>CP139501.1:122146982-122746982 GCA_021014915.2 Artemisia tridentata subsp. tridentata
GATTCACGTTACTACACCACAGTTCCAAGAAGAAATGCCGAAGGCTTGAGGGACCAGACTCAAGATTATATTTCCTTTCCACTCTGTGATCATATGGACAGGCGTAGACAGACTACTTGGAATTTGAAATCATGTATTGAATGTATGATATTTCTGAAGCAAAAGTTTGTGTATGGAAGAGTCGATTCTGTGAAGAATGAAGCTATGGATTACGTAATTCATTTTTCCCTTGACCTACTTAAGTTTCCGTTACCTGATAATAAGATCCTCTGAAAGATTTTGTTTCCCTACTAGTAATTCCGTTTTGTGTAGATTTTGCGTATGTTGGATGATGGTTTGTTATGAGAATTTTGAAGCAACCACTAATATTGCCTGGGTTGATTCTGGTGAGTGATGAAGGATTGACGCTATTGGCGACGTATTCAATCCTGATAAACATTATAGATCTGTTCCGTTTACTCTTTCGAGTAGTTCGTTCTCCTCTTAGTTATGGTATTTGATTTTGATGACCTCTGAGACTGTAGAAAGATTAGGCGGATTAAGATAAGTGATTTTGTTCACGACTTGAGATAAAGTATGAACATCATGAGGGCATATTATATGATGCCAGTATTATGACGTCTGGCCAACGTGATAATACTTACATCATATAACGTGCACTTGTTGTGGGCATAGGATATTTCGAGGAGTGCCTTAGAGCTTTAGAAATTCTGATAACTGTTTGAGATTATCTGCGTTACTAAGACTTTAAGTTCATTCTACCTATACGCGCAATCTAATTTCACCGTTATGCGAATTGATACGTCTGGATTCTTGCCACGCATCTTGCTAACCTCTGCACTTCCGATAAGAATCTTAGGTTCTGTTGTAGAACTTTCTGTCAATTGATATTATCGACAATCTATTTTCTGTACGTTCTCATCTGATTTGTCTAATCAAATTCTGTGGATGGCATATCCGTCAAAATCCTATGTACTTCCTGCGTTTCTTCTGAGAGAATACGATTATCATCTGTTACGTTGGTATATCATTCTTTTGATCTAGATTCAGTATGATTTGTCTTTTCTGAGGAAACCGAAGCTTGATCAAATTACCCCTGAAACCATAAAACATAATTAAATTACTTATAAAAATTCTGAATTAATCCCAAACTTCGGAAAACGAACTATATATGAAGCAAATTAATTTCTGGGACAACATTATATTATTTTTGAATGTCCAAAAATTATTATGACACGTTAAAATATATATATAAACCGAAAATACATTTATTTATTTAAGTTGATTTAAAAAGTAAATTAATAAAAGATAATGACAAATTTAAAAAGGGAAATTATCACAAAAATTTAAGGAATTGATTTGGCCATTATTTTGGCCGTGTATAATGTTCCCCCCCCCCTCCTAATTCGGCCCAAATCTTCCTTTTATTTTTCTTCACAAATTATTTCCCTTATTCCCTATTATTGTTACCGAAACCCTAATAAAACACACACAAAAATTCGCCCACACTTCATACGAATTTCTGGAGCTACCCTAGTATTTTTCTGGTGTTGATATTCATCCAAGGAGGCTATGAAAAATAAGTTTGGGCTTGTGGATTCGCTGGTTCGATCGATGGGCATTTTCTTTGTCGAATTTCTCATCCGATAGGTACAAAATTCGTGCACCTTATTCACATGTTCTAAAACTGATATGGTATTTTTCTCATGATCCTTACATCATATAAGACTTATAAAAATTGTATAAATCGAATCATGCAAGGTTAATGGGTCGCTATGATTTTGAATGGTTAAAACGTACGTAAATTCTAAAATATGTGATACGAATTTTCTGGGTGATATGTTTATTTTATTTGGACCTCATATGAAGTATATGATCTGGGAAAAATGATGGAACGAATTATAGAGGCCTAAATATGTCGTGGTAATTATTGATATAAAAAACATACACAAAATCTAAAATAAGCTATACTATTTTTCTGGACTTTATATATAATTTTTATGGGTTCTATACTAATCATATAACTCTGGAAAAATAAGCATTACATTTTTTGAAGTCTATTTTGAGCTTGGTTAATTTTTCTTCAATCGTATAAAAAGGAAAATGAAGAAATAAAAATAAAACCTAATCGAAATAATTAGGGTTAGGGTTTTTGGGACATGATCTGGTCATTTAATGTGTTTTAAGGTTTTAATAATGATGGGTCAATGATTGGATTTGATTAGGGTTTGGAATTGTATTTAAAAAGTGTTATACGATTTGTTTTTAAAACTTAAGGGTATGTTTTGTAATTTTTCAAACGTATGGGATATTTTTGTAAGGTGGCCTAGATCTGGGGAAAAATGTATAAAATATTTTATGTGGGGTATCTTGTGCTAAATTGGTAATTAGAAGGTTATTTGGTAAATTAAATAAAAGTATAATTCGAATTGGAATTAATTAAATTAGAGGGACTAAAAGTGTAAATTCTGGAAACTTGAAGTCATTCTGATTAAATAATGTTATTGAGGGTGTAATGTGTAATTTTGAGGATTTATGGGCTTAATATGTAATTGTTACTAAATTATGATTTAATTTATAAGTTTTGTAAACTTAAGGGACTAATAGTGTAATTTCATAAATCTGAGGGGTCTGATTCGTACTATATATAATTCTGATGTGACATTCTGTAATTTTATAAAATAAGATGCTTGTTTGGTAAATATGGATATTATAGGGATTAAATCATGAATTATGTAAATATAGGGTTTGTTTTGTAAATATTGTAACTAGAGGGGTATAAACTATAAATTATGAAACTAAAGGGATTAAGATGTCATTCTGAATAAAATGTGTATTTAAATCAGTAACTTGAAGTATTTTCATTCTATACCTTTGAAATTGATGAAATTACAATTAAAACCCTAAACTATGTGAACTTGTCATAATTAACCCTAGACTTTTGTAATTGATAAAATATACCTTTATTCCATAATAATCCTTAAATAAGGACTTTACTTATTCTGTAACATTAATGTCTTGCTAATTCTGGAAACCTGCTAAAAATAGAAAGTTGTTATTTTTGGAAAGTTACCTAAAAAGGAAAGTTACTAAAAATGGAAAGCCGACTAAGATAAGTAATCTGAGTTAAATAGGTTTTTAATAAGTCAGTCATGAATTCATGTAGATTCATTGAAGATGGAGTTTGCTTCCGACCTTTATTTTCTGTTGTGTTTTCACTTGCGGTATAAGGTAAAGATATTCTGACCTTCTCACAGGTTTCTCATGAACTCTTTCTTTTTGTATCTAGTTTTCCCTTGAACCTTTCTATGTTTCCCCTGTTCTGTGAACTCTGCTATGATCCCTTTCATATTCTGATCTGTTTAGCTTCTGATTTGATGCCATTGCTATGACTCCCTTTGCTTTGAACCTTTTCTATTGATCCCCTTTGTTATAATCTCTGATATGAATCTATATTGTGAAAACCTTTTAATTATGACCTGGAAATGTTTTGAGAAAACTCAATAGTTTAAAATGATGTTTTAAGTACGATACGATACTACTTTTATATGAAATTCTACCAATTTTTAAGAAAACTATTTTTAAGACTATCTTTATGAAAAACGTTTTAAAAGACCATTTTTATGAAGACTATTTTGTAAGATCATTTTTATAAGCACCATTATTGAAAGATTGCTTCAAATGGACTTTTAATAGAAACCTTTTTAAATGAACTGTTGCTATGAAACTCTGATATTGACCTTCTGACATTGACCCTCTGATATTGAACCCTCTGATATTGAACCTTTTGATATGACACTCTGATTATGACATGGTATCTGACCTTGACCCACGATTTGATACCCGAGCCACTCACTAGGCATGAGGGTTTCATGTCCATGTCATTGATGCACCGATGGCATAACTCTAGGGCAGGAGAGTGATGACCTGTCCCGTCCCTGACTTTATCTGATTTGGTGTGTATTGGTAGACTCTGGCCACCTGGGGCGTATGGATGCATCCTAGATCTGATCTGTTTCTGTTATCTGTATCTGTTTATTTGTTATATATATCTGGTGACTGATGGTGTGTGCGATACACGTCTTTCACATATCTGGGAGCTAGCTACTCCATTTGATACATGAGGACACCCCTCATATTATCTGGTTACTTGAGAGGCATCCCCTCTGGATTACTGATATGGCTGCATGGTTATTATATTATCTGTTCTGGGCTCGTGGTGGATTACTGTTCCTTTTTCTTTTCCTTTATTCTTTTTCATTTACTTATCCCTTAATCCACATTATATCTGCATGACCTTTATTTCTGTTACTTTCTACTGCTCTCTACTAATGCTTTGTTATCGTTATATCTGTTCACTGAGCTCTCGTAGCTCAGCCGCATTTCTTTTCATGTGGCAGGTTTTAGTTTGGAAGCTAGGGTATGAGTGAAGAGAACCTTGGACTTAGAAGATTTGATAGCTATTCTGGATTAGAGATGATTAGAAGTTATTATACTTTAGAATTAGTATTTATCGAAAGTTTCATTTGTAACCTTGTAGTTTATGTATTTCATTTGTAACCTTTGAGAATTCTTGTATTACTATAGATGTATGCTTTGTATTGATCTGATATGAAACCATTATTGTGATATCTTTACCCTTATTGGGTTGGGGTGTTACACCTAGACTTCCTGACTCTACTCTTCTGTTGTTTCTTGGGAGTCTTTGAACTGCTAGCCTTAGAGAGTATCTAGTCCTGTGGAAGTAGAAGTGTTTGCATTAGTGGTTGAGTCTGATGCTTGGGTAATTGCTTTGTCTACTACATACATCCCTGGGGCAATCTTATGAATATTTGCTTTTCCTTTGTCTAAAACCCTGATTTTCTTCTTCAGATCAACAATGATGTGTTGGAATTCTTGATTTTGTGAATCTAATTTTCTGTTGAGGCGGACTGTGTCATTTCTGTTTTGAAGAATTTCATTTAGTTCCTTTTCATTTTCAAACAGTTTAAGTCTTAAGAAAGCCTTTGTGTCCTTGTGATTATCAGGAACATGACTGTTTTGAAATGATAAAGATCCTATGAGATTTTGAAATTTTAGTTCAAATTCTGCACTTTGATTTTGACACCAATCAAGCCTTTTTTGAAGATTAAAAACTTTGTTTTCCACATCATTGTTGATTTGTCGAAGATCCTCATTCTCTTTGACCAAATTTTCTATCTCCATTTGCAACATCTCAACTTTTACAGCATGATCCTTCACAAGTAATTCATTGCATGACTCATAAATCGAATTCATAATCACAGAAACAACGTCATAACACAGAACTTTTTCTAAGAGTCGATCATTTTCTTTTCCTAAAAAATTCTTTTGAAGTTTTTGACGTTGAACCTTGTCATCTTTAGCTTTGAAAATGGTTTTCATAGATGCTACTTCCGTGTATAATTCATCTTCCCATTTTGTTGCGCATTTCTTCAGATTTCTGACATGAGGAAGAATTTTATTTTGAAGAATCTCTTTCTTTTCTTTTTGAACAGGAGAAAGAAAAGAAGAGACAGGAATTTGAGAACTAAACTCAATTTCATTCTCCAAACGAGAAATGTCATCCATAAATGTCTGAAAATATCGAAGAACTCGACATTTTTGAGGCATTTGTGGATCAACAAGATCCTCTGTCAAACAATCTTTGAATTGTGCAGCAGTTGTGGGGACAGAAGTTATAGACGAAGGAGCATTTATGTTTGTGTATGTTAACGTTTGTTCTGGATGGTCCTTAGGAGGGACAAATGATTTGCTCAAATGAGGTCGTGCATTATAATCATAAAGTACTCTTGAAAACTCTTTTTGTGAATTTGATCGACCCTCAATCTTGTGTGCAAGAAAATCAGTTTCTTCATCAATAGAATACATAACAACACGTTGAAAGGTATCATCTAACAAAAATGTTGCATTGTATAACTTAGGATTGTCTTTGAGTGCTATGTGTAAATTACGGGGTTTGTCACTTCCAAGTGCAAAACTTACTCCTTTAGGACTCGGTTGCACAGTTAGTTTTTGAATTTGTGTTACAGAATTACCCGTTTTATACACAACATTTTGAAATTCTTTGAGTTTGGTTTCCAAATCCAGAATTTCCTCAAGATATGAGTCAACATGTTTCCTAGTGGCTTGCTTTTCTTCAAGAAGATCTTGCTGAGATGTTGAAAGCTCTGATTGAGTTTTTAACAACTCAGAAGTTAAAGCATCAATTTGTTTTTTTAATTCAAATTAATCCTTTTCTTTTTGAGAGAGAAGCTCAGCTTTGGCAACGGTTAGCTCACGAACTTGACTTTCTAAATTTTGAACTTTTACGTACTCTTGTTGGAAAGCAATTTCAAAACCTTTTTCACGTTTATCTTGTTTTAGATATCGCGAAAGTTGTAGTTTGTAGCACTCATTGTCCTTCGTTAACAATGCAATTTTCTCTTTCAGATTTTTATTGATTTCATTGCATTTTTCAATTTGTGATTGGGTGGTCATTAACAAGGCCTGAAGCTCTGAATCTTGATCAGTCAAAGGATCATTTTGTTCAAGATGATCCAAATTTTCATCGTCAATCGAATCATCAAATGAAACGACGATTTTATCATCATCAAATGATACAACAGTGTTTATTTGATCATCTGACGGAGATGAGAATGATGAATCATGTTGAACAGAATTGTCATTTGTAGATGAAGATGCAGATGGTGAAGCAATTTAATGTATAAGACATTGTGGATCAGGTACCTGAGATAGACCATCGGTGTCATAGACCGGGCCTGTCTCGGACATGTTCATCTCTTGCATGTTTGCCATGAGCATTACTGCAGCATTTGCCTCAAGATCTTCCATCTCATCATCAGATGCAGCATTTGCCATGAAGCTTTGCTCATTTTGTGTCACCATTCCTGCTGCCTTTTCATCTTTAAGAGCCATCAGAAGAGCTTCCTTGTGATATGAACTGCCCATAGTACGAGGCTTTGGACATGCATTTGCCATGTGACCATTCCCACCACAGTTGTAGCATGTGATTGAAGTATTTGCAATGCCTTTCTGTGCATTCCCAGTCATCTGATTTCTGCTCTGAGTATTACCCACACTGTTCCTGTTACCCCCTGCTGAATTGAACCTATTCCCTCCTGACTAAAACCTCTTAGACCCGTAGTTTCCACTGTTTCCTGAACCATATCTGCCTGAAGACCGATTCTGAATTTCCACTCTGCCATCATTAATAACAGCTTGATTCCTGGTGTTGGAAGATGAACGAAGACGGTTGTTGGATTTGGTGAACTTGCCAAATGCCTTAGCAATTAATCCAAATTCTTCATTAAGAGAGTTGAATGCATCCTCCTCTTCGTCATAATCAGCGTTTGAGTACAACATGGAATCTGAGTTGTTATATGGAACCATTTGATTGTCAGAGTATTGTGATTGTGCTTCATATGGGATGATTTGGTTAGAAGGTTGTGATGGAAAACTTGGTTGGAAAGATGATTGACCAAATTCCTGGTTTGGTAGTGGAAAGTTGGATTGAGTAACGAGAGCAAGTGAGTTAGGTGTTGGTGCTGGGATGAAACTGCCTCGTGCTGCAACTTCCTTATCTACCTCAGATTGATGTTGTTTCAGAAAGTCATACATTAGTCCATACTTGACCTCACCAATCTTCTTAGTTTGCCTGACAAATGTTGCATATTTCTGCCATTCTGGTCCAAGGCAACCCAGAAATTTTGAATTGATAGCAATCTTAGGTAACTTGATGTCATGACGATCGAGGTCATTTACAACATTTGTGAAACAGTGGTAGTATGATTCAATTTTCTCCCCTGGTTCCATGATGAAATTGTTATATTCCATGTAAAGCTTTGACTCAAGGTCTTCTTGATTTAACTCAGTCCCTTCCATGAGAAGATGCACATGTTCCCACATGTCTTTGGCAGTCTTTTGAGCATCAATACTTCGGTAAATAGGATTAGGAATCCCCTAAAGTATGTAAGACATTGCCAATTGATTTGCCTCTTGTTGCAGTGTTTGTTCATTTGTGTAGTTAGCGACAGCAATGGGAGTTGATGTTTCATCTCTTTCTGTAGTTCCTGGAACAACATTTACTGGAAGTGGAAAGGGTCCTTTTTCAATGGCTTGCTTAAGATATTTCCCATGGGGTTTGCGGAGTTCAATGAATCTGAGAAATCTACTAGCCCACTGCACATAGTTACCAGGTGTCAGCATAGGTGGAGTATCTTGATTTCCAGCTTCATGTCGGGATTGCTGACTGCTGATTGCCTCACACATCTTGTTAAACCAATGTAGTTCTCTGGAGTAGGATGGATTGTTCAGCATTTGATTCTGTTACATGATTTGTTGTGGGGATACTTGTGGTGGAGAGAGAAACTGATGTTGTTGCACGAATGCTTGTTGTTGTTGATACTGAGGATGAAATTGCTGTTGTTGAGGATATTGCTGTAGCTGATAGTAGTAATTGATGTGAGGTGGTTGAGACATTTTGTTGGATCTTTAGATAATTAAGATGTGTTTTAAGAGTTATGATGTTTGATTTTTAAGTTTACTTAAGGTTCTTAGTCCAATTGCGAGGAACACTGTTTGAATTGCGAGAGATTCTGAATTGCGAAAGAGGTTGTCCAATTGCAAAAGATCTGAGTAATTCCGAGAGATTAACCAAATGCGAAAGAGAATTGTAATTGCGAGAAACAATTTCAATTGCGAGAGAGCTTAGCAATTGCGAGAGATAACTCTGAATTGCGAAAGATCAAGCAATTTTGAAAGATTTTCAAAATTACAATTTCGATCACGTTCTCAAACTTTTATACAAAAGATGAGAATAATTTGTTGGGTCTAAAGATGCTACTGGTCGTGAAATACACTAAGTGTTACTCTGCTGATCAGTTAAGTAACTCTGCTATTTTGTAACTCTGCTGATTGGAATAATAAGAAAGTGTAACTCTGCTGCTAGCCCACGAAGACTCTGCTGCTAGACTAGTTACTCTGCTGCTTATTAGATATGTATTGTTTGTTAAGATAAGTTTGGAAAAGATACGTAAGAATATTTTTCTTGTATAGAAAGTCTTGTAAACCGACTATGACTCCTTACGCTATAAAAGGAGGATCTAGGGTTAGGTTAGATATACGTATCATTATTGTTTTACACTTCAAGGTTTCTTGTAACCCTATTGCTATCGAGCAATCGTATTAATATATTGAAGTGTTGTTTGATAATTCGTTTGTGTTTAATTCTTCTTAAGATCAAATATTAAGTTTCGCATAATATTTGATATACAACTCAAGATCAGTTTCTGTACCAATTACTTTAGGTTTGTGTCTAAAGTAATTAATAAGATCGTGAAGCTCAACTGGGATCAACAAGTGGTATCAGTGCTTGTGATCTAGAAACTGGTACCAAGAAGAATTACTGAATACAAGATCTGTTAATCATCAGAGTAAGCAATGGAATCTGATTCTACACACATGGTTACTGCATCAAGAGTCCCCATGCTCAAGACTGGAGAGTACAAGATCTGGAAGACGAGAATTCAACAATACATGAGAATGGTTGATTACTCACTTTGGGAAGTTGTTCTACATGGCGACAGTCAACCAGCAAAGACTGCTACTGGATCAGTCTTGACTCTCAAGACAAGTGAAGAAAAAGCACAGAGAAGATTGGAGGTCAAGGCTCACAGTATTCTCATGATGGGAATACCTAATGATTATCAACTAAGTTTTAATCATATTGAGTCTGCTAAGGATTTATGGGAAGCAATTGAACTACGATTTGGTGGGAATGAAGCTACTAAGAAATCAAGAAAGAATCTACTGAAGCATCAGTTTGAAACTTTTACTGCTTTGAGTTCTGAGAATATTGAGGGAACTTATGATCGACTTCATAAGCTGACCAGTCAGATGGCTCTTTTGAAGATTGATGTATCTCAAGAAGATATCAATCTAAAATTTCTGAGAAGTCTATCTTCCGAATGGAACACTCATACAGTGATTTGGAGGCACAAGGAAGATTTTGAGAAGATGACATTGGATGATCTGTATAACAACTTGAAAGTTTATGAATCTGAAGTCAAGGGATTGTCAAGTTCATCTTCTACCACAAACAATCTTGCTTTTGTTTCTTCAAGTAACAAGAATTCTGGTAGTCATCAAGAACAACACTCTGCTGCTGCTACTTTCATTCCTGCTGCTGGTTCACATGTCTCTGCTGCTGACTCTACTAACACCAACACCATCAGTGATGCTGCTATTTGTGCTTATTTGGCTGAACTTACTACAAGTACTTCAGTTATGCCTCAAGATCTGGATGAACTTGATCCTGATGATGTTGAAGAGATTGATATGCAATGGCAGTTTGCAATGCTTACTATGAGGGCAAGAAGGTTTCTTAAAAGAACTGGTAAAGAGATGAAGTTCAGAAGGAACAAGAATGTGGGATTTGACAAATCAAAGGCTGAATGTTTTAACTGTCATAAGAAGGGACACTTTGCAAGAGAGTGCAGAGCACCAAAAAGAAACAATGAGAATGTCAAGAAGTCTACTAATGAAGAGCCAAATCCTACTATGGCTATGGTGTCATGTGATGGGTTAGGAGAGTATGACTGGAGTGATCATGCTGAAGATGGACCAAACTGTGCATTGATAGCTGAAGAGGAACCTCAAGTACAACATTTTGCTCTCATGGCCTACTCTTCCTCTGGATCAGACTCTGAGGTATCCAATGAATCATCTTGTTCTTTTAAATCATGTTCTGATACAATAGAAATACTTAATTCTAGCAATGGAAACCTTAAAATGGAGAATGAAACACTTAAGTTAGACAATCTTAGTTATGAATATGGTTTAAAGAATTTAGAAGAGAAGCTCGAATTCTATAAAAAGGCTGAAATTGAATATCTTGATAAGATCACTAGTCTAGAAATTGAGCTTATTAAGAAAGATTGTGAGATTAAGGTTCTTATAGGGAAAGTAGAAGAGGCTAAACAGGCTAAAGATTCAGCTATAAGTGAGACTGAAAAACATATTGTTAGGGTGGAAAAACAACAATTTGCCACTGATATTCTCAGTAAACCAATAGGAAGACACTTTGCAGACTCAGGAAGTGGTCTAGGATATAATGTTGTTGCTCACCCTAAGAAACTTAGTGCCAATGCCCGTCCTACTAGGACATTATCTTTCATACCTGAGTCTGAGGCTAAACCTGTAGGTGAAACTAGTGAAACTAAAATAGAGTCACCAAAGGTTGAGAAAAAGTGGTCTGATGCACCCCTTATTGAAGATTGGGAGTCTGACAGTGATGATGAAGTTGTGGAATCTGATTCAACCCCTAAGAACAAAAAGGAAGAAATTCATGCTGTTGTTGAATCTAAAGTACCTAAGGCTAAAAAGGTTGAGTTTATTAAACCTAAGTTAGGTAAAGGTATCTCTAGGAAGATGGCTGAGTATGAAAACACACCTAGAGTATATCCTAAGAAAACTAATAACTTGCCTAGAGGAAACCAGAGAAATTAGAACAACCTAGTTTCACAAAGATTAGGTACTGATTTTCAATTACTTAAAAAGGCATGTTATAGTTGTGGTAGTTTTGATCATCTGCAAGATGAGTGTTACTACTATCAAAAACCAATTTGGAACCAGTACACAAGGGTGAACCATAGAAACTTTGCTAGAAAGACTCACCCACATCCCAAAAGAAACATGGTTCCCAAGGAAGTTTTGATGAGAGATGGTACTTCTAGAGTTATCTCTCCTATTGCACCAAAAGGGCCCATAAAGAAGGATGATGCGTGGTTTTGCGACCTTACAACAGGTTTTACCTCTCGAGGGATCTCAAGAGGCTTACAACCCCACCAGGCAGTGTACCTGACCGATGTAGTATAGTGTAGTGGTAAGTACGGGGGATTGATCATTCTCCACAGGGAATAGTGTTCGTTAGGTATGAAAAATTACTTTAATAGGTCTAAGGGTGAGAGAAGATTCTTTTTATGTTTTTTATATTTTTATGAAAGCAAGTAAAATCTCGGGTTTGAAAGAGTGGGCGGAATTAGTTGCTAGTCAACTAACCCAAATTACTACGAATGCAAATTAAATAAAATAACAGAAAATGAAAATGTTGGTGAAAACTTATGTGGAGGGAAATGTGTTTACTTAGATTTCCTTACTCCCTAACTATCTTTTACCGGTTGATTAGTGTGTATTAGTTGCGTGGATGACGGGTGTATTCCTTAATACCATTCGTGGGGTGGCGTACGTACTTCCCCAACTCTACAAGCTCCTACTTCACTCCTATGTCGAGCCGGCTAGGAAGCTCCTAACATGGGATCACTAGAATTCGCTTGTGCATTAAATACAACCATAAAAACCTTTAGTACGCATTGGTTCATGTTTCTTAAGACGTTCAAGCAAGTTACCGAATAGGAAGTTAGCCAGTTTTCTTAAGCCTAACATAGATGAACAATCATCCAATACATCTAACAACACACTAATAACCAATAATCAATAGCTAGGTTTCATTAGATCTAAGCAAACACAAGATAAATCTAGCCTAACATGTTAAACAAAAGACAAGAATAAGATAGAATCAAACAACACATAGACATATTGAATGATTAATTGATAACTTATCTTCAATGTAACATGGAAGATCTCAAGGCAAAAAGCCTTGAAAGAGCTGCCAAATTCGTCCTAGGGTTTTCACACACAAAGTTCCCCAATAAGTTCCACACTAATGACAAAGAATTGCAAAACTATATATAGATTTTTAGATCTGACGGCGTCACGTTATGGAGTGTGACGCCGTCACCTCGCCGCTTTTAGGGTTCTCGGATGACCTTCTTGACGCCGTCCCTCTTTAGCTCTCCAAAATCCGTTCTGGCTTATCAAGGCTTGACGCCGTCAGACTATGAACGTGACGCCGTCCCTCTTTGAATTATAACGTGACGACCTTGATCAGATTAAAGCGTGACGCCGTCAGAATTTCCATGCAATTTCTCTGGCTTATCATGAGTAAATTTCACATCCACCACTTTTGCCAAGCCATGACGCCGTCCAGGGTTAATCCTGACGCCGTCAAAGGTAACTTCAAGCAAGATTTTGAGACTTTGTCGTTTTCTTCACTTTTATGCTCCAAAAACGTCCAAAATGCTTCCTTTTCCAGATTTCTTCTCAAAAGTACCTAAAATGACAAAAGGAACGATTTAGGGCAATATTTGATCAAATAAATACGATTTAGGGCTTAAATGACCCCTTAAAAGCGGTACACTTTTCGCTTCATCAAATACCCTTACACTTGAGATTTGCTTGTCCTCAAGCAAATGCGCTTTTATTCTAATCAAAATACAAGTTAGGGGTCATTTAATGCTAACATAAAAGTAATTACAACAAATATTCGTTCCACTTTAATCATAATAAGCACGGAGATTATAAACTAGCACCTCACAAGTAGTGTTTAGATACTCACATCTCTCAAGTGTCATCAAAATAAATCTCATAAATGAAAATGTATAATATCTCTCACTACCTGTCATAGCAAATAGATTACCATAGGCTTAGGAAAGGATCGAAAACCTCCTCCACTCGGCGTAAGCACCAAAGATAAACTATCAAATAGGGCTTTTAAATGGGTTATAATGTTAGGTGTAGGGAAAAGGAAAACACGGTTTTGTTGGATAAAGGATATTTTACTGGTGGCGAGTTAAAGATCTTGATCAATTACATGTACTATACAATGTTGCTAAGCCAAGACTCGACTCAATCTTAAGCTAAAAACAAAATAACAAAAACATAAAATAAACATAAAATGAAACGGGATGGTAGTCCGTATGTTTTTTCTATTTTTCTTTTTCTCATTTTTTTTTTTGTATTTTTCTTGATTTTTTTTTCTTTTTTTTTTTTTTTTTTTTTTTTTTTTTTTTTTTTGCATACACTTTTGCTCTACCATCCAAAATAATACATCATAGGGGCGTTGCATTCCCCTTACACTTGAACTTTTACATAACTTTACAAATAACTATTCTAATGACTCGAATTAAGATAATTGAAAAACTTGGAGTACTTTTAAAATATTTAGCACATATGGGGGTAATAAATGATGTTCTTCCCCATTACTCCATTACACTAGTACTTTACCCATGAGTCCCAATCGTCCCAAAACAATATGTACAAGGATATGACTCGACTTAGCAACCATGTAATCAATTAGATAATTAACTTGGGTTTAAACAAATGTTGTAACAATAATGCACTAAAGATGAGTGCACACACGGTAGGCTAAGGCGATTTGGGTGTACATTTTAGTGGGGTGTAACAAATTCTTCCTTTAAGTAAAATGCTTAAAGGTCGAAACGAAAAGATAGGCTCTGAGGGGTGTACTAGGGGTATCGTGTACTAAAAATGAGTACAACGCAAAGGGTGTGGGAGAATTACTTGACCAATGTAGCCAATGTAATTATAACAAAAACACAGGTGTAAAACAATGGGTGAATCCTAATGCCTCTTATCATGTAGTAAATCTAACTACACGAATGTAATCTCACTTGTGGCCTTGGAATGGTCCTAACGCAAGTTCTAGAATCTAAGTGCTACCGGTACACACATCATAGCATAAATGCTTTTCCTACCAATTCTAGGGGCGAACCTCACATATTTGGGGTGGAAAAATTTTTTAGTGGTACGGTTTTTTTGCTAGTTATATAACTCCTATCCGTGAGACGCTCATTAAGACCAAAGTTTCACTCCTAAATGTTGTAAAAAAATTTTAAATTTGGCACTAAAATTACCCTAACAGGTATTTTTCTCAGTTTTATTACACATCTACTATTAAACAAACAAAAATCAAGCGTAAGAGCATTCTCTAATCGTACTTTTACCCCCCCCCCCCCCCCTTACACTTAAGATGAACATTGTCCCCAATGTTCAAATAACAAGATGTAAAAGTATAAAGTAAAAGAATGAAATCAAATACTCCCCTGATTCGTTCGGTGGATAATGAAGTAACACGGTTAGATCTTCTTCCAAGGAGAATGTTGAAGCTCCATGACTAATGCATCGCCATAAGCTTGATCCAAAAACATTTCCTTGTCCAAAATAACCTGTTAAACCTGAGAAAACAAACACGAAAACCTGCATAACATCGGCGGGATAAATCTATATATAAGGATATAATGCTTGTGGAATGATAATTTTGCAGATTCCTGGAGATTATAAGTTATAGATTTAATAAAAACTTTTTATGAAAACAAAACTTTCAAAAATTTTCAGAAAATTAAACCTGACGCCGTCAGAAATGATCTGACAGAATTCTCATGTTACGTTTCCGGAAAATTTTTGGAAAAACCTATACCTTACTTCCTGGAATTCCTGCAAAACTTCATTATGACTCGATACAAGCATTTGACTCAAACAAATACTAATATGTATGTTAATTTATTATTATTACGATTCATGTTCATTTGTGTTCTAATAAACCGATTTAGATTTCCCTTACACTTAACTTTTGCAAAATACCTTTATATGTAGTTAAGACGAAGTTAAAAACAAAATAAAGCATTTTCACAAATTAGTTTTGAACATGAATCAATAATAATAAAATTTAAACACACATACGGAAGCAAATAAAATCAAACAAACAAATAAATAAACACACAAAGCAAATAAAATAAGCAATCAAATAAGGCTTGCATGCAATAAATAAAATCAATGTAACAAATGTTTAAAGGCCAACAGAGGCCTTATCCTAAATTATTACAGACCCAATTGTTCTAAATCATACAACCATAATTTCAATTGTTCAAATATCAAAACATCAAATTAAAGCATCACTGGGGTGGGGGACCTTGGCGATAGTCATAGTCAGGAGGGAGGTGCCCGTAGTACCCATATGGTGGGTAATCCTGCTCACGACCCGGGAAAGGGTCAATCTGCAGATGTGGGTCCAACTGATCACGTGTAGATAGATGTTGCATCTGACGAACCGTGTGATCATACATCCAGTCGAACCTCTCGTCCACCCTGGTCCTCCAAGTATCAACCTGGCCCATCCAGGTCCCCTGGTGAGCCTGCCAATCCCCCCTGCTCATGTGCCGGTAGTAATCGGCTGTACCGGCCTCATAACCCCCATGCTGCTGCTGCTGCTGCTGCTGTGGCTCCTCCTCCTCATCATCCTCATCACCAGCATCCTCATCACCGCCTGGATGATACCATATAAAGGTCCCATCATGCATCTCCATAACCACATCCATCTGCTTCAGGGACCTCACCTTCACCGTCCTGCATGCATCACCACTCAAACACCTCATGACCTCGGGCCTGAGGACTCCATACGATCGGGCCAGCCGGGTGATAAACATCCCACCATAAATCCTGTCTCCTTCCCTTTCCCCCACTCCACCATGCAGAAAGCTAGCAACCCAAAATGGGATGTTGCAGTAAACCTCATTAGAATAAATGGTGTACAGGTAGAAGAGATCAGAAGCAGTGACACGGTGGTGAGAGCTGTGATGCCCTGTCAAGTTGTAGGTGAGGCATCTATGAGTCAACCGAACTCTAGGCTCCCTGATCTGAGATGCCACAGTGGTCGAGGTGTACATCCCATCCCCAATAGTCGGCCAGAACAACGAACACCTAAAATCACTCCTCATCGACTCCCCATGCAACAACCTATTCATGAACCCCACCTGAGTGGTCTCATGCTGACTATACAACCCAAGTCTCCACCCAAACTCAGTAACCGAGCACGTCCTAAGCTCTCCCCCAGCCTGAAATAGATGGTAGTCCCGCCCACATCGGTCCTTGCCTCAGCCATGTCAAAGTGAAAAGTGGCAAAGAACTCACGTACCAACTCTTCATAGACCGGCTCTTGAATCCTAAACAGTCTTTCCCACTGAGGGCCGGTAAATTCATCCGTCTGAAAGCTTTGGAGAAAGGTTTGCTCAAGACCTTCCCTCCTTAGAAAGCTCCAATCTACAATAGCTCCATTCTCAACTTTATGTTGCATCAATTGGGCGTATTTAGTTGTAGCGGCATCATTATCAAAGACACCCCAACTGAGGACCGTGTCCCCTAAGTTCTCTTTTTGAGATCTGGAAGAACTCCCTCGGCTGGGTCTTTGACGCTTACTCATTATCTGGAACAAAGCAGGGAGGAACAAAAGTGTTAATATGTGAATTAAAGATTTGGTGGAGCATCAGACAGGTCTGACGCCGTCACCCCTTACTAGGTGACGCCGTCAGGTTCGACCAAATTCAAATCCGAAATTATGAGGGAAAAATCAATATTCAAACTTTAAGCTTATAAACCAAACGCCCCTTTTTACAGCAAAATGGGTGATTGGATCATAGGTAATGGTTCAAATTCGTGGCCTCCCCATTAGTGAATAGACCCAATTGATTGCCAATCATCAAATGCTTTAATTATTGCTAAATAACACTAATTAAAGGATATTATGAGTTCTAAGCAAGAATCAATCCTAGGGTTTCATGAGTTGGGGATTTTCGAAATTTACAAATCCTATGAGTAATTGAAGCGAAAAGAATGAGTAAAAATTACTTACCACGTGAAGATTGGTAGCTGAAGTAGGCGAATTTGTCCAGGGAAGTTCGGAGGTGGTGTTGGAGTGGATATGGTTTGTGGGGTTTGTGATGAAAGTGATGGAAATAAAGTTATTATTCCTGTGCAGACGGGGTGACGGCGTCACGTTCAAATTCTGACGCCGTCAGATTAGCGTATTTTACTACTTTGTGCCAGTTTACAAATGAGCCCCTCGTACTTTAAGAGAGCAGCTAGTCAGGGTCAATAATCCTGATAGCTAGTCTCGTTAATAAGTTCCTCCTAGGTCAAATGTTTTGTTACTGTCACGGGGTGTAGTAAAATGTTGAAAAGGGCCGGTTGACGTCTCATTCAGGTTCCCATTTCCATCAAGGCAGGTATTCAGGGAGTGAGAGGAACTTTTCCAGGGGGTTTTCGAAATGATGGTGTGCTTTAATTGAGTTCTTCTCACACCTGGCTTAAAGCCAAAAGATCGTTTTCTAGCTTCATGAAAGTTAGGGAGCGTGACAACCATGCTCCCCACGAAAATGCTACGATCTTGAGAATTTTTCTCGCGAGAGGATCCAAATAGATAAGAGGGTTTTAAAAGTGAAGGCTCGGGGAGGGGGGTTTCATCATCCCATTCGTGGTATGGTTCATTAGGGACCGGGAGTTCAAAGATCTTCTCGATCTTTTTGTGTGAGGCTTCTTCCCTAATTTTCTCCCTTATTCTCACGATAAACTTTTCTGCTAGTTCCATGAACATATCTTGGGTGTTTTTCAAGTGAGTCTCTAATTCTTGGATCCGCCTTTCTTGGTTGTTCACGAAAGTTAGCATTATCCCTTCAAACTCATCTTGTCGTGAGAATTGATGAAACGTATGTTTACCAATTGTGTTCACGCACTCATCGGGATTTTCATCAGCCGTAGATGTCTCAGCTTTCATTAAGCTCTCAACCTGCCTTTTTATGTTTTCGAACAGCTGTTCTTGGGTTGCACTCATGCAATTTAAAATCCCTTCTTCCGAGAACGTTGAGTCATTCCATTCTTCTTCTTCGTTCTGTGCTAAGTCCTCAATGACTTCCCAGCACTTATCGACACTGAGCCTGCTCAATCTCCCATTGGCGGCGTAATCTATGGCTCTTCTAGTTTGATGATTGACACCATCATAGAAGATTTGGACTTGTAGCCAAGGATCCATGCCATGGTGAGGGACTTTTTGGAGTAATTCCTTGAATCGAGTCCATGCCTCGTAGAGAGTTTTGCCTTGACGTTGTTGGAACATCAAGATATCATTCCTTAGCTTGGTAGTTCTTCCCGGTGGGAAAAACTGAGCAAGGAAATGAGTGGTGAGATCATCCCAAGAGGTAATGGATCCTGCGGGTTGACGTTCTAGCCATTGACTAGCTTGGTCCCGCAGAGAGAATTGAAAGAGACGCAATCGGGTCGTCTCTCGAGTGGCAACATCAAGGTCTATAGAATCAACAATTTTGAGAAAGTCCTTGAGATGTTGATTAGGATCTTCGGAACGAAGTCCATGGAATGCGCATCCGCTTTGCACCAACCGGATGGTGTCGGATCGCAAGGGTGTGACATTGGCTCCTTGAGTGAGCTCAATGGTGATTCGATAGCCATGGTGACTAGGACGGGAGTACTCTCCTAAAGTACGGGCTCTAGGAGGTGGTGGTTGTTGTTGTGGTGGTGGGTTGTTGGGATTAAGGATATTACCATCTTCCATGATGTCGAATGGTAATGGTTACGAACAAAGAAACGAAGAAAATAGATAGACTAAAGAAAACCTAGAAAAATAAAATAAAAATCTCACTAGAAAGGAATCTAGTGAGTAGACCTATAAAATAAAAATTCAACCTAAACAATAACTATTCCCCGGCAACGGCGCCAAAAACTTGATGCGTGGTTTTGCGACCTTACAACAGGTTTTACCTCTCGAGGGATCTCAAGAGGCTCACAACCCCACCAGGCAGTGTACCTGACCGATGTAGTATAGTGTAGTGGTAAGTACGGGGGATTGATCGTTCTCCACAGGGAATAGTGTTCGTTAGGTATGAAAAACTACTCTAATAGGTCTAAGGGTGAGAGAAGATTCTTTTTATGTTTTTTATATTTTTATGAAAGCAAGTAAAATCTCGGGTTTGAAAGAGTGGGCGGAATTAGTTGCTAGTCAACTAACCCAAATTACTACGAATGCAAATAAAATAAAATAACAGAAAATGAAAATGTTGGTGAAAACTTATGTGGAGGGAAATGTGTTTACTTAGATTTCCTTACTCCCTAACTATCTTTTACCGGTTGATTAGTGTGTATTAGTTGCGTGGATGACGGGTGTATTCCTTAATACCATTCGTGGGGTGGCGTACGTACTTCCCCAACTCTACAAGCTCCTACTTCACTCCTATGTCGAGCCGGCTAGGAAGCTCCTAACATGGGATCACTAGAATTCGCTTGTGCATTAAATACAACCATAAAAACCTTTAGTACGCATTGGTTCATGTTTCTTAAGACGTTCAAGCAAGTTACCGAATAGGAAGTTAGCCAGTTTTCTTAAGCCTAACATAGATGAACAATCATCCAATACAACTAACAACACACTAATAACCAATAATCAATAGCTAGGTTTCATTAGATCTAAGCAAACACAAGATAAATCTAGCCTAACATGTTAAACAAAAGACAAGAATAAGATAGAATCAAACAACACATAGACATATTGAATGATTAATTGATAACTTATCTTCAATGTAACATGGAAGATCTCAAGGCAAAAAGCCTTGAAAGAGCTGCCAAATTCGTCCTAGGGTTTTCACACACAAAGTTCCCCAATAAGTTCCACACTAATGACAAAGAATTGCAAAACTATATATAGATTTTTGGATCTGACGGCGTCACGTTATGGAGTGTGACGCCGTCACCTCGCCGCTTTTAGGGTTCCCGGATGACCTTCTTGACGCTGTCCCTCTTTAGCTCTCCAAAATCCGTTCTGGCTTATCAAGGCTTGACGCCGTCAGACTATGAACGTGACGCCGTCCCTCTTTGAATTATAACGTGACGACCTTGATCAGATTAAAGCGTGACGCCGTCAGAATTTCCATGCAATTTCTCTGGCTTATCATGAGTAAATTTCACATCCACCACTTTTGCCAAGCCATGACGCCATCCAGGGTTAATCCTGACGCCGTCAAAGGTAACTTCAAGCAAGATTTTGAGACTTTGTCATTTTCTTCACTTTTATGCTCCAAAAACGTCCAAAATGCTTCCTTTTCCAGATTTCTTCTCAAAAGTACCTAAAATGACAAAAGGAACGATTTAGGGCAATATTTGATCAAATAAATACGATTTAGGGCTTAAATGACCCCTTAAAAGCGGTACACTTTTCGCTTCATCAAAGGACATAGTTGATTCTGCTGTTATGGAAAACTCTGCTGCTAAGGCAAACTCTGCTGCTAAGGCAGACTCTGCTGTTTTGCCAAAAGTTGTTACTGATACTGTTGTGGGCAACCATTTCTATGCTGCTAAGGCCTCAGCTTGCTGGGTCTGGAAACCTAAAGTTAAAGTTTTAGATCATGTTCTCAGACACAGCAGTGCACCAATGCAGTTGAAGAAATTTGACTACTTTGATGCACAAGGCAGATCCAAGTCAATAATGGCTTGGGTCCCAAAGAGAAACTAACTCTCTTACTTTTTGTGCAGGGCAATCTACAAAAGGAGCTAAAGGATAAATGCATTTTTGATAGTGGATGCTCTTCACATATGACTGGAGACCAAAGCAATTTGGAAAACTTTGAAGCTTTGGATAGTGGATATGTTGCCTTTGGGAATGATCCTAAAGGAGGTAAAATTGTTGGAAAAGACATCATCAGAACTGGAAAATTGGATTTTGAGAAAGTGTATTTAGTGAATGGACTAAAGTTCAATCTTTTTAGTGTCTCACAAATGTGTGACAGAAAGAATTTTGTTCTTTTTACAGACACTGAATGTCTTGTCTTATCTCCCGACTATAAGATACCTGATGATAAATTAGTACTTCTTAAAGTCCCTAGAAATGACAACATATACAGTGTGGACATAAAGAACATTATTCCCAAAAGAGATTTAACTTGTCTGTTTGCCAAAGCCACTATTGATGAATCCAAACTATGGCACAGAAGGCTTGGACATTTGAACTACAAGGCTATCAACAAGTTGGTGAAAGGGAACTTGGTCAGAGGATTACCTTCAAAGGTTTTTGAGAACCCTGAAGTATGTGTTGCTTTTCAGATGGGAAAGCAACATAGAGCATCTTGTAAGTCCAAATTGGTGAACTCTATAACTGAACCCTTGTTTATGTTACACATGGACCTATTTGGACCTACTTATGTGATAAGTTTGAACAAAAAGATGTATGGCTTAGTGGTCACCGATGATTTTAGTAGATTTACTTGGGTATTCTTCTTAGCTATTAAGGATGAGACACCTGTCATTTTTAAGGCTTTTATTACAAGGATAGAAAACCTATTTAATCATAAAGTTAAGATCATTAGATGTGACAATGGAACTGAATTTAAGAATCAAGTAATGAATCAGTTCTGTGAGGAAAAGGGTATAACTAGACAATTTAGTGTAGCTAGAACTCCTCAGCAAAATGGTGTTGCTGAGAGGAGAAATAGAACATTAATTGAGGCTGCTAGGACAATGTTGTCAGAATCTATGTTACCCACTATCTTTTGGACTGAAGCAGTCAACACTGCTTGCTATGTGCAAAATAGAAGTAAGATAGTTAAACCTCACAACAAGACCCCTTATGAGTTATTGCATGGTAGGAAACCACTGATAGATTTCTTTAGACCATTTGGGTGTCCTGTCACTATCTTAAACACCATTGACCACTTAGGCATGTTTAGTGAGAAAGCAGACATAGGTTACTTTGCTGGATACTCCACTGAAAGTAAGGCTTTTAGGGTCTTCAATCAAAGGACTGGGCATGTGGTGGAAAATTTGCATGTTAAAATTAGAGAAACCACACCTAATGTTGATGGAAAAGGTCCTGAATGGATGTTTGATATTGATTCTTTAACCAAAAGTATGAATTATCAACCAGTCATTGCAGGTACTACTAACATGTCTGCAGGTACACAAACTAACCCTAATGCAGGTACACAAGCAAATAAGGATGGATCTGCAGAGGAGTTTGTTTTGATTGAAAAGTGGAAGTTTAATCAGTACTTCTCTCCAACAGATAAAGAGAGAAAGAGTTCAGATGATGATGATGTTCATAAGGAAGTACCAAAGGTTAATGCAGAAGGTGATGATGAACCTTATCATGATAACAAGAATGATGATAAGGAAAGGAATGAAGAGTCAGAAATTGATGGGCAACAAGGGAATACACAAAGCAGCAGTTCTCTCAACTCTGCTGCCAGGCCAAAACACTCTGCTGATAGGCCAAAACACTCTGCTGTCAGGCCAAAACACTCTGCTGTTAGGTTTGGTAACTCTACTGCTATGCCCAAGGACTTTACTGATAATAAAGATGGTGATTCTTATGATGATTCTTCTAATGAGATGCCTGAATTAGAAGAAGTGTATATGGACATTGATGATGAAGTTGTTGATGTTTTTGGTGCTGAAGCTGATTTATCCAATTTGAAGACTGATATACCTGTTAGTCCCACTCCAACAACCAGAATCCACAAGAATCATCCAAAGGAGCAGATAATTGGTGATGTTCACTCTGCTGTTCAGACCAGAAGTAAATCAAAAGGTTTGAGTGATTTGCTTGATCAGGGATTGTTTGCTCAAACTCTTAAAAAGAGGAATAGCCACAAGGATTTACAAAATTGCATGTTTGCCTGTTTCTTATCTCAAGAAGAACCCAAAACCATTCACAAGGCTATGAAAGATGAAAGTTGGGTTAAAGCTATGCAAGAGGAGTTGCTGCAGTTCAAGCTTCAAGAAGTCTGGACATTGGTGGATTTGCCTAATGGAAAAAGAGCAATTGGTACTAAATGGGTGTTCAGATGCAAAAGAGATGATAGAGGAATTGTTATCAGAAACAAGGCTAGATTGGTGGCTCAGGGATACACTTAGGAAGAAGGAATAGATTATGATGAGGTATTTGCCCCAGTTGCAAGAATTGAGGCTATCAGATTATTCTTAGCATATGCCTCATACAAGAATTTTCCTGTGTATCAAATGGATGTGAAAAGTGCTTTCTTGTATGGAAAGATTCCTGAAGAGGTATATGTGATGCAACCACCTGGGTTTGAAGATCCTAAGTATCCTGATAGGGTCTACAAAGTGAATAAAGCACTGTATGGACTACATCAAGCACCTAGAGCTTGGTATGACACCTTATCCAAGTGTTTGTTAAACAATGGTTTTTGCAGAGGAACAATTGACAAAACATTGTTTATTAAGAAAGACAAAAAGGATATCCTACTTGTTCAGGTTTATGTAGATGATATCATTTTTGGGTCTACAAATAAGGTGTTATGTGAAGGATTTGAAAAGCTTATGCACAACAGGTTTGAAATGAGTTCTATGGGAGAACTCACTTTCTTTTTGGGGCTTCAAGTAAAGCAGAAATCAGATGGGATTTTTATTAGCCAAGACAAGTATGTGGCTGATATGTTGAAGAAATTTGGTTTCAATGATGTGAAAGTAGCTAAGACACCAATGGATAAAAACAAACCTTTGCTCAAGGATGAAGATGGGGTAGAGGTTGATGTACATCTTTATAGATCAATGATTGGTTCATTGATGTATCTGACTGCCTCAAGGCCAGATATCATGTTTTCTGTGTGTGCTTGTGCTAGATTTCAAGTGACCCCAAAAGTTTCACACTTGGAAGTGGTCAAACAAATTTTTAGGTACCTAAAGGGTCAACCTAAATTGGGCCTTTGGTATCCTAATAATTCACCCTTTGACTTGATAGCATACTCAGACAGTGACTATGCTGGAGCTAGTTTGGATAGAAAGTCAACCACTGGAGGCTGTCAATACCTTGGTCATAGGCTAATCTCATGGCAATGCAAGAAACAGACTGTGGTGGCTAACTCAACAACAGAACCAGAATATGTTGCTGCTTCTGGCTGCTATGGACAAGTGCTCTGGATTCAGAACCAACTGCTGGATTATGGGTACAATTTCATGAACACCAAAATTTATATTGACAACAACAGCACAATGTGTATTATTAAAAATCATGTTTTTCATTCTAAAACAAAACACATAGAGATAAGACATCATTTTATTAGAGATTGTTATGAGAAAAAGTTAATTCAAGTGGTTAAAATATATACTGACAATAATGTTGCTGATCTACTTACCAAAAGTTTTGATATAAGTAGATTTCAATTTTTAGTTGCTAGTATTGGCATGATAAATCTTTAATCTTTAAACATCTTATCTCTGTATGTTTTTGTAAACTTTTGTAAGGATTTGTGTTGTTGTTTAGTCAAAGTCTGGTGTTTAGTCAAAATTTGCTGTTTCTTAAATTGTTTGCTGTTTAGTTGTTTGCTGCTATGACTACTCTGCTGCTATTATGGGATATTCTTGCTTGTGTTTGTGGTTTTCAACTAACCTTTTGCAGATATACATGAATACACAATCATGTAAAGCAAGGAAAAATAAAGTTCATTGATCACAAAAGCAAAAGTACAAAATAAAGTTTCCATACATCCATTGTTCAAAAGAAGTTCAAAAGAAAACAAGGCCAAAGATTTCATAACCTAAACATACTTATCCCAAATCAAGCTCTTTCCTTTCCCTTCCCAACAAAGTCAAGCATCACCTTACTGCGAGGTCCTCTGGTTCCCATATGTTCAGACACTTGCTTGCAAGGAAGTGCAAGTATCACTGGTCTTGGTGGTGGACTCTGCTGTTGGCTTGAGGATGGAATTTGTCTCTTCTCCGGCTTTTTCTTTGAAACAGGGACTTCCTGCTCCACTGTACTTGGCTTTGGATGAGACGGATTGTCACTCTTCGCAAAGGCGGCAGCAGCTTTCTCCATTTGTCTCTGAAACTCGACAGTCAAGGGATGGTTAGGGGGATAGATTTCCCAAGAACCTTGATAATATGTCATGGATTTTGGCCATGCTGCTGCTTCTTCATCATCGCTAGAATCTTCAAAGGAAGATGGAGTTGATGGAAGTGGGTCAGACACTTCTTCTTCAACAATCGCTTTGCCTTTTTGTTGTGCTAAAGACGAACTTGGAGGAAAATAATTTGCCCATCCTTGTGAAGTATCTGAAGAGGAATCTGATGAAATGTCAATGATCGGTGCTTTGGATGAACTCATGGTTATTTGTTTTTGGTGTTAGGGTTTGTGAAATTGGGGATTTGCTAAGAGAATGAGGGATTTATATACTTAAATGCGGGGTTGGTATCGTTTTAAGGGATTAAATTTGGAGATTTTGGGAAGTTGACTTCTGGTCAAACCTTTCATAACTCTGCTGCTGAGTTTGAAAGTAAAGGGGTTAAATTGAAAATTTTGGCGCGTTTTAAAACCTAATTCGATCAAAACGGTATCAAACACCAATTTGATCTCATTACTTTTTAATTGCTCAAAACTACATCTAATTCTCACCCAAAAACATTAATTCACCACCTTATATCCAAAACCCCCAAACTTATTATGGCTCGACGAAAGTTTCCGGATGAGCACAATCAGATTGCGTTTCTTAGCAAGGTTTCAGCTGCTGAAGGATTTCATGAAGTTATGGATTTTCTTAGTGCATCTCGATTAAGGTATGCTTTAACAGTTGATCCACCCATTATTAAATCTCATATGCATCACTTTTGGTCAACTGTTAAGCTTGACACACTAGACGGGGAGGAAAGGTTGATTGGTAATGTAGATGGAGAGAGTATTGTAGTTAGTGAAACTTCTATTAAGAGAAGCCTTCGTCTATCCGGTGTTCCAACACCCCCTAATCTTACCACAGAGGTTATTTTGTCTGAGCTTGAGAAAATTGGGTATGAGAGGCCTGAAACTACTGGAACTTTTTATAAAGGTCTGCTTTGCCCACATTGGAAGTTTTTGTTGCATACTCTTCAGCATTGCTTGTTTCCCAAAGTAGGTGGATGGAATGAGTTTAGTGCTCCTCAAGCCATAGCCTTAGTTTGTTTGGCCACAGGACAACCATTTGATTTTTCATCAATGATTTTTGAGGGTATGAAGAAGTATGTTAAGAAGAAGTTTTATTTGTATCCAAGGTTTTTACAGCTCATTATAAACCATCAACTTAAAGAACCTTTGGAACATACCAACATTGAGCCAAGTAGCAGAATGGCAATCAAGATGTTTGCTTTCCTGAAGAAGAATGGAAAAGGTTTTTCTAGTGCTATAACTCCCCTATCTCAGTACATGTTGGATATTGTGGCTGCTATTAATGAGGATGAAGAGGCTGGAACTCCCACAGCTTCCCATCACACATCCTCATCTACAAGTTTGAATGTATCATCATCCACTGAACCCCAAAATACCCAATCACCTAGGGCTTCACAACAAGAGGACATTGTGACACCTCAGACCAATGTTAGTATGGATGCAGATGAGGCTGGTACAGGTGATGTAGGTACCATGATGGAAGAGGCTGGCACTACTGTTTCCAACTTAGTAGTTGAACAGGACAGTGCTAACATACCTAAGACCTCGACCATGGCAACATCTATTGTAGCAGGTTCTCAAGAACCTAATACAACTGATGGTAACCCCAGCCAAATGGCTAATATGGGGGGCTCAGATGTTCAACCTAGGGTTGAGACTGAGTTTTTGTCCCAAGATTCACCTCTCAGGGAAGTTAACACATCCCGAAGTGATGAGGACAGAGATGAAACTACAACTGCATTGATGGATGATACAGTACAAAATGTCAATGCCTATGATACACCTCTCGGACCAGGTAACACAGGTCGAAGTGTTGAGGCTAGCATTGAACTTGAAACAGAGGATTTGACGGTTAAAACACATGTACAAAATATCAATTCCAGTGATCAACCTCTCGGGTCAGGTCACACAGACCGAAGTTGTGAAGATATCATGAAACAATTACAGGAATTGACGAATACATGTACAAAATTGTCAAAGGAGGTTCTTGGTCTTAGAAAGGAACTAAAGACAGTGAAAGCTTCTCAGGGTGCTGAAATCAGAAGGCTTAAGCTTAGGGTTACACATCTTGAGGGGATGCTGAGATCAAGATCTTCACAGTTGAGAGTTTCCAAACCATGTTTGGGAGAGGATGCTTCCAAACAGGGGAGGAATGATCAGAAGGATGTAGCAGGTTCAGGGGAGGTTCTCAAAGATTCAAGGAAGGTTGTAATGAAAGAAAGTGAAAAGGTTGACTCTGCTGTTAATGCAGAACACTCTGCTGATGGGAGAAAGAATTCTGCTGATGGGCTAAATCACTCTGCTGGTGAATTCGATGAAGACACAATGCCCTTAGCCCAAGTATTGCTTAACCTTGGAAACAAAACACCTGCACCAAAAGAATCTTCACCTAAACCTACACAACCAACACCTAAACCACAATCACAACCAGCTGCTCAACCTTTACCAAAACCAAAACAAGTGAATGTCTCAAGACCTAAAGCCAAAGGAGTTGTCATACAAGAGCATGTGCCAACAAGAAAACCTGTTCAACCACCTACCTACAAGGGTAAGGGTAAGAAGAAAATGGTGGAAGAACTTGAACCTTATCCTGATCCTAATGAATTTCCAATTGAGGAATGGCCTAGACATTTGCAAGAAAGGTGGGATGCAGAAGAAGCTCAGAGGGTTGCTGATGAAGAAAAAGCTGAGTATGATAAAGCAATGGAGAAACAAAAGCAACAATCTGAGAAACAATCTGAAGTTGAAGCAAAAGTGGCTGCATGGGAAAATGAGCAGGCAAGATGTAAAGCTGCTATGGCATGGGAAAGAGTGAAAGTAGAGATGGAAGATGTTTTTACAGATGAAGGTGTTAATGACTGGTTTCATCAAGCCATTGTGGAGAATAAGAAAAGGCTTCTGGTTGCAAGAAAGAATAAAAAGGTGAATAGACCACCAACTGCAAGCAACAGAGAACTCTTCATGAGCAATATCTGAGGAATATGAAGGGTTGGAAATTGAAGGAGTTGAAGCCATACTCTAATGAAGAAGTCAAGCAGAAGTTTGAGGCTGCTAAGAAAGAGATGGAGAGGAAATTTCAACCTTTAACTGATGCTGAGATCAAAGAGTTGACAAGAATCAAAGTAGCATCAAATGCTTATATGAATCCTGAGTCAACTGTTAAAATGGCCAAAGTATCAGATGTTGAGAAAGAGAAAGAGAATGTAGTTGAAGAGGAAAAGCATGAACCTACTGTTGGTATAAAGAGATATGGTAGAAGAATAAAGCAGGTGGCTAGGAAGAAGAGAAAAACTCAGTCATTGGTGATGAGTGACTCAGAAAAAGAAGAAAGTGATGAGTATCATCTTGAAGAGGTGACTGCTGATGATATGAAAAGAACAATGGATCTCACAGCTCATGTACCACAAAAGGAACCAGAGATAGTAAATGCAGTTCCTTTAGAAACCAAGTATTCAATCATATCTTATTCACATACAGTCAGGGCTGGAAGTGAAGCTTACTGGGAGGTTATGAGGTCTAATCATCTTTGTTATGGATTTGTTAGATTTTCTCAGATGCTACATTTTATGGATAGAGATGATGTGATACAGATGTGGAGATTGTATAAAGAAAAATATAGTGATCAGAGACCAGAGGTGATATATGAAAGAATTCACTATTATTTTTTGAAGAACATGTTTGAGCCTGATGAGAGAGATCTTGAATGGAAGGATTTTTTGAACTCCAGAGTTGATAAGTGGTATTTGTATCAATCTTGTGGAGTACATGAATTGGTTTGTAAGGGTGTTAAGGTCTACATGCTTGTGGAGAAGGAATACCCTTTGAATAACAACACAGCAGTTATTACTCAGATGTTAAAGCCTGGAATGTTGACATTGCAAAAGAGTTTCTTTTCAGATGATCAGGCTTTTAAACTGATAAGGAAATATGAGAAGATTCTTGAATCAAAGACTTCAAAACAGTAAAGTGTTTGGAAGCATCCTCCTGGTGATTAGCTGGTTTTAAAGGAAACTTGAGGATTTTTGGAGAAAAATATCAAGTTTAGGGGAGGATTGTTGGGTCTAAAGGTGCTACTGGTCGTGAAATACACTAAGTGTTACTCTGCTGATCAGTTAAGTAACTCTGCTGATCAGACTATAACTCTGCTGTTTTGTAACTCTGCTGATTGGAATAATAAGCAAAGTGTAACTCTGCTGCTAGCCCACGAAGACTCTGCTGCTAGACTAGTTACTCTGATGCTTATTAGATATGTATAGTTTGTTAAGATAAGTTTGGAAAAGATACGTAAGAATATTTTTCTTGTATAGAAAGTCTTGTAAACCGACTAGGACTCCTTACGCTATAAAAGGAGGATCTAGGGTTAGGTTAGATATACGTATCATTATTGTTTTACACTTCAAGGTTTCTTGTAACCCTATTGCTATCGAGCAATCGTATTAATATATTGAAGTGTTGTTTGATAATTCGTTTGTGTTTAATTCTTCTTAAGATCAAATATTAAGTTCCGCATAATATTTGATATACAACTCAATATCAGTTTCTATACCAATTACTTTAGGTTTGTGTCTAAAGTAATTAATCAGATCGTGAAGCTCAACTGGGATCAACATAATTCCAAGTCGAGGTAGTTTCACAAACTTATACAAGGAAGGAAACACCGAGTACCAAATCCGAAGAAGCTGATGAATTGCGAGAAACCCTTGTTCAGTCCAATTGCGAGAAACCCTTAAACTAGCAATTCCGAGAAACCCTTTTTACCAAATGCGAGAAACCCTTGAATTTTTGCAGACCAATTGCGAGAAACCCTTTTCCTTCGAATTTCAAACCAAAACGTTGTAGGATAATGAAAAACGTAAAACTAGTGAATATTAGCGATTAAAACACCGAATTTGCACCAAAGTTTACAACTTTATCCTTAAAACACGAAGATTTGATGAAAAGGAGTAAGCAACGATTTGCAAACTTGCATTTTTCACACTTTTGTAAGCAACGATCCACAAAAACTTACGTAAACTAGATAAACCAAACGAAATAACGATTAAATCTACTCTAAAACACTAAGCTTAACCACCTTTGGCGAATGATACCACTTGTAGGTCACTAATATCTCAAATACACACTCGTATAATGAACTATAAAACTCGTACTACTACTAAACTAAGCTACGACTAGAGAAGATAAGTAAATAAGCAATAAGCTAAAGAGAATAAGATGAGAATAAGATAGAAAGGAAGGCTTTCAATATTCGAATGATTCAAGAACAAGGCTTGCACATAATACATGAAAAACCAACAATAGAAATGTTGCCTCAACACCTCTATTTATAGGCATAACACTAGGGCAACATTTCCTTACATGATTCTAGAAAGAAAATGAAAGGAGGGCCGGCCCATGGACTTCTTATGGACCGGTCCTTAAGGCTAACATAAAGTCCTAATCGTGCAACATATTAATTAAATGAACAAGACTTGTAATATAATTAAAACGTGTTCCTAACAGTTTTGCGCCATAATCCTATTCCTGCTACATCAGAATCTGTGTGCAAAGCTGTCCCATAAGCTGCTGATCTAGGCTTATTTCTGGCTTATCCAGTGGAGCTTAGATCCTAATTTTTGGTTTGAAATTAGTTTACATAGCAAGCTTTAGGTGCATCATCTGGGATTTGAATTTAGAGCTTATTAAGTGCTTAAAATAAGGCCTGCAATTAAGCCCTCCAAACTGCTCAGTCTGCAACAAACTTTTGTTCCCATACACCATCTGTTCTTTGGCTTATTTAGGATAGCATTAGTGGAAAAAATTTGGGTATAATTGGAATTTAAGTAGAATGTCATCTTAACTTTGAGTATCTGCTTTTGGATTTGCACAATTAGCTCTGGTCTAGCATACAATTAAGCTGCTATTTGCTTGTTTGGTCACTGCAACTATCCTATCATTGCTACTGTTGCTACTGCTTTTCTGCTTTTACTTGAGCTTATTGGTACTTTTTTGATTGTTTTGAGCTTATATAAGTCTGTTGAATCATCCCTGAGCTTTTGAGAATTTTCTGGAGCTTATTTGCTTATTTCCCAATTGCTTATTCACTGTTACAGCTTATTTAGGCTTTTTCACTTTCTAAAATTATTTTTCATAGATTAGAAATTTAATTTTAGATTTACTCAGAATTTTCCAGATTTTTCCCACTTGTTTTAATATTTTTAAATCATTTAATTAGTTTCTTTTAGTTTTAAATTCATAAAAAATAAAATAAAAATCAAAAAAATAAAATTCGTTTTCCTAAAATTTTCTTTTATCATTTAGAATGTAGGAAAATTATTTTCATGCCCGTAGGATTAGTAGTGCTTCTAATTCACTTTTTATTTTGTGCACTTACGTTTATTTTTATTAAAACGCTCGTTTTTAGTTTTAACCATGTTTTAGCTTAAATGTTCTTTACGTTATCATATTTGTTGATTTCTAGTGTTAATTTACTTTTCGTAGTTACAATTACCAAAATCTCACTTTTATCTCCCATTCACTACACGATTCACGAACCCGAATCACTGATTCCATTCAATCTTCGTCAGAGACAACGAACTCGGGGTTTTCACATTACTTCCATTTTGTGATTTCTCCCTTGATCTATAAATTAACAAATCAATGACTCGGTTATAGGTTTCATGACTGGTGTGTAAAGTGAGTATTGAGGACCATGAATGTAAAACCTCGAAATTTATATAATCCGAAAAGACTAAAATACCCTCCGAATTTGAACTTTTAAGCACCTATAAAATATATAAGTAATCCTTGTTGAACATAACCTTAAGTTACCTAAGTATTTAAGTTACATGTAAACCTTACATTATGCAAATAAGAAGTAACGAATAAATAAAATCCGACATCTAAAGACTAGGCGAATTTTTTTTTTTTTTTTATGCACTTGTGATCTCCAATCTTTCGGCCCAAATTGCTAAATAAGAAGATATTGAACTTGTTTGATCCTAGCCCAAATCAAACCCACTCATTCTCTATTGTGGCCCATCAAAATACTCGGCTTACTCTTTTCTTTTGATAGAACCGAACCCTAATCCTCCCCATTCTATCATACGTACAAAAAAAAAGGATAAAACCCTAACTATCAAAAACATTCGGCTCTTTTTTTTTCTCCCTCTTGTGCTGCTGCTGTGTCGATCCAAACACAACCCAAGGAGTCTCGATCTCGTTCGTGTTCTAAGGTAACCATGTAATACTATCTCAATATACGAAGTCATGATCAAAAAATTAATCAAAACATGTGTTTTCCTCTTGTTCTTACTGCTGTTCGATCCTAAGGAGAAGGAGAAAAAGGAATACGTTCGTGTGGTGTTTTTGATCTCGTGTCACTCTTGTCATTCGTGGGATCTTAGATGGTATTGTATCACTTGCCTTGTTAAATCCTTGTTCATGTTCTTGTCATGTTCTAATCAATATAAGGTCACATAAAATGTCACATAAAATCATGAATCAAAACCCTAAAATCTTTATGTATGAATCGGACCAGGAGTATATGTGATGAAATTATTCGATTTGATTATGTTAAGACCTGTGATAATCGACTTAAACATGTTATAACTCATCCATAATCATTATGTGTTAAGAATTAAAGAATTAGAATGATAAAACCCTAAGTTTATACATGAATCTGTGAAAACTGCTACTGATCTGGAATTTTGTTCGACTTTAACCGGCTGTAAATAAATGATGTGAACGTATATTTTGGTGTTTCTAGAGTCTAGAACTAAATTCAATGAAATAGCTACCTGGGAAAATTAATTTTGTAATTTTTGGAGGCCTGGAAGGTTACCTTTTGATTTTTGGAAAATTATGATGTTTCCTTTGAACTGGGTAATCTTCAGGATGTCTATTACTTACTGGAATTTTTTAGTAGATTTTTATGAATTTTTCTTAAAGGGTTTCTAATTAATAACTTTTCGTATAGTAAAATTAATCAGAAATCTGGACGAGTTGGTTTAAGTGAATTTTAATCCATAGTTATGCTACTTAATAAAATCTGGAAAAATTAGATAAAACACTAAAGACATTTGAGCATCTCTGGGAATTTTTGGGAATTTTATTACTGAGTGCTTATACGGTTTACAATTTATAGAAAACCTAACAATTTCGTATATAAAACTGTTAGAAATTATAAAAAGGTTAAAAAGGAAATTAAAAGGTGTTTTGTGTTTATTTTATAAACTAAAGGGTTTAAATTGTTAATTGCTAAAACTAAAGGACCTAACTTGTGAACACCTGTAACTTTATAGTAATTACATTTTACACCCTAAATTTATGAGAATTGCATATTAATCCCTAAACTTGTGATAATTACATAATCAACCCTAAAATCATGGAAACTACTTTAGGAACCCTAAATTTTTGTAAAAGACATTATGAACCTTAAACTACGAATACTATCATCTTTAATACTTTAATTTGACATACGAGAATGTTAATAACCAAAGTTACTAAATACGGAAACTTGCTATTTTTGGAAAGTAACCTAAAATAGAAAGACAAGTAAAATGAAACCTTATGATTATGAAACTTATAAGTACATTATGATTATTTGTAGATCGGTTGAAGAAGGAGTGAACTCCTATTTGATTTGCTTTTCATTTCTTTTGCTTGCGTATTCGTTAAGGTACAGATATTCTGCCCTTCTTGTAAGGTGCCTTCGTTCTCTTGAACTCTGATTTTGATTCCTTTAGGATTCCCCAAGCCATTGCTATGTTCCCTTGTAATGTGAGCCTTGACTTGAACTTTTTCCTTGAACTCTTGTCTTGATCATTTGTTTCGAACCCTGCCTTGGACCCTGTTATGTTTCCTTGATGCTTGACATGACCTGTTCATAACCTGGTAACCTGAATAATTAGGACCCTGGGATACTTAAAGGTTCATAGGATTTTATAACTACTTTTCTAAATTACATATGAACAGGTTTTGAAAATTGCTTTTAAAGACTTTCATTATGAAAACTGATTTAAAGACCACTTTATTTTAAAACCATTTTAAAAGGGTTACTTTTTAATAAATTGACATGAACCTTCTGGTATTTGACTTTCTGATATTAACCTCCTGATAGTGAACCCCTGCATTGATCTCCTGTCTTGAACCCTGATATGAACCCTGATATGAAACTTGATATAAAATCTGATACTTGACACCTGAGACTTGATACCTGACCTTGACCCACAGTTTGAGACTATGAGCCACCCACTAGACATGAGGGTTTCATGTCCATGTCATTGATGCACCGGTGGCATCACTCTAGGGCAGGAGAGTGATGACCTGTCCCGTCCATGACCTGTCACTGATTTACTTGTTACGTAGAGGAAGACCCTGTGGCCTACTGGGGGCGTATGGATGCATCCTAGACCTGACCTGATTTGTTTGTATTACTTGTATTATCTGGTGACTGACGAGTGTGTGCGATACACGTCTTTCACAATCCTGGGAGAACGCGTCTCCAACCCCTGGAGGTATCCCCTCACCCTGTACCTGGTATGCTGAGGTCACCCCTCCATACACCCTGATATGTGATTTGATTTGATATGTACTATTTCTGGGCTCGTAGAGGATTTCTGTTTTCCTGAATCCTTGTAACCTTATGACCTGACACTGACCTGACATTTGACCTGACTTGATTTGACTTGGGTTTGTGGTGGGTTATGGTGTCATTTACATTTACCATTGTAACCATTTTTAACTCTTAGTATATCTACATAACCCTTTTATATATTCCTTTTCCTGACTCTTGTTACACCTGGTATTATTTCATTTACTTTACTATTCCGTTACTACTGCTTTGTTTCCGTTATATCTGTTCACTGAGCTCTCGTAGCTCAGCCGCATTTTCTTTTTCCTGCGGCAGGTATTTAAGTTAGGAAGCTGGGTTTTGCTTTGGGATGAGAGCAACTTTGAGTGAAGCATGGACCTTAGTATCTTAGTTCTACCATTTGGATTTCTAGACTTGTTTATGCCTTTGTCGGCTCTTGAATTATTAAGTACTTCATTTATTTCCTTTTTATTTTCCTAATGTACTTGATATAAGTCTTGTTGGCTTATTGTCTTTTGGTTTAATGTTAAGACTTCCGCTGTTTTATTAATGCTTATTCTGATGTGAAACCATATTGTTGTGACATCTTTACCCTTGTCGGGTCGGGGTGTTACAGTTTATGGTATCAGAGACAGGTTGGACCCTTAGGTTTCCCGAAAACCCTTAGGCTTAGGCCATTGACCTGTGAGGATTGGGTAGACATTAGGTTTCCTTTCGCGTACTCTCTTTTCTTGCCTACTCTAGCGTATTTTGTTCGGTATTTCGCTAATCATTTTCGTGATCGTTCAGATGGTGAATATGCGTTTTACCCAGTACACTGATGGACAGGATGCCCCTGATTTCGAGGCCATGATAGCCGCTGCTTTGGCTAATGCTCTTCCTCAGTTGGTGACCCAAATCACCAATGACATCAGAAATGGTGCGGGTTCATCAGGAGGTGGTGGTGCAGGACCCTTAGGAGGTGGTGGTGCAGGACCATCAGGTAGTGGTGGTGGCGGTGCTCCACCTACTGGTATTCATGTTTGGATCGAAAGGTTCAACAAGCTCAATCCTCTATCTTTCAGGTCTGCTGCCACTCCCACTGAGGCAGAGGACTGGATCACTCATGTTGAGAAGTTGTTTAGGGTCTTGGGTTGCGCGGATGAATTCAAGACGCGCTTGGCTACGTTTAAACTGGAGGGTGATGCGCTGAGTTGGTGGACAGCGTATGTTCAGTCACAGGAAGAGGATTTCGCTGATACTTGTTCTTGGGAGGATTTTTGTGGTATATTCTATAAGCAGTATATTCCGGTGTCTGAGCAGCAGAGGTACGAACGTGAGTATGGGACTATTCGTCAGTTGGATCGAGAGTCGTCTGGGGAATTCATGGAGAGGTTCATGAGATTGGCTAGTTTTGTTGGACCAGAGGTTACGGGTAATGCTCGTCGTCAGGCTAAGCACTTTAAATGGGCATTGAAGAAGTGGGTATTGGATCGTATTGTGAACACTGAGTATGAGGATGTTGCTGCAGTTGCGAACGATGCCCGTAACATTGAGTTGTTGCATGCTGATGGAGGTTCGAATAAGAGAGACAGGGATGGAAATCGTGTGGACTTCAGGGAGCAAAGGGGTCGTCAGGACCAGAGTCAGGAGTATAAGGGTCGCCAGGACCAGGGATATGAGCAGCAGAGGCAGTCTAGTAGGAGTTTTGACCCACGAGATCAGGCAGATCGTGGTCATGATCAGAGAGGTCGGGATTGGAGGTCAGCTTCTAAGCAAGGTAGTGATCGTCCCAGGCGCAGCGACAATCAGAGGCAGTTGAAGGATCAGTCTTCCTGGGATTACCAGCAGAATCGAGTTTCTGGATCGAATACTCAGAATGGATCAGCTAGTTGTACTCAATGTGGGAAGAATCATACTGGAGTTTGTCGTACGACTTCTGGTGCTTGCTTTAGGTGTGGTTCTACTGAGCATAAGTTGAAGGATTGTCCTAGGCGGAATCCGGCAACGTTTGGGAAATACCTTGATCCTCCTCCTCCTACTCCTAGTACCAGTCGAGTTTTCATGCTTACTCGTGACCAGGCAGACAAGGCGTTTGGTATGTCTTTGTTCTACTTCCGTTCTAATTTTTTTCTGTTTCCTGGCAAATTTCGAGGACGAAATTTTTTTTTAAGAGGGGAAGAGTTGTAAAACCCCGAAATTTATATAATCCGAAAAGACTAAAATACCCTCCGAATTTGAACTTTTAAGCACCTATAAAATATATAAGTAATCCTTGTTGAACATAACCTTAAGTTACCTAAGTATTTAAGTTACATGTAAACCTTACATTATGCAAATAAGAAGTAACGAATAAATAAAATCCTACATCTAAAGACTAGGCGAATTATTTTTTTTTATGCACTTGTGATCTCCAATCTTTCGGCCCAAATTGCTAAATAAGAAGATATTGAACTTGTTTGATCCTAGCCCAAATCAAACCCACTCATTCTCTATTGTGGCCCATCAAAATACTCGGCTTACTCTTTTCTTTTGATAGAACCGAACCCTAATCCTCCCCATTCTATCATACGTACAAAAAAAAAGGAGAAAACCCTAACTATCAAAAACATTCGGCTCTTTTTTTTTCTCCCGCTTGTGCTGCTGCTGTGTCGATCCAAACACAACCCAAGGAGTCTCAATCTCGTTCGTGTTCTAAGGTAACCATGTAATACTATCTCAATATACGAAGTCATGATCAAAAAATTAATCAAAACATGTGTTTTCCTCTTGTTCTTGCTGTTGTTCGATCCAAAGGAGAAGGAGAAAAAGGAATACGTTCGTGTGGTGTTTTTGATCTCATGTCACTCTTGTCATTCGTGGGATCTTAGAGGGTATTGTATCACTTGCCTTGTTAAATCCTTGTTCATGTTCTTGTCATGTTCTAATCAATATAAGGTCACATAAAATGTCACATAAAATCATGAATCAAAACCCTAAAATCTTTATGTATGAATCGGACCAGGAGTATATGTGATGAAATTATTCGATTTGATTATGTTAAGACCTGTGAAAATAAAATTAAACATGTTATAACTCATCCACAATCATTATGTGTTAAGAATTAAAGAATTAGAATGATAAAACCCTAAGTTTATACATGAATCTGTGAAAACTGCTACTGATCTGGAATTTTGTTCGACTTTAACCGGCAGTAAATAAATGATGTGAACGTATATTTTGGTGCTTCTAGAGTCTAGAACTAAATTCAATGAAATAAATACCTGGGAAAATTAATTTTGTAATTTTTGGAGGCCTGGAAGGTTACCTTTTGATTTTTGGAAAATTATGTGTTTGATCGGATTAGTATGTCTGGAAAATCAGTCCGGGTTTTTGAATTTTAATTTCCAAACCGTATCGAATTAGGAAGTTTCCTTTGAACTGGGTAATCTTCAGGATGTCTATGACATACTGGAATTTTTTTTGATTTTTATGAATTTTTCTTAAAGGGTTTCTAATTAATAACTTTTCGTATAGTAAAATTAATCAGAAATCTGGACGAGTTGGTTTAAGTGAATTTTAATCCATAGTTATGCTACTTAATAAAATCTGGAAAAATTAGATAAAACACTAAAGACATTTGAGCATCTCTGGGAATTTTTAGGAATTTTATTACTGAGTTCTTATATGGTTTACAATTTATAGAAAACCTAACAATTTCGTATATAAAACTGTTAGAAATTATAAAAAGGTTAAAAAGGAAATTAAAAGGTGTTTTGTGTTTATTTTATAAACTAAAGGGTTTAAATTGTTAATTGCTAAAACTAAAGGACCTAACTTGTGAACACCTGTAACTTTATAGTAATTACATTTTACACCCTAAATTTATGAGAATTGCATATTAATCCCTAAACTTGTGATAATTACATAATAAACCCTAAAATCATGGAAACTACTTTATGAACCCTAAATTTTTGTAAAAGACATTATGAACCTTAAACTACGAATACGATCATCTTTAATACTTTAATTTAACATACGAGAAAGTTAATAACCAAAGTTACTAAATACGGAAACTTGTTATTTTTGGAAAGTAACCTAAAATAGAAAGACAAGTAAAATGAAACCTTATGATTATGAAACTTATAAATACATTATGATTATTTGTAGATCGGTTGAAGAAGGAGTGATCTCCTATTTGATTTGATTTTCATTTCTTTTGCTTGCATATTCGTTAAGGTATAGATATTCTGCCCTTCTTATAAGGTGCCTTCGTTCTCTTGAACTCTGATTTTGATTCGTTTAGGATTCCCCAAGCCATTGCTATGTTCCCTTGTATTGTGAACCTTGACTTGAACTTTTGCCTTGAACTCTTGTCTTGATCATTTGTTTCGAACCCTGCCTTGGACCCTGTTATGTTTCCTTGATGCTTGACATGACCTATTCATAACCTGGTAACCTGAATAATTAGGACCCTGGGATACTTAAAGGTTCATAGGATTTTATAACTACTTTTCTAAATTACATATGAAGTGGTTTTGAAAATTGCTTTTAAAGACTTTCATTATGAAAACTGATTTAAAGACCACTTTATTTTAAAACCATTTTAAAAGGGTTACTTTTTAATAAATTGACATGAACCTTCTGGTATTTGACTTTCTGATATTGACCTTCTGATAGTGAACCCCTGCATTGATCTCCTGTCGTGAACCCTGATATGAACCCTGATATGAAATCTGATATGAAACTTGATATAAAATCTGATACTTGACACCTGAGACTTGATACCTGACCTTGACCCACAGTTTGAGACTTCGAGCCACCCACTAGACATGAGGGTTTCATGTCCATGTCATTGATGCACCGGTGGCATGACTCTAGGGCAGGAGAGTGATGACCTGTCCCGTCCCTGACCTGTTACTGATTTACTTGTTACGTAGAGGAAGACCCTGTGGCCTACTGGGGGCGTATGGATGCATCCTAGACCTGACCTGATTTGTTTGTATTACTTGTATTATCTGGTGACTGACGAGTGTGTGCGATACACGTCTTTCACAATCCTGGGAGAACGCGTCTCCAACCCCTGGAGGTATCCCCTCACCCTGTACCTGGTATGCTGAGGTCACCCCTCCATACACCCTGATATGTGATTTGATTTGATATGTACTGTTTCTGGGCTCGTAGAGGATTTCTGTTTTCCTGAATCCTTGTAACCTTATGACCTGACACTGACCTGACATTTGACCTGACTTGATTTGACTTGGGTTTGTGGTGGGTTATGGTGTCATTTACATTTACCATTGTAACCATTTTTAACTCTTAGTATATCTACATAACCCTTTTATATATTCCTTTTCCTGACTCTTGTTACACCTGGTATTATTTCATTTACTTTACTATTCCGTTACTACTGCTTTGTTTCCGTTATATCTGTTCACTGAGCTCTCGTAGCTCAGCCGCATTTTCTTTTTCCTGCGGCAGGTATTTAAGCTAGGAAGCTGGGTTTTGCTTTGGGATGAGAGCAACTTTGAGTGAAGCATGGACCTTAGTATCTTAGTTCTACCATTTGGATTTCTAGACTTGTTTATGCCTTTGTCGGATCTTGAATTATTAAGTACTTCATTTATCTGCTTTTTATTTTCCTAATGTACTTGATATAAGTCTTGTTGGCTTATTGTCTTTTGGTTTAATGTTAAGACTTCCGCTGTTTTATTAATGCTTGTTCTGATGTGAAACCATATTGTTGTGACATCTTTACCCTTGTCGGGTCGGGGTGTTACAATGAAGGTAAGGGTGTAGGTTCATAAAGTGGTGATAGAGGCGGGTTAGGAACATCCCATAGGGTATCAATTTATTCTTGTTACCCTTGAGATGTACAATTTGCTTAGCGAAGAAGAAAGCGAGATTGTATGGTTGTTGGGTAAAGAGACAGTAGATCATATGAGCACAACACGCCGGGAATTGCTCAAGATTTCCTGTTAGACTTAGAACATTTTCTCGCAGGATGACTGCCCAAGAAAGTAGTTCATGACGCACCTCTTCCAAACGAATTTTCGTTGGATTAGGATAAGAGGAGTACTTATGAGTACAGATGATTTTGGTTAGTTCGGTGGGAGAGGGTATGTAGGAACAATATGGACTATTCTCTTCACGATAGTTGAAGAGGGACTCAAGACACCAATCCTCAGTATAGGCACATTGCCCATGATTGGGGATTTGAAGAATTTGAGCAAATTGCTCAAGGGTTAGGACAAATTTAAAATTTCTGACCCAAAACCAAAGAGACAAGGCTTGATCCTCGTTACGTACGAGTTCAACTTGTCAGAAGAATTCCAACATAAAGCAAGGACAAATGTGCTCGTTTATGTGGAGTAAGCAATCGAATCCTATAGCTCTAAAAGAAGTGTTGATGTCCCGATGGTAAACAAGGGATGGATCAACGACACGGCCTTCACAAAAATCATCCAAAAGAGCAGATCATAGGAGATGTTGAATCTGCTGTTCAAACACGAAGTAAAACAAAAGGATTGAGAGATTTGTTTAATCAAGGTTAATTTGCTCAATCTCTTCATCAAAGAAACAGCCACAAAGACCTTCAGAATTGCATGTTTGCTTGTTTTCTGTCACAAGTGGAACCCAAGTGTAACACCCCAACCCGATAAGGGTAGAAGTATTACGTTATGGTGACATATCAAAGCAAACACAAGCATAAGACTAAATAATACAAATTGAATATCAATGGTTACAAGGGAAAAATCTGAAGATACAAGGTTACATGAGAATTACAATAAGTACTAAGTCTATAACAATCTCTTCTAGTCATCTCTAATCCGGCATATCTATCAAGGTATAGCCTTCTAAGTCCAAGATACTCTCCACTCATACCCAGCTTCCTACTAAAACCTGCCGCAGGAAAAGAAATGCGGCTGAGCTTAAAAAGCCCAGTGAACAGATATAAAGGTAACAAGCAGTAATAATGGCATAGTGAAGTGAGCGAAACGATACAAGGTATAACAAGAGTTAGGAAAGAAAGAAAAGTAAAAGGTTATGCAGATATATCAAGAGTTAAGAAATAGTTACAATAAATAAGAGTAAAGGGAACAATAATCCACCACGAGCCCAAGTCAAATCAAGTCAAGTCAAATATCAAGTCAAGTATGTATCCGGAGGGGTGACCTCGGAATACCAGTATAAGGTTATAAGGCAAAGGAAACAGTAATCCACTACGAGCCCAAATCAAATCAAATAATCAAATATCAAGGTGTACGGAGGGGAGACCTCGGTACCAAACGCAATATGAGGGGATACCTCCAAAGGGTGGAGTAGCTAGCTCCCAAGCTGTGAAAGACGTGTATCGCACACACCATCAGTCACCAAATATAACATGTAATATAATGATAAACAAGTCAAGTCAAGTCAAGTCAAATCTAGGATGCATCCATACGCCCCAGGTGGCCAAAGTCTGCCTCTACGTAACAAATCAAATCAAGTCAGGGACGGGACAGGTCATCACTCTCCTGCCCTAGAGTCATGCCATCGGTGCATCAATGACATGGACATGAAACCCTCATACCTAGTTATGGCTTGTAGTCTCAAACTGTAGGTCAAGGTCAAGTATCAAGTATCAAGTGTCCAAGTTCAAGTTTCATATCAAGGGGGTTCAAGTCAAGTTTCCAATTCAAGTGGTTCAAGTCAAGTTTCCATTTCAATTATATCATACGGTTCATATCAAATGGTTCATATCAAATGGTTCATAGCAAATGGTTCAAATGTCAAAGGTTCATATCAAATGTTCATATCATGAAAGTAATCCTTTATTAATAGTTTTCATAAAAGTGATCTTTAAAAACAGTTTTCATAAAGAAAGTCTTTAAAAGTAGTTTTCATAAACTTTTAGTAAAATTACATTTAAAAGTGGTATCGCATCGTGTTCAAATATCATTTTAAAATAGCTTTTCTCAAAACATTTTCATATATAATTAAGAAATTTTACACATCCAATTATAATATCAAATGAACCTTCAAGGTATCCAAGGATTTGAATATTCATGTTACAGGGTAACGAACGAATTATATCAAGTATCAAGAGATCATAGCAAGGTTCAATTTATCAAGGGAAACATAACAAGGTTCACAAAACAAGGTTCACAAATCAAGGTTAACGAACCAAGGTTCACAAATCATGGGGAGCAAGATAAACAAGAGAGAGAGAGTTCATGAGAAACCTGTGAGAAGGTCAGAATATCTGTACCTTATTCGGAACGCAAACAAACACAAGATAGCAAACACTGAAAAGAAATCAGATCACTCCTTCTTCACACCTAAGGGAGTAGAAGACAGAATTACAAATGGTTCTTAATTCGTATTACTAATTTTAGTTTATCTTTCCATTTTAAGTAAATTTCCAAATTTAGCAACTTTCCATCTGTAGTAGGTTAGCCCATTTTAAGTAACTTTCTATTTTTTTTAGCATGTTTCCAAAATTAGCATGTTTTCATATTAAGTAAGTTTTAACACGACCCCCCAATTTAGTGACTTTTAGGGTTATAAATGATAATTAATAAGCTTTAAGACTTAATATAATCAACATTATAGTTTAGGTTTTATTATGTCAATTTGGTAAAGTCTAGAGTTTAATATGCCAAATTAAGTTTATACTTTCATATACTACAAGATGTACAGCTTACTCATAAACCTCATTTTATTCTAATAAACCTCATTGGTTACATATATAAACTTCATTTTATGATTAAGTGGCTAACTTTGGTGTTGTTCAGTTCGGCACTGTTTCGACTCAATTCTGGTTTTGTTTTTTTTTTTGAAGTTTGCTTTTACAATTTGCCTACTTAAATATGAACCGATTCATTATGTCAAATGTGGCTATGTTATGCAAGTACATAGCCTCTCTTTCATTTTTAATCATTTTTTTTTCAAATTCTTGAGATAACCACAAAAACAGTCACTTGACATATACCCAAGTACTTAATGGCTTAACGCAATACATATATGGACATGTACAAATTCAAATTATGAATTATTACTTTTAGTATACTTCAATTATTATCAAATTTGATTCAGTTAAAATGACGGCTTCATACTTTAAAATGTTTTATACTTTCTTCGACCAAGGTACACATAAACGCTAAAACAATGAATCATGATCGGTCCCTACAATCATGCACACTCAAACACCCATACGCACAATCACAACTCAAGACTTTTTGTATTTCACAATTACCCCACACGAACCCCACACCAGACCTTCTCACATCAATCTCTCGTGTATCATCACACGTTTTATATGTGGTTAACAAAACTTCTATTGAGTTTTATTTACAATAAACTTTACATATATACAAGAGTTATGTCTTACTGTAATAATGGTTGATCATATATAAAGGGAAAACAACCTTTGCAAGAGTCATTTTTGTTTATGTATGACATATATGTGTTTCATATAATACTTCTTTCATAATTATATTCGCATGACAGTTGATGGGAAAACACAATATATCATAGGTTAGCGTTATACCTCAGGCATCAAACAAGTACGATCGAAGCCGAAACATGATCACGAGCACGGCAACGAAAGCCCATGAGGCACGATCGAATCCAGAACCACAACGTACACGAACATCTATACGTACGAATCTCGAACTATAGTCAGTCACAAACCACTGATACAACTCGAGCAGGGACAACAAAGGAATGAACAAGAATCAAACAAGCAAGATGTATTGAACAAAGATGGATATAGTTACCCTCATTGCGTGATTAAAAGAGGAAGAAGAACACAAGGTCGAACACCACACGTTCCATCCGAGAACCTAACTAAAATCCTCGAATGGACTGCCCAAAGAACCCATGATCGATCACCACCTTGAGGCTGCTGAAACACCACGACCAAACCACCAAGGAGGCCGCAAGAATCGCCTTGTTGCTGCTGTGTTTCGAACCGAACAGGAGAGGAAAGAAAATAGCAGCCGAGCTTGTTGTTTTATGGTTTTGTTTGATTTTCTTTGAACCGTATATGTGAGATGGACGAGGAGAGATTTTAGAGTTTTTGACAAAGTGGGAAAAAGTGATATTCGGTATTAAAAGTTTGAGGAACCGTGTGATATGATTGGTACCAATAAGGAAAGTCGGAATTTTAGGGATTGATATATTTTTCATATTAATGTATGTGCTTATCTTCTTTAGTGATACTAGCCAAAATTTTTGAGTTTATGACACAAGTAAAAGTCAACTAGCATAGCTAGCATTTGGGAACATTTGTTTGATGAACTTAATTTATAGTGTAAGGTTTACATTAACTTAATTTGTTAGGTAACTTAGGTTAAGTTCAAATAATGTTAATTACATAATTTTATAAGTTCTCAAAATTTTAAATTAGAGGGTATTTTGGTCATTTCGGATTGTGGTAATTTTAGGGTTTTACAATTCTTCCCCTCTAAAAGAAAATTTTCGTCCTCGAAAATTGAAGTGAAACGAAACAGAAAACATAACGGACCGTGAACGGAAATGTGAAATGACTAGTTTCTCATGACTCGAACTTGTCGATCCAAAATAGCTTTGGTTTCTTCAGAAAGGACATACCATACTGAATTCAGATCAAAAGAATAATGTACCAACGTAATAGATAATAATCGTATTCTCCCGGAAGAGATACAGGAAATACATAGGATTTTGACGGATATGCCGTCCATAGAATTTGATTAGACAAATCAGATGAGAACTTACAGAAAACAGATTGTTTGATATCATCAAACGGCAGAAGGCTCAATAACAGAACCTAAGATTTTTATCGGAAAATATAGAGGTCAGCAAAACATGTGTCGAGAATCCAAACGTGTCAAATCGTATAACGGTGAAAGCAGATTAAGCGCATAGGTAGAATGAACCTAAAATCTCACTAATCACGGAGATCAAATTCTAAACTTCTTAGGTACTCCCCAAGATGTCCTATGGCCACAATGAGTGCACGTTATATGGTGTAAGTATTATCACGTTGATCAGGCGTCATAATACTAGCACTACATAAATATGCCTTCATGATGATCATACTTTATCTCGATTCGTGAGCAAAACAACCTATCTTAATCCACCTAGTACTCTACAGTCTCAGAGGTCAACAAAATCAAATGTCATAGTCAAGAGGGAAAACAAAACTACTCCCAAGAGTATCGGAATCCCAGATTGCCTAGCAGAAGTAAGGTACGCCGTCCACAAGCGTCAGATCTTCCACAATTCGCCAAAATTCCACAAAACAAAGCCATCATCGAACATACGAAAAATAAACACGGAACTGAAATGCTTCTTGGGAACTTAAATCATTAGAGGGTCTCCTTACTATATAACGAAGCTTAAGTGAGTCAACGGAAGTGAAAATTAGTCGTCAATAACTTCGGCCTTCACAGAATCAATTCTTCCAAACATAAAAGGTCTGTTTCAAAAATCCGTTCATTCAAAACATCCAATCTTTCAAGTCCGGTTAATATGTCTTCGTTTGTCCATCAATCTGGAAGTGAAACAAAATCGTGAACTTGTGTCTGGTTCATCAAGCCTCCTGCAGTTCTTCTTGGAATGTGATGGAGTAATGTGAATTTCTGGCACGATCTTTAAATCCCCTCACCATCCAGTCTGCTTCCGCTCTCAATTCATCTTAGTACAACCAAGATGAATAGGGAAGCGAGACTGCACGTCTTCATCAATTCCAGGTTCGCCATCTTGACTAGATTTTTTTTTCTTCTGCATCGCCAACACTTCTGCCTTGTAAGGGATGTCTTCACTCTTCAGGGTAGCCACCGCTGTTGTCAACTCCAGGTCAGCCAGTGAAGTAATTCTTCTTATATGTTTCTAGTTGTCTTGATGCATACGCAAATCCTTCTGTGCTGTAAGGGAGTATAACCGAGTCTCTTTCTGAAATGTCCCAAAATTTGTTCCGCTTGAAGGTATGGAAGCTATTTTCTATTTCAGCTTTTCCAAAACTCCATTCTCAATCAAACTAAGCTGTTTCTCTCTGTTCATGAAATTTATCACTGGTAACGCAAGTTGTAAACGTCTTCTAGAATTCTTCTGCAAGTTCAAGAGATTTCAGTTCTCCACTCTGTTATCGGTCTTGACCACTTGGTGATAGTTCCAAAACTTGCGGGATTTAAAGAGATATCCTCAATTAAGAACACCGTTGTCTCAACAAATATCAACCTCCCAGAATGCACGAATGATCGTCAAATTTCTAACCAAGTGAAAAAAATGATTTTCATGCTCTTCCTCGTCTCCGAATGTACTATTAAGTCATGCAATGACCATTTGCCCAAGTACTCACAAGAAAACATCATTTATCAAATTCACAAAATAGTCAGAGCTTTAGCTAATACTATTAGTGTCACTAACCGTCATAGCAGTCGTTACGAATACGGAAGGCGATTCCAAGAATAACCTCAATTTATACTTCCATCGGAAGGAAACTTCGCGCTCTGAAATTGAACAGATACATAGTCGTTTCAGGGTGGAGAAATAATGGTTCCCAACAGCAATACGGTTCAGCTTCCAGTAATCAATACATATCCCCGGTCACCATCCTTCTTTATCGCGAACGAAACTGAAACACGCCCAGAAGATACACTTAAGCAAACTCACTTCCTGGTCTTCAGTTGCTGCTCTTCCCGGTTGCTCAAATCAACTGGTATGATCCCGGACACATCTGAAAGACATTTTCGCTTGGTGACTAGACAATCTCTCGGTATCATGTCAAATCCTACTTCACACTCCGGTGGAAAACTTGGTGGTTCAACCAGGAATCATATTTAGAAAACTCAGGGTACCAAATAACTCTCAAGATAAGGTTCATTCATTGGTGTACGAAATGAGTTCTAGGAAAACTTCATAACCGCGAAAGTAACACACGAGTCTCCAGAGTAATAGTGATAGCCAAAAGTTTAACAATCGGTAATCATGGTAGGGAGTTCAATATTGTCTCAACGACTAAGGTGAGACATAGGAGGATAGTTGTCAATATTTTGAATGCTCAATCAACCAATCCCTTATCAAAATAAAATCGAAGTTAACTATCCAAAGAAAGACAGATCAACAAAGCAAGTCTTATCGTTCAAAAGTGAGAGGGAAACATTCTTATACTCGTAGTTAAACACCACAAGACTTCTCATAGGGACAGAGATGGGTAAGACGAAATCAAATAGCGTCAGAAAATTATAGATGCTTATCAAAAGCAAGAGACAAATAACAGAATGTATCAAGTACGTTATCGCCATGGAGATTCTCAGAATGCCCGAAGAGGCATCGAAATGATTAACAAAAGGATCAGAGGTCAGATTCAGAATCTGAAGATAAGGATCAAATAGTGTCAGAAAATTACTATGCAATTCTCCATGCCTTCAAGATTTATTTAGGTTTCAAATCTTAGGTGGTGCAAAGCATAAGCTTTCAATCTCCAAAAGTGATCTCAACAGGCTTTAATCAAAAGCAAGGCACGAATCAGAGTGATGCGGAAGCAATGATACTTAAACAAATGCCTTATAGTCTACCCATTCCTCACTGGTCAAAACTTAAGTTCATATTAAGAAATCCTAAAGCAAGTTCTCAAGGGGTTCTCCTATGTTCTTACAGTGGAAGCCTAATGGTCCAAACTCATAGGTCAAGGGTAAATGTATTACGAGTCGCAGCCTGTCTCTCTGATACCATAATTGTAACACCCCAACCCGATAAGGGTAGAAGTATTACGTTATGGTGACATATCAAAGCAAACACAAGCATATGACTAAATAATACAAATTGAATATCAATGGTTACAAGGGAAAATCTGAAGATACAAGGTTACATGAGAATTACAATAAGTACTAAGTCTAGAACAATCTCTTCTAGTCATCTCTAATCCGGCATATCTATCAAGGTATAGCCTTCTAAGTCCAAGATACTCTCCACTCATACCCAGCTTCCTACTAAAACCTGCCGCAGGAAAAGAAATGCGGCTGAGCTTAAAAAGCCCAGTGAACAGATATAAAGGTAACAAGCAGTAATAATGGCATAGTGAAGTGAGCGAAACGATACAAGGTATAACAAGAGTTAGGAAAGAAAGAAAAGTAAAAGGTTATGCAGATATATCAAGAGTTAAGAAATAGTTACAATAAATAAGAGTAAAGGGAACAATAATCCACCACGAGCCCAAGTCAAATATCAGTCAAGTCAAATATCAAGTCAAGTATGTATCCGGAGGGGTGACCTCGGAATACCAGTATAAGGTTATAAGGCAAAGGAAACAGTAATCCACTACGAGCCCAAATCAAATCAAATAATCAAATATCAAGGTGTACGGAGGGGAGACCTCGGTACCAAACGCAATATGAGGGGATACCTCCAAAGGGTGGAGTAGCTAGCTCCCAAGCTGTGAAAGACGTGTATCACACACACCATCAGTCACCAAATATAACATGTAATATAATGATAAACAAGTCAAGTCAAGTCAAGTCAAATCTAGGATGCATCCATACGCCCCAGGTGGCCAAAGTCTGCCTCTACGTAACAAATCAAATCAAGTCAGGGACGGGACAGGTCATCACTCTCCTGCCCTAGAGTCATGCCATCGGTGCATCAATGACATGGACATGAAACCCTCATACCTAGTTATGGCTTGTAGTCTCAAACTGTAGGTCAAGGTCAAGTATCAAGTATCAAGTGTCCAAGTTCAAGTTTCATATCAAGGGGGTTCAAGTCAAGTTTCCAATTCAAGTGGTTCAAGTCAAGTTTCCATTTCAATTATATCATACGGTTCATATCAAATGGTTCATATCAAATGGTTCATAGCAAATGGTTCAAATGTCAAAGGTTCATATCAAATGTTCATATCATGAAAGTAATCCTTTATTAATAGTTTTCATAAAAGTGATCTTTAAAAACAGTTTTCATAAAGAAAGTCTTTAAAAGTAGTTTTCATAAACTTTTAGTAAAATTACATTTAAAAGTGGTATCGCATCGTGTTCAAATATCATTTTAAAATAGCTTTTCTCAAAACATTTTCATATATAATTAAGAAAGTTTTCACATCCAATTATAATATCAAATGAACCTTCAAGGTATCCAAGGATTTGAATATTCATGTTACAGGGTAACGAACGAATTATATCAAGTATCAAGAGATCATAGCAAGGTTCAATTTATCAAGGGAAACATAACAAGGTTCACCAAACAAGGTTCACAAATCAAGGTTCACGAATCAAGGTTCACAAATCAAGGGGAGCAAGATAAACAAGAGAGAGAGTTCATGAGAAACCTGTGAGAAGGTCAGAATATCTGGACCTTATTCGGAACGCAAACAAACACAAGATAGCAAACACTGAAAAGAAATCAGATCACTCCTTCTTCACACCTAAAGGAGTAGAAGACAGAATTACAAATGGTTCTTAATTCAGATTACTAATTTTAGTTTATCTTTCCATTTTAAGTAACTTTCCAAATTTAGCAACTTTCCATCTGTAGAAGGTTAGCCCATTTTAAGTAACTTTCTATTTTTTTAGCATGTTTCCATATTAAGTAAGTTTTAACACGACCCCCCAATTTAGTGACTTTTAGGGTTATAAATGATAATTAATAAGCTTTAAGACTTAATATAATCAACATTATAGTTTAGGTTTTATTATGTCAATTTGGTAAAGTCTAGAGTTTAATATGCCAAATTAAGTTTATACTTTCATATACTACAAGATGTACAGCTTACTCATAAACCTCATTTTATTCTAATAAACCTCATTGGTTACATATATAAACTTCATTTTATGATTAAGTGGCTAACTTTGGTGTTGTTCAGTTCGGCACTGTTTCGACTCAATTCTGGTTTTGTTTTTTTTTGAAGTTTGCTTTTACAATTTGCCTACTTAAATATGAACCGATTCATTATGTCAAATGTGGCTATGTTATGCAAGTACATAGCCTCTCTTTCATTTTTAATCATTTTTTTTTTCAAATTCTTGAGATAACCACAAAAACAGTCACTTGACATATACCCAAGTACTTAATGGCTTAACGCAATACATATATGGACATGTACAAATTCAAATTATGAATTATTACTTTTAGTATACTTCAATTATTATCAAATTTGATTCAGTTAGAATGACGGCTTCATACTTTAAAATGTTTTATATTTTCTTCGACCAAGGTACACATAAACGCTAAAACAATGAATCATGATCGGTCCCTACAATCATGCACACTCAAACACCCATACGCATAATCACAACTCAAGACTTTTTGTATTTCACAATTACCCCACACGAACCCCACACCAGACCTTCTCACATCAATCTCTCGTGTATCATCACACGTTTTATATGTGGTTAACAAAACTTCTATTGAGTTTTATTTACAATAAACTTTACATATATACAAGAGTTATGTCTTACTGTAATAATGGTTGATCATATATAAAGGGAAAACAACCTTTGCAAGAGTCATTTTTGTTTACGTATGACATATATGTGTTTCATATAATACTTCTTTCATAATTATATTCGCATGACAGTTGATGGGAAAACACAATATATCATAGGTTAGCGTTATACCTCAGGCATCAAACAAGTACGATCGACGCCGAAACATGATCACGAGCACGGCAACGAAAGCCCATGAGGCACGATCGAATCCAGAACCACAACGTACACGAACATCTATACGTACGAATCTCGAACTATAGTCAGTCACGAACCACTGATACAACTCGAGCAGGGACAACAAAGGAATGAACAAGAATCAAACAAGCAAGATGTATTGAACAAAGATGGATATAGTTACCCTCGTTGCGTGATTAAAAGAGGAAGAAGAACACAAGGTCGAACACCACACGTTCCAGCCGAGAACCTAACTAAAATCCTCGAATGGACTGCCCAAAGAACCCATGATCGATCACCACCTTGAGGCTGCTGAAACACCACGACCAAACCACCAAGGAGGCCGCAAGAATCGCCTTGTTGCTGCTGTGTTTCGAACCGAACAGGAGAGGAAAGAAAATAGCAGCCGAGCTTGTTGTTTTAGGGTTTTGTTTGATTTTCTTTGAACCGTATATGTGAGATGGACGAGGAGAAATTTTAGAGTTTTTGACAAAGTGGGAAAAAGTGATATTCGGTATTAAAAGTTTGAGGAACCGTGTGATATGATTGGTACCAATAAGGAAAGTCGGAATTTTAGGGATTGATATATTTTTCATATTAATGTGTGTGCTTATCTTCTTTTGTGATACTAGCCGAAATTTTTGAGTTTATGACACAAGTAAAAGTCAACTAGCATAGCTAGCATTTGGGGACATTTGTTTGATGAACTTAATTTATAGTGTAAGGTTTACATTAACTTAATTTGTTAGGTAACTTAGGTTAAGTTCAAATAATGTTAATTACATAATTTTATAATTTCTCAAAATTTTAAATTAGAGGGTATTTTGGTCATTTCAGATTGTGGTAATTTTAGGGTTTTACACCAAGAATGCTTATAAAGCATTACAAGATGAAAGTTGGGTGGAAGCTATACAAGAAGAGTTGTTGCAGTTTAAGCTTCAAGAAGTTTGGACCTTGGTTGATTTGCCTAATAGGAAAAAGGCAATTGGTACAAAATGGGTTTTTAGATGCAAGCGAGATGAAAGAGGCATTGTGATCAGGAACAAAGCAAGATTAGTGGCTCAAGGATATACTCAAGAAGAAGGTATTGATTATGATGAAGTGTTTGCACCTGTTGCATGGATAGAAGCTATCAGATTATTCATGGCTTATGCTTCATATAAGAACTTCACAGTAAATCAAATGGATGTAAAGAGTGCTTTCTTATATGGAAAAATTGATGAAGAAGTTTATGTGACACAACCACCTGGTTTTGAAGATCCTGATTATCCTGATAGAGTTTACAAGGTGGAGAAAGCATTGTATGGTTTGCATCAAGCTCCTAGAGCTTGGTATGACACCTTATCAAAGTACTTGTTGAACAATGGCTTTAGTAGAGGAAGAATTGACAAGACTTTGTTTATCAAAAGAGACAAAAAGAATATCTTATTGGTTCAAGTGTATGTGGATGATATCATTTTTGGGTCAACTAACAAGGTGTTATGTGATGATTTTGAGAAGCTAATGCATAACATATTTCAAATGAGTTCTATGGGTGAACTCACATTCTTTTTAGGGCTTCAAGTCAAACAAAATGATGATGGCATATTTATCAATCAAGATAAGTATGTGATTGATATCTTGAAGAAGTTTGGATTTTCTGATGTAAAGCCTGCAAAGACAACCATGGAGTCCAACAAGCCTCTGGTCAAAGATGAAGATGGTGAAGAAGTTGATGTGCATCTATACAGATCAATGATTGGTTCATTGATGTATCTTACAGCTTCTAGGCCAGATATTATGTTTGTTGTGTGTGCCTATGCCAGATTTCAAGTTTCCCCTAAAGTGTCACAGTTTAATGCTGTAAAGAGAATTTTTAAGTACTTAAGGAGTCAACCTAGGTTTGGCCTTTGGTATCCAAAAGATTCACCCTTTGATCTGGTGGCATACTCAGATAGTGATTATGCTGGAGCATGTTTAGATAGGAAATCAATAACTAGAGGATGTCAATTTCTTGGACAGAGGTTGATTTCATGGCAATGCAAGAAACAGACTGTGGTGGCAAATTCTACAATTGAAGCTGAGTATGTAGCTGCTTCAAGTTGTTGTGGTCAAGTGCTTTGGATTCAGAATCAATTACTGGACTATGGGTATAATTTTATGCACACCAAAATTTATATTGATAATAACAGTACAATGTGTATTATTAAAAATCCTGTTTTTCATTCTAAAACAAAACATATTGAGATAAGACATCATTTTATAAGAGATTGTTTTGAGAAGAAATTAATTCAAATGGTTAAAATCCATACTGACAATAATGTTGCAGATTTGCTCACAAAAGGTTTTGATGTGGGTAGATTTCAATTCTTAATTGCTAGTATTGGAATGATAAATCTTTGAAAATTCTTATCTCTTTGTGTTCTTGTAATGTTTTGTAAGGATTTGTACTGTTATTAGTCAATAATTTGTTTCTGCTGCTTGCTATGTGTTGCTAGTTATATTTAGTTCTGCTGCTTGTTGCTTATACAACTGCTAAGTATAACTGTGAATTGTGGTTATTGTGGCATATTCTTTCTTGTGTTTTTGTGGTTTTGTACTAATCTTTTGCAGGAGAAGTCAAAGGGGAATGCTTGTTTGCAGAGAAAAAGGTGTTTGGAAAGTTCAGCAAATATTCTACTACTAGTTACAAAGTTTCTGCAGCTAGGCAAAACTTTCTACTGCTAGGATACTACTACTCGCTTTGCAAGTGCTGGGATTCTACTGCTCGTTTTGAAAGTGCAGGGAGTGTTATGAAAATTTGGCACCAATAAAACCATAATTCGATCCGAATAGCTTAAAAACCTAATTCGATCTCATAATTGGTTTTCCGCGCTCAAAAATCACTCTAATTCAAACCCTAACACAATTTTTAGCATCTGATTTTAAAACCCCCAAATCAAAACCATATTTCACAATGTCGACAAGAATCTTTTCTGATAGTCACAATCAAATCGCTTTTCTTCAAAAGCCTAAAGAAGCTGATGGATTTGCTGAAGTAATTGATTTTCTTAATGCTACTCACATTCGGTATGCTTTATATGCAAAATCTGATATATTTGTTTCTTACATTGCTCAGTTTTGGTCTACTATTAAGACCATAACTACAAATGGGGAAGAACAGTTAAAGGCTGAGGTAGATGGCCACAGGATACTTGTTTCTGAATCATCTATGAGAGAAGCTCTTCACTTTGCAGATGATGAGGAAATAACTTGTCTTGAAAATTCTATCATTTTTGAAGAACTTGAAAACATGGGGTATGAGAAGAAAGTAGAAGGTTTAAAATTTTATAAAGGTCTTCTCTGTCCTCAATGGAAGTTTTTAATTCACATCATCCTACATTGCTTAAGTCCTAAAACTTCAGGTTGGAATGAATTCAGTACAACTCAGGCTTCTGCTATGATTTGTCTGGCTAAAGGACAACCTTTTATTTTTTCAAATATGATAATGGATGGTTTGAAAAGGAATGTAAAAGGAAATTATTACATTTATCCAAGATTTTTGCAACTTATTCTGAACCAACAACTTTCACATCCAAGGGTTCATAAAAAAGAATTTGTTTGCCCTGAACTTCAAAAGAAATTATTTTCATACTTGAAAAAGAATGGCAAAGATTTTTTTGGGACAGTGACACTATTATTTCCATATATGTTGTCATTGGCTCAAAATCAGGGTGAAGGTGCAGAAATCACAACTGCTACCCAACACACACCCACCAATTTGGAACCATTATCTACACAACCAGAAAAGACCCAAACCCCTAGGGATTCACAAAATGAGAACACTGAGCTACCTCAGGCTAGTGTTGGGATGGTTGTACCAGATGAGGCTGTCACAGGTGTGGTAGGTGACATGTTGGAAGGGGCTACCACTACTGCTGCTAGCTTAGAAGCAGAGCAGGTCAGTGGTAACATAAATAAGACCCCAACCAAGGCAACATCTAATGTGTCAGGTTCTCATGAACTTGGTACAGGTGATGGAAACCCCAGCCAAATGGATAATTTGGGGGGCTCAGGTGATCAAACTAGGTTTGATACTGAGTTTACATCCTATGATTCACCTCTCAGGGACGGTAACACATCCCGAAGTGATGAGGATAGACATGAAACTGAGGAATTGATGGAACCAAAAATGTACAACATGACAATTCCAGTGATCCACCTCTCGGGCCAGGTAACACAGGCCAAAGTGGTAAGGATAGTATGGAACTAATTAAGGCATTGATGGCAAAATGTTCCAAATTGGAGTCACAAGTTCTTGACCTACAACATGAAGTCAAAGGTTTAAAGCTAAGGGTTAAACATTCAGAAGGTTAAAAGAGGTCAAGAACCAAGTCATTCAAAAGATTGAAGAAAATGGGCATAGCACAAAGGATCAGTTCCTCTGATGATGCTAGTTTAGGGGAGGATGCTCCCAAACAAGGGAGGAATGAGACCAAGGATTCAGGGGAGGCTGAGGCTACTCATGTTGAAAGTGCTGCTGCAGAGAATGTTGGTGATGGAATGGATATGGAGATGGATAGTGGTGAAAATTCTGGTGAGTTTTTGGTTAAAGACAAAGATGGTAATGAAGTGGTTTTGGAGAAAGGGAAAAAGGAGCAGCTAGTGGATAAATTAAAAACTTTGGATGCTGAGCAGCTTGTGAAAGCTTCTGAAGTGATGGTGGAATCTATTAAAAGCTTGGGTGATGCTGCTGCTCAAGTTCAAGATGGTTCTGCTGTTGAAAGTGGTGCAAAAGTAGCTAAGGATGATTCTACAGCTAGTGCAAATATTTCTACTATTGAGCTTCAGAGTGATTCTACTGCTAAGATATTGGATGATGATGTGAGTTTAGCTGAAGCCATAATCTAATTGAAATCAACACTACCATCTAAACAACAACCACCAAAACCATCAAAACCACCTTTCAAAGGAGTGACAATCAGAGAACCCTCTTCTCCCAAAAAGAAGGATTTTTCACAAGAACCACAGTACAAAGGCAAGGGAAAAGCAATTTTAATTGAAGAACCTGAACCTGAAATACCAGTGGAATTTTGGCCAAAAGAAAAGATTATAGAACATGATGCTAAGGTTGCTGCTGAATTAGCTGCTGAGTTTGAAGAAGAAAATCAAAAAGTTCTTGAACAACAAAGAAAGCATGCTGAGGATGAAGCAAAGACAAAGGCATTACTTGATGCTTGGGATGAGGAGAGGATCAGGTGTGATGCAGATATTGAGCTTTCTAAGATGATCAAAGAGGAAATAGTAGATACATATAATGAAGAAGGAAGAACTCAATGGTTAAAGAAGTTCAGAGAAGAAAAAAAGAAATGGTATCTTGCTGAAAAAAGAAAAAGGAAATTGCTCAAACCACCAACTGTCAAACAGATAAGAAAATTTCAAGAAAGGTACTTGAAAAACATAAAAGGATACACACTGAAACATCTATCTTGGTACTCTGATGATACACTTCAAAAGATGTTTGAGAGGGCTAAAAGAGAAATTAATACATTTGTACCTATGGATACTGAGGAAGAGGTACAAAAGACAGGGGTGGAAAAAGAAGATGTAGAAGAGAAGGTAGAAGAAAAAGTGAAGGAGGTAAAGAAAGAGAGCTCTAGTACTGGTATTAAGAGAGCTGGAAGAGTTTTAAAATCTGTTGGAAAGAAGAAGAGGAAGACTGTTAAGTCAAAAGCAGTTGAGCAGAGTTCTGAGTCAGAGCATGAGAGTAAAGAAAAAGAGCAAACAGAGCAGTCAGAACAGTCCAAAAAGGATAATGAAAAGGAAACAGCTGATCTACAACAATGACTAGAGTTGTAGACAATGATGATGACACATTTGTTGATACTGTTACTTTACATTCTAAAGCTACTATCATTGGATGGAAAGCTGGTTATGATGGAAAAACTCCTTGGTGGGAGATATACAGAGCTGGTAGACAATCTCAAGTGTTTTTGACATTTTATCAAATGCTTAGAAACTTTGATATAGAAGATTTAGAGATGTTGTGGAAATTAATCAAGAACAAATATGGAGATTCAAGGCCACAATATGAGTTGGATAGTGTACTCTGGGGAGATTTAAAGATTATGTTTGAAGTTTATCCTGAAGACAGAGTTTGGAATGAGCAGGCCAAAAGTACTAAAATTACTCTTTGGAGATTGTATGAATCATGTGGAGTTCACAATATAATAATGAGGGGAGGAGTTCAAATTTACATGCTGGTGGAAAAGGATTATCCTCTGGCTAAGACTACACTTGATATGATGGTAAATGGAACTATTAAACTTCACATTGATCATTGGAGTCAAATGGTTGTTGATCTTCTCAGAAAAATGCAAAGACAACTGTATGGGGCAGATTATAAGAGAAGGACAAAGTGAGTGTTTGGAAGCATCCTCCTGGTGAAGGTTAAAGCTTAAAATAAACTTGATGATTTTGGAAAAAAATATCAAGTTTAGAGGAGGATTGTTGGGTTTAGAGATGCTGCTGCTCAGAATAGATACGACTGCTTATGGTGCATAAAGGAAAATACTCTAAGTGTCATACTACTGCTGGTGATAATGATACTACTGTTAATGCATCATACTACTACTGGAGTTTCTGATAAAGATCAAGAGGATACACTAAGTGGATACTACTGCTAGACATAGAAGATACTACTGCTAGAGATAGTTTCTACTGCTGAAGAGATAACTATGTATAGTATGTTTTGATAAGTTTAGAATAGATACGAAAAGATTTATCTTGTGTAGAAAGTTATTGTAAATCGACTAGGACTCCTTAGTCTATAAAAGGAGGTTCTAGGGTTAAAGTTTAGTACGTATCATTTTTAGAGTCGATTCACTTCAAGGTTGTAAACCCTAATACTTTTGAGTATTTGTATATCTAATATATTGAAGTGTTTGTTGAGAATTCTACTGTTCTATTAATTGTTCTTCTTAAGGTTAAACATAAGATTCCGCATTGTGTTTAATATTGTTTCAACACAGTTTCTATACTTGTTGTTTTAGATTCATATCTAAGATAACTAACAAGATCAATTACTCAACTGGGATCAACAGAAGGACACCGCCATGGAACTAACAGCCTATGCAGATGCTGACCATGCAGCGTGTCAAGATACTCATCGAAGTACGTTGGGAGGTGCTCAATTTCTTGGAGAAAAGTTGGTGAGCTGGTCATCTAAAAAGCAAATGAGTACTTCCATGTCTTCCACAAAGGCTGAATACATCGCCATGTCTTCATGTTTTGCTCAAATCCTATGGATGAAATCCAAACTTTTAGACTATGGCTTTGTATACAACAAGATTCCTCTTTATTGTGACAACAAAAGTGCCATTGCTCTCTTCTGCAACAATGTCTAACACTCTAGATCAAAGCACATCGATATCCGACATCATTTCATTAGGGAACAGGTTGAAAAGGGTGTGGTTGAACTATACTTTATGAGCACTGAGTACCAGCTGGCAGATATATTTACTAAAGCACTTCCGAGAGAACGGTTCCAGTTTATTCTCCCGCGCCTTGGTATGAAGAGTCTGAAGCCAGAAACACTCAAAAGCCTTCAGGAAGAGACTGAGGAGTAATGGATTTGCCTCGTGTATCCTTTGTATATATTTTATACCAAAAACAAAATACAAAAATATAAAACCAAGAAAAACCATAAAAATCAGAAAAATAGAAAATTCCAAAAATAGTTTTTCAAGGCATGTCTTCTGGTATCGATAACATTTACGGTCCTAGAAATGTCATTCAACAATGACACGGATCTTTAAATGAAGTTCGAACAGAAGTTCATATTGTTTCTCAAAACATGCCTAACTGGCTTGCTATTATTTCAGATACGCAACCCGTTTTTCAAAATGAGGAAAGCACATCGCCAAAAAGATGGTTGTTCCTAACAACGGGTGATTAAGTTCTCCCGGGCATGGATTACTTTACATCCGTGCACCCTCGATCTAGTGTACGCTTCAGTGCATTATTTCCTGATTCACAAGAGAAGTCTTCTTTTACCAAAACAAATTTTTTCCATCTATGATTCTTCAGAAAAATAATTTGTATCTAAAATGGTGGTTTAAAACAGTATTTGAAAACCAATCGAACTTAATTTTTTTTTTCATAAAATTTGCCACTTAATCTATGACAAAAAGTTTAATTTTTGATAAAATTTTAAATTGATAACGGGTCATAAATTGAGGGGGAGAGTGATTTCAAATTTTATTTTAGATCATCAAATGGTATCTTTGTATGGTTCAAGTAATTAATAAACATGTGTTGTTATGTGTCAGAATATGAATCTTTTCATAAGTTTCTCGCTAAACTCCAAATCATTTATAAACTCATCATTTCTGACACTAACATTCTCCCGCATTGATTGAGGGGGAGCATAGTAATGTTCCATTATCAGTATATATTGAATCAGACCACATTTTCTCCCATAATTTCTAACATACTTAAATCAATTGAGATCCCTAATCTCAAAAGGTTTGAAATTTTTGATCGGGGGAGAGAATGTGATTTAAATATGAAAACTGATAAAATGTGATCTTTTGGACTCAAGTGTAGGCTCTCTCATATGTGCTAAATTTTTTCATGTATAGATGCACATATTGAGGGGGAGCGAATGATTTATGATGACAATTGTGGAAGAATACCAAAGACCGACCATTTTATTTAATGTACTGGTGTTATAAGGATGGTAACGTTAGGTATCAGTTCCCATGATCCAGCCAGAACCGGAGGGATCTTTCCAGGGACAATCCTATAGTTAGAATAGAAGTCCTTAGGAATGATGAATAAAGGAGAAAAGTGATAATAAAGGAAGAGTGCCGACTGAGATGGAACTGGTACTAGAACAAACCCAACAAGGTGCTAGTGATGAAGTCTCGGTAAGCGCTGAAGGGGTTGAAGAATGAAAAAGAAATGTAAAGATAAAGGGTGAAAAGAAATAGCCCTCCAAATATTCAACCTTAGGGCAGAAACCGGGTTCAATTCATATGCTACTGCTTGTTACTAAGGTAACGCCGATATTTAAGACAAGACGTCATGGACCCAGTGACGCACTGCACTAAACCTTCTAGCCTCTCAAGTTCTCTTAAAAGGACTTGTTTCATTCTCACAGGGAACCCTGCATTATCTATCGACCGCTCATTACGAGTCATGTTGAAATTGAATCAGGATATACCACTCCAGCCTCCAACTACTAAATCAAAATGCACTATTGAGTCTAGAGCCAATAGAACATCCATAAATCTCGCTAGGACACTAATAATTTATTCACTTGGGTTTCACACACTATGGAAACAAGTAAGATCTTAAGAGTCCTACGCATTATCCTCGTGGTATTGCCAGAACATCCGAGTGATACGTAAGTATTCACAATGAAGATGAAAATCCATCTCGAGCAAACATCAAACAAGCTCTTGGTAGGTGACATGTGAGATCCTTCATGCATCAAACTAGTGACAACTGGAAAGAAACGATGGGGCGATTCATATTTGAATCAAACTTGTTTCAGGAGATGAATTGACGGAAACTTTTGGAAAAACCTTTCGATGTGCTCAACAACTGTTTTCGAGCACATTGACTGTGCATAAATTTTCAAACAAAAGTATTAGTGATTGAAACATGATTTTGTTCACAAAACTTTCATCGTATTACAAAACTCTTTATTCAGTAGTACGAGAATGTTTTTCAAATCAATTTCTCATTAATCAGTGAATCCTAATTCGCTGATTCACTCACTTTGTGCTTTGTCTACTATGAGACGCTCCAGCTTGAGAACGGCTAGTACAGCTGCGAAACCCTGTCAAGGTGATTCTTCGGAATTATACCTGATCACAGGCAGTATTTATACTGATCAACGGGGAACCGTGGTTCTTGCAACCCTATTCAACGAAAGTGAACAAAGACACTTTCGTGAGTTTATTGCTAATTGTTGTTTGCAGGAATACCCGACGGCGGAAGCTGATGGCCAATGAGATGTCAATTCATAACCTCATGCTCACACTTCATACTCACAATTAAAGAAATCATGATAAGTGAAAGATCTACAACAATGCTTCCGCAACTCTGATGCAAAGTTTCATGATCCAGAAAAGTGTGAGCATACTGGTCTGATGGTCACTACTACACATGAAGGCAATGCTACAAAGGATGACTTGGAGATTTACAGTGTCTGATGATCTCAAAGAATGCTCAAAGATCACACAAGTCAAAGGAACATCAATCACAAGAACATTGCTTGAAGAACAAAGATCAATGACTTTGAAGAATCAAAGACTACGAGCTAGGAACTTAAATTCATATAATTGAATGCTAGAATTCAAATTGTAATTTCCGGGGTGACCTCCCCTAGGGGGAGATTGTTTGGAATATAAATATTTACATGAAAGACTCGGTCACTCCGAGTATCTATTTAGCATTTAAGTAGCTCGTAGGCTTATTTGTTTTAGTTTATTTATCGTATCATCATGGAGTCGGGTCGGGTCTTTACCCACTGTAAGCCCGTTCCATAGCCCGTGTAGGGGCGGTTTAGAGTTTGTGTATATACCCCTTTCCCACCAAGGGAAGGGGTTGGACCTTTCATTACTTTCAATCTAATACTAATCATTCTCTCTCTCTAAAAGGCTCCCACTTTCTCTCTCTAGAATTTAACCTTAAACATCAAAGTTCTCTTGTGTTATGATTATGATAACTCTACAAAGTCCAAGTCCAAGATTCTATAGTTGGTCAAAAACATATGGGTGGCTTAGTGTTGATGGTGTTGGCCGATTAGGGCTAGGAAGGGGGGAATTTCTAGTCAAGCACACATTTGGTTTCTACAACTCCATGTTTTACTCCTTGTGTCTAGTAATTATTATGGTAACAAAAAGGGGAGGGGGCGGCATATAAGTAAAATGTAGGAGTAGAAGATTTTATTTTTATGTAATATATGTATATTGAATGTATTGGGTATTAAAAATAGGTAATGGTTTTCGTTTTGGTAATTAACGTAAGTTACGCGTAATTAAACGTATGAATAAAGAAATTACATTAGGCGTAAGGAAATATTTTTAGAAATAATTGTTAGGATTATTGGGTATATAGGGTGTTTATTTAAATAGCGAAAAGCGTTTGTTAAATTAACAATCGTAAATAAATAAAAAGGGAATTGTCTCAGGGATTAAAATTTCGAACCGGAGTAGGAGCAAGGTATTGGGATGATGTGGACTAAATGTATCCTAAGTTCATAGTGCTCAAGAGGGTTGCTCCTAGTTTTATGTTTATTTAACTAAAGAGTTATACGTAAAAAGTGTTCTTGTAAAATTTCAAAGTAATAAATTCGAGTTTGCAAATAAATGTTGACGTGGAAAATTACGGGCTGTTACAATTAATAACTGTGTTACTAACCCAACGGGTTCTACCATTACCATCACTTCATCTTCTTCGTCTTCGTGTAATGCAGGTGGTTCAAATTGTTCTATGGATTGTTGATAGCGGCGGTACCCGACATATGACATGCAATCTCAAATTGTTAGTAAACTTTGTTGCAAAGTTCATCGGCACCGTCAGATTCGGGAATGATCATTTTGCTGCTATCATGGGCTATGGATCTTACGTCAATGGTAACATCGAAATTAGTCATGTCTCTTATGTCGAAGGCCTTGGTCACAACCTTTTCTCAGTCGGTCAATTTTTTGATGGAGATTTGGAAGTAGCATTTCGGGAGAAAACTAGTTTCGTTCGTGACTTACAAGGAAACGATCTAATGTCGGGCAAGCGTGGAACTAGTCTTTATACCGTCTCAATGTCTGATATGATTGCTTCTTCTCCTATACGTCTGCTCTCCAAAGCACATTCGACAAAATCCTGGTTATGGCACAAACGACTGTCTCATCTTAATTTCAAAACCATGACTGAACTTGCACGTCACAAACTAGTCGATGGTCTTCCACGGTTTCGATATGCTAAAGATCACATATGTCCAGCTTGTGAACAAGGAAAAAGTACTCGTGCACATTTCCCTTCCAAAACATAACACAGTACAGATCACGTTCTTCAACTACTTCATATGGATTTGTGTGGCCCTATGCGTGTTCAAACGATAAACGGTAAACGCTACATTTTGGTAATTGTTGATGACTACTCCAGATGGACTTGTGTCTACTTTCTCTAAAGCAAAGATCAAGATCCTTCAATGAGCATCACCTTTCTCACAAAAATTCAAATTCAGCTTCGTAATACGGTCAGAAAAGTTAGAACATACAATGGAACTGAATTCAAAAATCAAACTCTTCGAGAAAGTGGGAATTGAACATCAAACATCCATTGCAAGAAGTCCAGAACAGAATGGGGTTGTTGAAAGACGCAACAGAACGTTAGTGGAAGCTGCAAGAACGATGCTAATCAATGCTCAATTACCAGATTACCTATGGGCAGAAGCTGTATCAACGGCATGTTATACCCAAAACCGTTGCATGATCACCAAACGGCATCACAAAACTCCTTATGAGATTGTTCACAACCGTAAACCGAATATAAATTACTTTCATGTATTTGGTGCTCTTTGTTACCCAAATAATGATCGTGATGATTTTTGAAAACTCAAAGCCAAAGCTGACATTGGAATCTTCATTGGATATTGTGAGAACTCCAAAGGTTTTTGAATCTGGAATCGTCGTACTAGAGAAATTCAAGAGACTATTCATGCAAATTTCGATGAGCTTACAGATATGGCTTCTCAGCAAAACAGCTTAGGACCTGCAACCAACCATCTAAATTTTCCAGATCAATCAGCTGCACCTCTTTCACTTAACCATAAATGATTCGAAACCTTGTTTGCTCCACTGTTTGATGATTCTTTTGCATGTCGTGCACCAGATGTATCACCAATTTCCGCTGCACAACCTGATAATAATTTAACATCTGATACACCTTGTAATACCTAAAATTTCAAAGCATGCAAAATTACCAAAATACCCTTGTAACTTAAAATTTCATTTAATAATTAAATAAAACATCAAATAAATCCCAAACTCTTAGAAACTAGCAACATATGAAGTATGATAATTTTTGCATGAACATTTTAATATTCTAAATGTCCTAAAAATACTTGTCACACCATTTAAAAATGTTATGGGCCGAATACTTATATATATGTATTTATTTACTTGTTAATTAATTTTAAAATGTACAAACAATAAGATAAACATTGCAATTAAAAAGGAAATCTTTGAAAATCAGAGATTTGATCTCATCAAATCAATTTGGGCCGAAATCACCTCCCTCCCCCTCCAAAAATACACGGTTTCTTTTATTTCCTTCTCTATTTATCCGAAAAACCCTAAAACACAAACAAAAACTCCAAATCGGCCACCACCACTCTCTAAAATTTTCTTGGCATTTTTCATGGATGCATTGGTGTTAGAATAAGTCTAGAAAAATAGGAGTTCGAATATTGAAGGCTTGGATTGCTTGGTTTTGAATTTTGTTCGATTTCTATTCTAGCCGAGAGGTATGATTTTCCCACACCTCATCCGATCATTCTAAAGGCTATCTGGTATTTTTATAACACTTCTTACATCATATATGATCCATATAAAATAGCTATAATGATCCATCCACGCTAGATCAATCGTAGTAATTATAAATATCAAAAACGTAACATAAATCCAAAATCATCCATGCCATTTTTCCAGGTCTTGTACATATTTTATTTTGATTCTATATATGTCATATAGCACTAGAAAAATGGTTCTTGTATTTTTCGAAGCCTAGATCATCCTTGGGAATTATTTGTGTTAATCGGATTTAAAAATAAAAGGTTTTAAAATAAAAATACAAATCGTATGAACAAGGGTTAGGGTTTTTGAGGATGGATTTGGTGTAATAAATGTGTTTTAAGGTTAAATCAATGATTGGTAATGATTGGAAAATTTTAGGGTTAGGGTTTATACATTTTTACTAATACCGAATGAATAATTATAAAGTTTTGGGTGTGTTTTGTAATTTTACAAACTTGTGGGTTATTTTTGTAAGATGTTTTGGACCAGGGGTGATTCGTAGAAAATATAATATGGGGGTGTTATATGTTAAAATAGTAACAAAAAGGTTTAAATGATAAATTATTGAAATTGTTAATACGATTTGTAATTTAATTAATTAGAGGGACTTGTTTTGTAATTTATGTAAAATGAAGGGTGTTTCGTACCAATATTAATGTAAGGGGTGTAATGTGTAATTTTGGATAATTGAAGGCTTAATGTGTAAATATGAATATTATAAGGATTAAATTGTGATTTAATAAGTTATAAGGTTTAAATTGTAATTTAATTAATTAAAGGGTCTAATTTGTAAAATTGTTAAAATTAAAGGATTGAAATTGTAATTATGGGTAACTTATGGATTAAAATGAATAACTTGTAATATTTGCACTTTAGACCTTTATCTTTGGCATGATTGCATTTAAAACCCTAAAATTAGAAAGTTGTCATATTTAACCCTAAACTATTATAACTTGCTAAAATGAACCCTATTTTCCATAATAATAATTAATTGATAACTTAACTTAATTTATAAAATTAAATCTTTCTAATTATGGAAATCTGCTAATTATAGAAACTTACTAAATAAGGAAACTTTCTAAAAATGGAAACTTACTAATTTTGGAAACCTGCTAAAAATAGAAAGTTACTTAAAATGAGTAAACTTACTTAAAGTGGAAACTTACTATATATGGAAAGTTACTAAATTTGGAAAGTTACTTAAAACGGAAAGATAAACTAAAATTAGTAATCTGAGTTATAGGAACCACTTGTAATTCTGTCTTCTACTCCTTTAGGTGTGAAGAAGGAGTGATCTGATTCTTGTCAGTGTTGCTATCCTTGTGTTTGTTTGCGTTCCGAATAAGGTACAGATATTCTGACCTTCTCACAGGTTTCTCATGAACCCTCTCTCTCTCTTGTCTATATTACTCCCTTGAACCTTGCTATGCTCCCCTTGATTTGTGAACCTTGCTATGCTTCCCTTGATAAATTGAACCTTGCTATGTTCCCTTGACACTTGATATAATTCGTTCATCACCCTGTGTCATGAATATTCAAATCCTTGGGTACCTTGAAGGTTCATTTGATATTATACTGGATGCTAAAACCTTTCTTAATTATATATGAAAATGTTTTGAGAAAAGCTATTTTAAAACGATGTTGTTGAGCAGCGATGCGATACCACTTTTAAATGTAATTTTACTAAAAGTTTTGTGAAAACTACTGTTAAGACTATCTTTATGAGAAACTTTACTAAACATCATTTTATGAAAGCCACTTATTGAAAGCTTTTCTAAATACGCGTTTGATATGAAACCTTTGAATTAAATCTTTACTATGAACCTACGAATCATTTGATTATGAACCTTTGATATGAACCTTGACTTGAACCTTTGCTATAAACCTTGCTATGACTCTTGATTTGAACCTTGACTTGAACCTTGATATAAACCTTGATATGACATACTTAAATTGGAAACTTGACTTGAACCACTTGATATGAAACTTGAACTTGGACACTTGATACTTGATACTTGACCCTTGACCCACAGTTTGATACTACGAGCCACCACTTGTATACTAGGCATGAGGGTTTCATGTCCTTGTCATTGATGCACCGATGCCTTGACTCTAGGGTAGGAGAGTGATGACCTATCCCGTCCCTGACTTGACTTGTTACGTAGAGGAAGAACTTGGCCTACTGGGGCGTATGGATGCATCCTAGATTTGTTACTTGTTTCGAGGGATTTATCATGATATTACTTGTTATATAGTTGGTGACTGATGGTGTGTGCGATACACGTCTTTCACATCTTGGGAGCTAGCTACTCCAACCCTTGGAGGTATCCCCTCACATTATACTTGGTATACCGAGGTCTCCCCTCCGTATACATGGTTACTTGATACTTGACTTGGGCTCGTGGTGGATTACTGTTTCCTTTACCTTATAATCTTTTACTTTTTCCCTAACTCTTATTATACCTTGCATTGTTTCCTTTAATTCACTATGCCATTATTACTGCTTGTTACCTTTATATCTGTTCACTGGGCTTTTTAAGCTCAGCCGCGTTTCTTTTCCTGCGGCAGGTTTTAGTAGGAAGCTGGGTATGAGTGGAGAGTATCTTGGACTTAGAAGGCTATACCTTGATAGATATGCCGGATTAGAGATGACTAGAAGAGATTGTTCTAGACTTAGTACTTATTGTAATTCTCATGTAACCTTGTATCTTCATATTTTCCCTTGTAACCATTGAAATTCATTTTGTATTAATTAGTCATATGCTTGTGTTTGCTTTGATATGTCACCATAATGTAATACTTCTACCCTTATCGGGTTGGGGTGTTACACACCTGCTACTACAAAAACAACTATTGCTACAAATGCACCTCCAACTGAATCTCCATCAACACCAGAACAAACCACTTCCAACACTAAAAATGCAGTTGAAGATCTAAAACAACAAGAAGTACTCGCACCTGCAGATTATGACGAAAATGCCTTCTTTAATCCATTTGCTCTGGCTCCAACCATCCCCGATATTGCAGACTCGTCTATACGCAACTTGGATCCGTCTCATATGCTCACTCTTTTTCAACATTACCCTTCAACACACAAATGGACAAGAGATCATCCCTTAGTAAATGTGATTGGTAATCCAGCTAATCCAGTCATGACACGATAAAGACTTCACACAGATGGTGAAACATGCATTTATGCTTTTACCGTCAGTCAAGCTGAACCAAAGAACATTAAAGAAGCAATGACTTATGACAATTGGATTGAATCAATGCAAGAAGAACTCGATCAATTTAAACGTCTTGAAGTTTGGAAATTGGTAGAAAGACCAGATGGGGTCTATGTCATCGGACTGAAGTGGATTTGGAAAAACAAGTTAGATGCAGAAGGCACAGTGATTCGTAACAAATCGCGTCTGGTAGCTAAAGGTTTCACTCAGCAAGAAGGAATTGATTTTGAAGATTCCTTTGCTCTAGTTGCTATGCTTGAGGTTGTCCGTATCTTTCTAGGATATGTTTCTCACAAGAATATAGTTGTTTATCAAATGGATGTGAAAATGGCATTTCTGAATGGTCAATTACATGAGGAAGTTTATGTTAGTCAACCAGAGGGATTCGTTGATCCAGACCATCCTAATCATGTGTACAGACTCAAGAAGGCCCTTTACGGACTTAAACAAGCCCCAAGGGCATGGTACGATAAACTAATTGCTTTCTTGCTTGCCAATCATTTTACTAAAGGTTCAGTGGATCCAACACTGTTTATTCAAAAACACGGGGAGGACATTTTAATTGTTCAAATCTATGTCGATGACATTATTTTTGCATCAACAAACAAAAAATATTCAAATGCTTTTGCAAGATTAATGAAACAAAACTTTGAAATATCCATGATGGGTGAACTTACGTTCTTCTTAGGACTCCAAGTTCATCAATCACCCCGTGGAATCTTTCTAAGTCAGTCCAAGTATGCTCTTGAGATTTTAAAGAAACATAGCATGACAAGTTGTGATACTTATAACACACCTATGTCTGCATCATCCCCAAAGCTGGATGCTGATTTACATGGCACACCAGTTGACCCTACAAAATACCGTAGTATGATTGGGTCCCTCATGTATCTAATAGCCAGCAGACCAGATATAGTTTTTGTTGTACACCTATGCTCCCATTATCAGTCACGACCAACTGAAAGACACCTCTCTGAGGTTAAAAGAATCCTTCGATACATAAAGGGAACCATCCATTTGGGGATCTGGTATCCGAAGGATTCTGGTTTTGAACTGATAACTTTTTCAGATGTTGATCATGCAGGATGTTTAGATACACGCAAAAGTACATCTGGGGGAGTGCAGTTTTTAGGAGACAAACTTGTATCTTGGCAGTCAAAGAAGCAGGATTGCACTTCATTGTCATCTACAGAATCGGAATATGTAGCCATGTCAGCATGATGTGCTCAAGTCATTTGGATGCGATTACAGCTGATGGACTACGGTTACATTTTCAACAAGATTCCCATGTACTGCGACTCCAAGAGTGCCATTGCCATCTCATGCAACACGGTTCAACACTCGAAGTATAAACATATTGCACTTCGATATCATTTCATTAAAGAGAATGTTGAAAAGGGTACAATTGAATTATACTTTGTGGGTACTAAATACCAATTAGCGGACTTATTCACCAAAGCCTTGCCCCATGCAAGATTTGTGGAATTAGTTCACTAAATTGGTATGCGGTGTTTAACTCTAGATGATTTGCAAAACTTTCTTAAACATAACTAAGAAAGTCAACCACCAAAACCTCTTTTCTAAAAATCTTATTCAAAAACACAACAAGTTTTTCTTTTTCTTTTCTTCTTACCTTTAAAAAAAAAACAAAAAAACAAAACAAAACAAAACTTTACCATTTTCATCTTTCTCTATGTGAAAAATTTTATCAAATCAAAATATGTTCTCCACAAAACTCTAACCATTTCTGATATTTTTTTTAGGAACACATTTTGAGGAGGAGAAAATATTTCATAAAACTCAAAAAGTTTTGCACATATTTCTTTCAACAATGATTTCAGACGAAAGTGTGTTTTATTATTACTCTTTGGATCACTAAGGATACTTTGGCAAACTTTGAGAGTCCATTTGTGCACAAAAGTTATAACCTTAGGAAATTAGGACCAAAGGTGAAAAACTGACGAGCTCAGGGACTAAAAAGGTTTAAGTGTAAAAGTTATTCCGATATATGAAAATTTTATTCACAAAAAAACACTTTTCCCACTCACTCATCTCAAAAATGCTACTCGGTTAATTTTTAGGCCAAGATTTCAAATTTTTTATCAAGTATCTCGAAATCAAAATGTAAATTCACGATTCTCTTTGTTTATGCCTAACAATCACTCGCCTCAAACATTGAATCACTTTCTGTGCGTTATTTGCTTAATCGGAATTTAGGGTTTAAGGGCTAAAATTGGGCGTTTTTTATTTAGGATGTTATAGACTAATTAAAGATGTTCAATAGCTTCATTGTCATCCCTAGATTACTCGTTTATGGTTTAATTGTAATTTGAGTCATCAATTTAGGGGATTTATGATTGTTTTAGGTTTTAAGTATCGAATGAGATTGTGGCTGTCTTTTAGGTGATTATTTGAGTTGTTATTATGCACCATTATGCGTCTTAGACCCCTTAGGACATGCGTGGTTAGTCCCATAACATGAATCTCAAACGAATTGAACTTAAGTCAATTTCGCCTAGGATATGTTGATTATGTGGATAATTGGTTTAAATATTTTGATTTCTGGATGAATGATTGAGGTTAGGATACACGGTTGAAGGTTTTTATCTTTATTTGGGAACAAAATTTGGTCAAACAAAAAAATTTCAAAACGTTGAATGTTTCCGAGTAGGGATGAAGATCTGCAAAATTGATTAGAAGATTTTCGAGTAGGGAAATCTTGTTTAAAGATTTCCGGGTAGGGAAATTGAGTCATTTTTCCGAGTAGTGTTTCTCTAATAGATTCCGAGTAGGAGTTATATATTGGTTTTTTCCGAATATGTGTTTTAAAGGTATCCGAGTATGAATTGCTATTTTTCTCCGAGTACGGAGGGTTACTTATTCCGAGTATGGAAATGTGTCTCTTTCCGAGTAGGGTTACTCTGCCAAAAAATTTTCAAAATTTTCGGAGTAAGGACACTGTCTTAAACTTTCCGAGTATGAAATTGTTGCACTTTTTTCCGAATATGTAACCCTCCCAAAAATTTTCATGTTTTTCTTATAATTCGATGTTTACATGATTTGCTTATGTGTGTTTCTTTCTCCATTGGTCAAAGTATGCTCTTGTCTCTAACACTAACAAACATGTACAATCTCTTGTATTTTGTGTCGATTGGCTATGTTTCAGATTCATAATGGCTCAGGAACTAAACTCTCCACTTCCAAGATTGACATGGGCACAAATGTTTCCTGATGGCAATGAACGGGCAATTGGAAAGTCTAATCACAGGGTTGACTTAGAGAATCTTCCATGTCATCCTACGTGCCAAGTAATGGTGGAGATTCTCAAATGCCACTTCTGCAGAGATCTCCTCACCAACTCAGCCACTGTTCCTGAAATATATCTTAATCAGTTCTGGCATACACTTCAAGTCAATAGAGATCAAGATACCATGACTTGTACTATTGATAGAGTTGAAATCACCTTCAATGTACATACGCTCAGAAATGTGCTTCTTCTCCTAAAAGATAATCATGGGAAAAACACTGACTTCCTCCCACTTCCGTCATTTTCTGATATTGTCAGGTTCTTCAACACTTGGGATATGATGACTATGTAGTTGAACTCACCTCTCATTCAATGGTCAACAGAAGATACATGCCACAACCGTGGTTGACTCTCTACTCCATCATCAACTATTGTGTTACCGGTAAAGAAACTGAATTAGAGAATCCCATATTGGAACACTTGCAAATATTCTGGGGCATAGTTAATCTCATACATATTGACTATGCAAGCCTTATCTGGGATGACTTCATTCAACAATCCAGATCATTCAAAAACAAGCCCAAGTACAGGATTCCATTTGCTAGATACACCAAACTTCTCATCATGCACTTCATGGAAAATCATCCTGACATTGACAAAATATCAGATGAAAAGCTATTCACTCCTAACAATGATCACATACTCTCTGGGATTTGAATCCAATCTACCGACACTGAAAAAATTGGAAGAAGAATTCTCAATTCTCTAATCCCTGCCAAAGTAAAAGAAACTACAGCCTATCAAGTTTATGATGCGCCTGAGAAAGCAGGAATGGTGGGAAAGGCTGAGAGTAAAACCAAAAATGTAGTGACGAAAAATACTGTTACAAAGGGAACAGGAGGAAAGAAAGCAAGTGATACAGGAAGCACTATCAGAAAACCAAGAAAGAAGAAAGAACACACTTTGCAACTTCGTGATGAAGAAATATTTGAAAAAGAAAAAGAAGAGATTGCATTTACCGAAAAACTAAGTGCACAATCCGAACGTGAAAGAATCATCAAGATTAAACAAGAAAAGCTGCAAGCAGAACAACTAATTGAAAAAGAAGTAGAGATGCTGGTGCTGAAGCATCAAGGCAGCTTGCACTTAGAAAGGACAAAGAAAAGGTCACCGAAGAACCATTATCAACTGATGAATAGTTTGCTAAAGACATGTCAGAAGCCTCTAGAGAAAACAGACGCATCTACTTAGAAGACTTGGCAAAGAAAAGGGAAGCTGAATTGAAACAAGTATAAGCTTCAGGAACTGATGATGTTTTAATGAAAAGTGATCATGACTCTGATAAAACTTTGTCCGAAAAAATGCAATCAAATGAATCAAGTGATGAGTTCCTACACTCTGAGTCTGAGTCGGAAAAGGAAGAGAAAGATGGAGAAGATGACGACAATGATGATGATGACAAGCAATCAAAGGATGATGATGAAGACAATGATGACGATGATCAAGATGATGAAAACCCGGATTAATACATTATACAACCAAATTCAGATGATCACACTCAAGATCCTCCTATCAAGCAATCATCAATCACATCTTCTCAAGAACAACTTAACTTACACCTTCAACATACCTCCCCTCCAACACTTGCCGATCTCGACCCAAAACCTACCACAGAAGAAGCAGGTCCATCTACTCAACACTCACCGCCCAAGAAGCTCACAAAATTCAAAATTAAATTATCGGCAAAGTCAATTGCTAGGGAACGGGTGAAGAGCGTACGTCGGGCTCAAGCACACATTCAGAAAAAGAAACAAGTCCAGTCTGTTCAGCAACAGATCAAACAATTGCAAGATCAAGTTAAGGCACAACAACAGACTATTGATGAGTTCGGGACAAAAGACATTGACAAAGCTATGGAAGATATCGTCAAAGTCTACATGCCTGATATGCTTCAACAATCTGTGGATAAGAAACTTCCAGGTCTTATGAAGACTTATGTTGATAGCAAACTAGATCATACAATGAAAAAACTCCTGCAGACCACTCATGTAACTCTTCAAACATAACCTCCCAAACTTTCACTGTCATCACTCAAAGCAACACTCTTGGCAATGATTGAAAAAAATCTTGAAGCTACATCAGATGATGAAGAACTGTGCAAAGCTTTAATCAAATCCATAGAGATACTCAACTTCACACACTAAATATCCAACTGCCCTTTATGCACAAGAAGGAATTAAAGAACAAATCTATGATAAATTCAACACTTCTCTTGCTGAATACAATGATGAAGCAGTTCTTGGGATATATCATTGGCCAGAGTTACGAAAGTGGTTCTATAAGTGGAAGTTGACATTCCACTTGACTCACAGAGTATTCTACAAAGAAAGGATCGTCTCCATACAGGAAGTTGAAGTTGATGAAAAGTTCGGATATCATTTCTTGAAAAGAAAAAAGGGATAATAACAAAGAGTACATCTTCAAAGAAGCAGACTGCAAGTATCTTAGCATCAATGATATTGAAGATATGTATCTGCTGAAGATTCAAGGAAAATTACATCATTTACTAGGCTCCACTGAGTACGACATTGTCAACTCTCTTCTAATCTACATCAGAAGCATAGTCTTACATGCAAGAGTAGAAGATGTTCAGCTTAGTGTTGAAAGTTATCAAAAGAAACTCAATCTCATCGATCCGGTATTCAAGATTCCAGGAATTGAATGCATGAAGCCATACAACTTTGTCAGTAATCCATTTGGACTTATCTACATCAGCAAATTTGGTGGGAAACGAATGATGGGATATGATGAACTTCAAAAGTTTTCTGACGAAACCTTGATGAAAGTACAATTTGAGCTACAAAATACTCTTCAACATTTTGAAGCAGGTCAACGACAAGGGTCGTTACAGGACTTGAAATGGCGAACCAGAGATGCTTCTCAGGCCCAAAAATACATCAAGAGAATTGAGTGGTTGGTGAAGCATAGAGTCCAGATGAGGAGGTTGGAAAGCTACGCTGGAGGAAGAGCTAACGTTCCCGACATTCTCACATTTCGTCATCCAGAATGATGGTAGTTATTGGTATTCATTTATTTAAAACATTTCATAATACTTGAAGTCTGTAATAAGTAGTCTTTATAACTAGTTTAGGAGTAGTTTTTATAGATTAATATGGCTTGTGCACATATAATAGTGCACAACCCGTACCTTGTGAAGAAAGGACCCTGAGGTACGCTTCTTTGCCTCAATCCTAATAAGCTTCTTACTTTTGAGTAGAATTAATCAAAATTTTGATAAGTTTTTCAAAATTCTGCCCAAAAGAACAAGTATTCCATTTCGTGTTTAAAAACCTCAAAAAGTGATTTCACTTGTTAAAGGGGAGTACTTGAAACGAATCTTTGTTCTAAATGAAAAGTTCTTGTTGAATTCTTCCCACAAACGTCAAAATGCATATTTTAATCCAAATGTTTTCCAAAAACAACATCAATATGCTATTTTTGAGGGGGAGAATAATAATGTGATTAAAATATGTTAACAAAAGTATGAAATCTCGTATGAGCTCGACTCAGATATTACCAATGAATTGACGAAACCTAACTGTCATTTATCGAAAGGACTTGTCCTAGACAGGTAATAATATCAAGCTAGTTTATCTAGTGATGTAAGCGTGTCTCGAATAGGACTTGTCTGAGTAGAGTGTACCATTTCAAGAGATTTTCTTTGAATATGACCAGGATAGGTAATAATTTCAAGTTAGTCTAACTAGTGATGTAAGCGTGTCTCAAATCGGTCATATTCACTGAAAATCAATCAATTCAAACGCGCTAACTCCACCCGACATGTGCAAACTTATCTTAAAACTTATGAGCACATGTGAAAGAGGAGTATTTCTGAAAAAGCAAAACTCTCAAAATGTTAACAAAATATATTTTATAATCATAAAAACTTTGAGAGATTTTCAAATAAATGGTTTATGGCAACATAGGATAGTCATGGAGTTATAAGGTGACTAAGATTAGGAAATACGTCCTATGATCTGCCAGAACCGGAGGGATCTACCCATGGACAATACCAATAGTTTAGAACTAGAAGTCCTTAGGTATGATTGAAAAAATGAGTAAAGAAATGAAAGGAGAAATAAGGGGTTGAAGAATTAAAAAGAAAAGTAAATGAAAGGGTGAAAAGAAATAGCCCTCCAAATGTTCAACCTTAGGGCAAAAACCGGGTTCAATTCATATGCTACTGGATGTCACTATGGTGACACCGGCAATGTTGCAAAAATTGGCTGTATCGGCCGATTAATCGCCGATATATCGCTTATCGGCCTTCGACCTTGTAGAATTTTGAATATCGGTCAAAAAATCGGTCTGGCAAAAAATGGCCAAAATCGGTCGTATCGGCCGATTAATCGGCCATATCGGACGTATCGGTTAGCTTTAAAAAAAATAAAAATTTAGGCATTCTACTTAATTTGGGGATCGTTTATTTCACTTATAACACACAATGAGCCTCATAATCAGAATTGGAGCCTTTTATTGAGGTTTGGAAATATAGTAGGCTTGGAATCAGTTACGATATTTAGTTTGGTCTCCAGAAATACCCAAAACATGCAAAAAATTCCAATCCAATTAATCCCGCCTTGGCCGATTAATCGCTGCAGGGTGATCAACCGCCACACTACCGATTCACGATTTTTGCAACATTGGACACCGGTATTGAAGACAAGGTGTCATGGACCCAGTGATGCACTGCACTAAACCTTCTAGCCACTCAATTATCTCTCAAAAGATACTTGTTTCATTTCTCACGAAGAACTCTTCATAATCTATCGACCTCTCACTCCGAGATGAGTTGATATTGAAAAGGAGGCACTCTGCTCCATGCCTCCGACTACTAAAACCAAAATGCACTAAATCGAGTCTAGATCCGCGAGATACATCAAAAGATCTCTTAGGAACACTTACTATTTCTATACTGGTTGTTCAACATTAAGGACACGAATTGTAAATAACAAGAGTCCTACGCAGATCTTAGTAATCTGCCAAGAACATTCATGAGGGAACTCACAATTGTGATTCTCAGTGATTGGATGGAAATTCCTGCCAGGGTCAATATCAAACAGCCCTGACAGCATGTCACTTCAGTAATCCCTTGTGGGTTACACTTAGTGTTCGCGGTGGTTCTAAACGGTCTACAGTCGTGGAGTGATACTTCGGTATACTTCAGCGACTCACCCTCAATCGTTGATACGCTTCGGTGTATCTGTGTAAGCCCTCTTGGGGGCATCCGATTCAGAAATGGCCTTGGCAAGGATTAGAGAAAATTTTCACACTATGCTGTTAACGATCTCGAAGTCCGAACCTGTAAGTGCCAGATGCTTTATTGCTAACTGTTTTTCATGCAGGTACTTATGGAGACCGGGAGTTCCACCACTACCATTACCATCATGCTCATACTAACATCACAAAGAAAGTTCTCACAAAGATCAAAGCGAAGCAAACGTTCAAAAGACAAAGATCAAAGCTAAAGAATGAGAATTACTTGGAGTATAAAGATCAAAGTCAAAAGAAGTATGAGCATGGTGGAAAATACGTAAAGACACCAAAATTAAAGACGTTGGTGAAAGGCAGATCTCAACATTATCATATCACACATAACAAGAACAAAGAACAAAGATACGAAAGACGTCAAAGCCAAAGAAGCAAAGAAGACGTCAGACGACCTAAGTATTGAAATGACCAACCCTTAGGGGGAGATTGTTGGGATTACGTGTAATCATTATAAAGTTTCGGTCATTTAGTATATGTATTAGGTCGTAAATTATAAGGATTGTATGTTTATTATAAGGCCCGCTCATGAAGCAAGCCCATGAGCGGCCTATTAGTTGTTATTAGGGCAACGCCCCACATGTAGTAAACACTATAAATAACCCCTCCCTTGAAGGGAGAGGGTGTTCGTTCTTGATTAATCAAAGTTTATTATTCTCATACAAGTTCCATCCATTCTCTCTCTCTCTCTCTCTCTCTCTCTCTCTCTCTCTCTCTTATTTTCTATCTCTAGAAATATCGACTCATACCTTGTAACAATGGTAAATTAGGGAACCTACAATTTACTACCATAAAAGCACAAAGTAGAAACATTAATAACATGACACCCATTGTCATGCTCATAGCCATTAACTTCTCAAGATATATATTGAATACAAGGTAGTGGTTATTGACTTATGGGTCAATGGAGAACATGAAGGTGTGGTAAATTTTTATATATAGGTGTCTTTTCTTATATCTTTTTTTATGATGCCGGCGAAAACAGCATATTCCGGTGAAGGCGGAAAGCAGTTGGTGGAGTAAGTGATTCAGTTGGGGTGGATGTAGGGGCGGTTGATGGTGGATTTATGACAGGGGACGGCGGTGTAGCGGTGGGAGTGGCGGTTGGGGAGACGGTTGGTGCTGTGGTTGGTTGTTTTTATGTGATTTGTGGAAGAAATATGATGCGGTAGTGGAGGGATAAGGTAGGTAGTTGGGATAAGAAATATGAGGTTGACAATTAATGTACAAATAAATAAGCATAGAGTACTATTAATAAAACATATGATACAAGTAAATTTAAAATATATAAATAACTAGCTTATATACCCGTGGAATCCATAGGATTTTAGAGGGTTTTTAATTAAAAAAAAAGGTAAGTAGGTGAATAAAGTAAGAAAGAACAACGAACGTAAACTCTATCTAATTTTCTTGTAACGGAATAATAAGTTATAAGTGACTGAAAGTATAAAATACAATGCATGTAAATATTTGTGTAATAAACGTTCATTGCCTCTTGATCTCCAATATGTTTGTGTTGAGAAGCAAATGCATGTAGTGACCATTATAACACTTCAACAAAAGGTCCATTCCGTGAACACCTAATGAGTATAAAAAAATGTAAGGAAAAGAAGTTTGGCATTTATAATAAGTGTAAATAAGAAAAATGCCACAAAACATGTAATATGTATACTGTACATACCTATTTACCGTTTGATCAAAGAATTTGAAGAACTTCTTTATATACAACATTTATAGTAGTTTTTGATAGGTTACCATCCGCATATGAAATAACAACCTTCAAACCTTTTTTTGCTTTTGAAACGGGAAAGAGCCACATATAGTTGTCCATGTGTGAAAATAGGACGTGGCAGATACAATCCGACTTTTAAAAGCGATTGCCTTTGGCTCTTGTTTATTGTCATGGCGAATGACACCAAAATGAGATATTGTTTCCTCATGATTTTATAAGTAAACGTTTATCAGATGGAGTAATTCTCAATCGTGGTATGATAACCTTATTTACAAAATATGTCCCATTAATGCTTCGTGCTTGAATAGAAGTCCCGTGGATTACCCAAAAACCTATATACAGTCGCCACATTGATCTTGTTTCATATGACTTTTCTGACTCTTCCCTTCAATGGATAATGCTATAGTAGATCAGGTGTATAAAGTAATGAGTATGAAATATTTTGGTGGTGTCCGCAAGAAAAGTGAGAAACAAATATGGTGTTGTCTGCATGAAATATCTTGTTTTGTATCCCATGACCATTAACCAACCTTACCTTATTGATAAAAAAAATGTTTCACTAATAACCTTCACTTTAATGCACAAAAAAATACTTCTTTATAGACAACGTTTGTAGCATTTTTTGAGATATTACCATTTTTATCACAAACGACAACCTTCAAACATCTTTTGCTTTTGACTCTTGGCACAACAACGTATAGTTGTCCATGTGGTGATCTTAATTCCTTTGAAGGTTTTTCGTTTGTATCTTTACAAATATTGGCATAAATTATGTTATGGGTAGTGGCGTAGTGCTACACCAAACAATTCCTTTGTATCTTCCTTAAAAAGTGATCTTTAACAGATTCCAAGTAACTATATGACACATAAAATCACAAAGTCCAAATTCATTAATAGAGAGGAGGTATATTCTACCCAAAAACTTGATTTTATAATTTGGTGCATCTTCAGTTTATATAATCTTAGCTTATAGACTAGTGAAATCACGAGTATCTTGAAAAGAACTATTCATTAAAGAGTTGCGTCTGTGAATAAATTAACAAACAACAATGAACGTAAATAGGTATCATTACTTTTTAAAAGGAATAATAAGTAATATGTCAATGATACGATAAATTTATAGGTATAGCTCGATTAGCATAAATTTATAGGTATAGCTCGATTAGCATCGCTAACGAAACAATTTTATTCAAAGTATGGTATTTTTCAAGTAAATTTCATACCGACGAACTACCCTTAAATGTTTATTCTTATTTAAAGTCAAACACTTCATAGATATTTTACAAAATCCAAAGAAATTGCAAAAATAACACTATGTTGTTAATCTAACAAATAATTGCAAAGATAACCCTATGTTATTAAGCATGTAAGTCACACAAAGGGCCAAGAACGCAAGTCAAATATGAAAAATCAAATGCAAATATACAAAAGAAAGTGTTAATGAATAAAAAAATTAACATGTTAGTGATTGACGTCACTTTGAGATCACTTTCAAATAAATGAGGTTCAGACAGATTGAGATTGTCAGATATATGTTGCACACTAACCGGTAGATCTAAACTTTCAAGTTTTCTTAGATACTTTTTTAGAAATAGGCTTCAAAGGTCATCTACGATTTATAAATTGTTCGTATAATGGTTTAGGAATTTCTATTTGATAAAAAAACTGAACCTCAATGACATTTAGTTATGGCCTAAAAATGGATACTTTTCCTTTGTAGTTGAATTTACTTGTTTTTTACTCGTTTGAAATAAAATATAACCCGAATCACCACATTCATTTGTAAGCATGTTGTTTTTGGTTTAGTAAAGAGACACTAACCTGAGTGCATTCATACTCTAACCCTGCATTATAACTTTTTTCAAGTCAGTCGTTACTTAGCATGTGATAAAAAAAAAGGCTATAACGGAACCAAGCATCAAGAGAAATCAAAAGACGTAACCGTATTTGCAAAAAAGATGAAGAGGTAAATCCTAAACTAAGGCACTATGGACAAAACTGTGGAAACATAAATGATAGTATATGACATGGAAATTTTGAAAAGAATATGGCTTGGAAATGTAAGAATAACCACAAATCTCCAAGCATCAAGAATAAGGTAAAACCATAATATTGAGTCACATTCCAACATCAAGAATATTAGCCCAATAAAATAGTTGTCATAATAAATTAAAAGTTTGTTACATATTCACAAACATGTTAGACCCATTTGAAAGTTGTTTCCCGCCCCGTAACCCAAACTAAAAGATTGCCACTTTTAACTCTTTCTTCAACCTGTCTAACCCACCCAATATAGCTACTGAGAGGATTCGACACACGGTTAAGGTGGTTAAACCTTGTATACTTTGTGTGTAATGATATATTGAGTTTATATGATTAAGTACGCGGAATTTACTTAATCACACTTAGAAGGTTATGTATGTTATGGAAATGGAAGAATTATGTTTGTTACTTAACAATGAACAAAGAAAGTTTATCACCAAAACGATTCAATATTATTCAAAATAATACGAGTGATCTTGAATTTATCACTAGGGTTACAAAGACCTTGAATCTTATGTTTCTAGATTTGTGATATATGTTTTTGTTTGTTCTATGTCTTAACAGATATGAGTTCTTAATTAAGCGTATATCCACACATAAAATCACTAGTCTAAGATCTCTTTTATAGTCCAAGAGATCTCTTACAATATTGCTTTATGTCTAATCAACACTTGTCTTACAAAAGATCAAGTCGAGCTAGCGTATGGAAGATTATATCTCTCAAGTTGTTCAAATGAATTAATGAAAGCACATGCATCAACTTGTTGACTGAGAACATATCTAGATATTATTTTTGCATAAGAGTGACTCATACAAATAATATCTTCTTCGATCTTATCCTTGTAGCAGCTCTATGACTCACTGATCAGCAGTACCATTTTCTACTAGCCGTACCTTCTACTTGAACTAGCAGTACCTTCTTGTTCTAGCAGTACCTTGATCATGAACTAGCAGTACCTTCTTCTTAAAGTATTTTCTGATACTCTAACTTCAGAATATTTAATTCCCAACAGCTACTAAATGGGTCAACAGGTCAAATACCACCCAAATTGCCCATATTGACTCCTCATTGAGCTGCCTATGAACTTGAGATGATGAACATGACGCCATCTTCAATTTTTCAACCTACATAAACCAAAAGAAAGATATCAGCAAGATCACAAATAAAACATATTCAAAGCTTAAGCTTAGACAAAAGATTTTGTGCAAAGAATGGCAAAGGACTGTGTTAACTAAAGGCCGTCAAAAAATGAACACTCATATCAGCACGCATTATAAAGTGTAAAATTTCTGCTCTTTGGTCCTGCACTAAAGAATAGCTAAGTTAATACATATAATCAAGAGTTAACTACATTTTTGGTCCTCGTGGTTTACCGGGTATAACGATTTTGGTCCAATAGTTTCATTTGTAACGGATCATGTCTTATTTTCGCTGACCCGTAACGGGTTTGGTCCATTTTTTGTTGATTGTTAGTTTGACTAGTTAAAAAAACGTAAAATGACTAAAGTACCCTTGGATGATGATGTACAATGACTAAAATGCCCTTTCCTTCATTATTATTTGTCAGCAGAATTGTTCTTGTGCTTTGAGCTCAGTAAAAAACAAAAAACCAATCAAAATACACCATTTTTTCTCACAATCTTTAATTCATTAATCGAATCCATTTAACACCCACCAACCCAAATCACCAAATTAAGACAACTCTTTTCTTATTCAGATCGTAAAGCCCATTTTAAAAATCTTTCTTGTTTCTTGAAATTTAATAATTAAAGGAACCATTTGGTTCATGGTCACAAGTGGATTTAATATAAACACTGATCTTCACCACAACTCAGTTTGTTGAGTTTTGTTTATCCACTCATACTTACCCCTAAGTATTTCAAACCTCAAAACACACTATAATCCCAAACACAAATCCGATTCAAAAAAACCATTTTCTTTCTTACAACCACCGTAACCCATCATTTTTGTATAAGGTTTTGAGTTGAGGTAATTTTGATGAGGTGGATAGGTTTTGTTGTTGTCGTCGGAGGTGAATCTGTCATGGTTATCGCCATAGTTGGAGTTGTTCTTAATTCGTCATGGCCGCTGCTGTTATTAAGATTGTTGATGTGTCTGGGTTTAGGATTTGTGAGTTTGGTGTGAGATAAGATTTTAGTGAGTCGGTTTCTTGTGTTCGCCGGTTTGACTCGCCGGATTTGGATTTTGTGTTTAGATCGAGGATTTGGAAGATAAGTGTGGTACGTTTGTTTATGTTGGTGGATTTTTTGATCGAGAGTGTGCTGGATTTTTTGTGAGAGTGATGAAGATTATAGATCTTTGTATTTAGATCCGAGTATAGATCTTTGGATTTTTTGTTTGTGTGGTGTTGATATGGAATGTGTTGGGTTGAAACCGGGTTTTAGTATGATTGAGAAGGTGATTTCGTTGTATTGGGAGATGGGTGAGAGGGAGACGGGGGGTTGGAGATGGTGAGAGTGGGCGGAAAGGTGGGCCGACTGGGTATCTTGCGTGGAAGATGATGGTAAGTTTTGGTTTTTGATGCACCAACACTTTGGAAAAAGAAGAGTTAGTAATGGTCACACATTTGGAAAAAGAAGCGTTGGTGGTGGCTGATGTACGGGTTTATGGGATTCAAGAAGATGAAGAGTGTTTGTGGTGTTTAGTAGTGGTGGCGGGTTTGTGGTGTTTAGTAGTGGTGGCGGTGGTTTTTGGTGGCGTAGCAGTGGCGGGTTTGTGGTGTTTAATAGTGAGACGGCGGTGGTTTTTGGTGGTGGTGGTTTTTCGTGGTGGTGGTTTAATGGTAGGGGTGGCGGTTGGGTGATGGTGGTTTTTGGTGGATGATGATGAAAAAAAAAGTGTTAGTTTAAATGATAGTGGTTAGTTTAAATGAAAAAAAATAAAAAAAAAATGTTTTAGTTTGCATTTATTGATTACCGTATTTACCAAAATATATGAAAAGACAAATATATCCCCATTTTTAACGGTCAACATAAGTCAAACTGACGATGTTAGTGAAAATGGACCAAAAGTGTTACGGGTCAGCGAAAATAGGACATGATCCGTTACAAATGAAACTATCGGACCAAAATCGTTATATCCGGTAAACCACGAGGACCAAAAATGTAGTTAACTCTATAATCAAACAATTTTAAACTTTTTGAGATAATGTAAAGATAAGTACAATGAGGAGGCTTGAAATGTTGTTGGTACTCTTGTTTGTTGTACCCCAATTTCGCTCATCCCCCAATTGTAGGTTCTAACTGGAAATTGAAACCTTCTGTAATCCCATCGAGATTCAGCGCCGACACATGATTCGGACCTTTAGATATCATGAATAGATCCAAACTTTTTTTCCTTCATTTTTTTGTCCATTTTTTCAAATTTCAAATGGTTATTTGAATAAACAAAGTTCATAAGGTTATAAGCATTTGCAAATACTTTAAGCTACTTCTAAACCATTCGACCCATGTCTTTTACTGGGTTTTTTACCCATTAGGAATAAAATACAGTCCACTTTGACCAATTTTGAATATATGGACTTAAACTGTATTTACTATGATGTGAAGAGCACAATAGTACCTTTCCTTTAACTAAAAATAAGAAAACAACGAACTTAAACATGTTCCATTAATATATGAAAGAAACAATGAGATAATACGTGAATTATTCGATAATCAATTGAGTTTGTAACAATTAAAATAATAAACGTACATGTGTTGTCGTATCCAAATTTGACTGTGTTGAATAGCAAATGACGAATTTGAGCACTAATCAATTTAATAGCAAATGTCCATTCCGTGCTCACCTAATAGTCCATAGAAAATGTAAGTAAAAGTAAGTTGTGATTCATAATATATAATTTAAAGTAGGTTGTGATTCATAATATATAAGTTAAAATATGGTAAAAAAAAACATGTGATATGTATATTGTACATACTTCTTGAACCATGATCATAGATCTATAAGTGCTTCTTTGTAAACGACATTTATAGTACTTTTAGAGATATTAATATATGCATCACAAATGTAAATCGATAAATAATCAAATATGTGAACACACTTTTACTCTAAGAATAGTGAAATGGTTGTGAACAAAATTTGGGGATGTCAAAAATCCAATAAAATGCTCTTGAGCAGGAGGAACTATGATACAAATTCTGCTTAGAAATGGGTCATGACCTTGATTCTTTAAGTTACATTGTTTGCCTTAGACATGGCCTTTGATTACTGACCCATGAATTACTTGAGACCAAGAACCACTTTAGGAAAGATCCTGAAATAATCAAAAGTATCCTCAATTAACATTACAAACTGTATTACTCAAGACCAAGAACCACTTTAGACAAAAGACTCCCACTAAAGATGACAAACTTTATTACATGTATTGAAAAAAAATGGCACAATCAATCAATATGAATTTTGTTGTCGCAAACAAAAATCACCAACTTACCTTATAGTCCATAACCCAATTTTAAAGTAGACATGAGTTGAAAAGTACAGCCAAAGAGTAAGACAATACCAATGACAGTTGGTCAATTTGATAATGAAGCTTGTAAGAATCTGTTTTGTATAATATAAAATACAGGGGTTTGATCCATAGGTTTTAGTAAATATCTCAAAAAAAATTTACCATTCAAGGAATTTTGTTACTAATATTAGTATACTAATGGACAACTAATAAATAGTAGGGCTGAGCAAATCCACCCGAAAACGACTTGAACCGACAAATCGACCGAAACCAGACCGAACCGAATAGAAACGACCTTTTTCGGTTTGGTTTCAGTTTTGTATATTTATTTCGTTTTTTGTCGGTTTCGGTTCGGTTTCAGTTCGATTCGAGTTATAGGTGGACATATCATCTTCTTGACTATGTATATCAGTATCATTTGCAGAATTCAGTATGGCATCGCAATCATCTTTTTCCTGGTCTTCTTTTTGAATATTTGGTTCATGAGTGAGAGTTTTGCTTGAGTTCTCGGAATATGAGAACCGGGTTGGAGAAGAGACTATGCTATTGCAGGCACCGTTATAGGCAGACGTATCATCGTCTTGACTTCTTATCTCCATATCATTTGTAGAATCCTCCATTTCAGCATCCATAATTTCTGTATTTTCAAAATCACAAATATTCAAAAACATTCCCAAGTATACGTATTTGTAAGCATATCAGAAGTTTAGAGTGTTTGGGTAAGCCGAAACTAATTTTGATTATCTGCTTACTTTATTGTAAAATAAGGTGCTCTAAAAATAATAAGTATTAGGCAATTTACCTTAATTGAATACCCCTTTCGTTGGTTCTCTTTATGTAGTCATTTAGCACATGGATTTTCATTACATCATCACAGTCAAGAACCAACTGAAAGAATCAAAGTGACCATGAAGAGTGAGATTAGTTGGACCTTGTTGAATCTAACACACCTGCTAGATCTTTGAGCCTTAGTGGATCGGTAGGATGCCTATGTAATCACAAGCACACTACAAGAGAATCTCTGAATAAGAACACATAAGAAGAAGAAGAAGAAGAATAACTAATAATGCTTGATCCTCTATGGATCTATTATTTCACTAATGAAGCTGTTTTTCTGTATGTAGCCGAGTTACAATATCAATGGTTGTCTATTTCTTATATACACAAGAAACCCTAATACAGCCTGTTACTAAGAAAACGTGTAAAGAGATAAACATGATCTCTTCTAAAAATAAATTTAACAAACATACTAAACATGACTAAACTTACGGGATAATAACTAACAATACCCGCAGCAATGACTACTAACAGCAGAAACAAAGTAAAACTATCAGCAGGAACCGACTACAGCAGCAATGAATAACTGTCGGCAGGAACCAACTGCACTATCAGCAGGAATGGAAATTAACTAATTTCCACGATTCCTAACAATCCTCCCCTAATCTTGAAGTTAACTAGGTTAACTTACAAGATTCCCTGATAGAGCTTTGAAGTCCATAGGCAGAGGATTAGTCCAGCAGCAGCATTAGAAAGTGATCAGCAGCAACATCCTGATAGATCTTGAAGTGAAATGACTTCCAGCAGCAACTTAAACAAACAGCAGCAACAGTAAATCATATCAGCAGCAACTAGGCACCTTCTTGACAGCAACCATGACAAAGTGTACATCAAATCAGTTAAGTTTCATACTATTCTCATCACATCCAGGTGTGTTAACTCCTGTGAGAGGTGAATCATTGAAAATTAATGGATTTGATGTCTCTTTACCAATAGCCATTACTACTGGAGTAGCCAATGTTTAGGTGTGTTAGACCATGGTACATTGATAACCATCTGATTTTTTAGTAAATCAGCAACTATAAACGGATTTGACTTGTCTTTACCTGTAGCCGTTTGCTCAGGACTAGCTAATTCTTAGGTTGAAGATAACCTTTGGTGAATTGAGTACCAAATATGGTATTCCACTGCCTTTACCACAAGCCATACACTTGGGGGCTAGTAAATTCTTTGGAAACCCCAAAGGAGTAAAATCCATGGTGAATTGAAAACCATTTCAACTCTCAGGAACGAACCATGGGTGAGTTGAAGTACCCTATAGCTTTGAGCAAGCTATTACAGCTATCAACGGATTTGATTATCACACCAGAGCCGTACCCTCATGGTGAGTCAACTCTTTCTTGTCTGTGAGACATGGTGAGTTGATTACCATTTGATGTGTAGGTGTAAACACCAACACTGTACCTGCAAGGTGTTGCTCAAAACCATACAAGTTAGTACATAAAACATACAAGGTTTTTTTTCTTTTTTCTTTTTTTTTTTTTTTTTTTAACTAAAAGAAATAAAATAAACAAACAAAATAAAAATAAAGAAAGAGATTGAAAAAGAAAGAAAATGATTTTTATTTTTTTTTTATCAAGAGCAGCAGAATCCGAAGCAACCAGCAGAAATGATGTCACTACCAGCTGCAATGAATGAGCTACCAGCAGGATCACCAGCAGCAATGGTGTTATCAGCAGGAATGGGAACACTGCCAGCAGGAATGATACAAGCGTTGCAGCAGTATTCATGTGAGCAACAACAGACCAATATCCGATCATATGTCCACACCACCCAAATGCTCCACCAATTAATTTGTTCAATTCGTACAAAGGTAATAATTTTCAAAGCAGTATTGAACACACAGTGGACCCCACAATGACTTTCTCCACCAAACGATTTACATCAATGAAGCATGTAATCAACACCACAAATAGTCAACAATAGCAGCAGCATTAATCACTTCTCAGCCCATCAAATCATCATACTATAAACCATGCAAGATGCCAAATAACTCGACCAATTAATATGGTTTGTCATCACGAGGTATTTATTGTTGTGTGACTTGTGTCATCCAATTAATTAATCACAGTACGAGGTAGCAGCATCATAAAATGAGTCCATCAATCACACCTCATCACTTAAGAATCAATAGTAGCAGCAGTCAGATGTACTACGCTCTATTGACCCACCAATTAATTCGATCCATGTGTTTGACCAATGCAATATATTCACGCCCAACAAATCCATTTGACCATAAGTTGTCAACAAACGAAATCCATATACTGATATTGACCAATTCGTACCATCACAGATCCATGACTTCCATAAACGACAAACCGAGTAACCCCACATTTATCACCTTCCCATGATTAATAAAGTAAATGTACGTGGTCACATTCAAATTAAGAATCAGCCCCACAAAGATCAGTAATTGACCAATGTAATATTCAACAGCAGTAACCACTCACTCAATAATAGGAAGCGACAGATTCAACAGCTGCATTATTTTAGTTAGTGAACACAAAAACAAACTAAAAAAATGTTAGTAAGCACAAAATATACAACAATAAGCCTCCCCTTAGGCTTATGCCTCCCCTCAATACCAACCATTATTCCTCCAAGGACAACCTCCTGTGTACTGAACATCAGTTTCCCATCTTTGTTCCCCCATATTCATTGGGTCATAGTAAACAGGCCTATAATAATTTTGAAAGTAAGCACTTGTAGGTCTGTTAAATGGTCGAGCAACATTCCTTTTCCAACCAGCAGACTTGGTTTGACCAGCTGGAACTGGCTTACCAGTAGGAACAGCTGCGGGTCTAAAAGGCCTACCAGCAGGAACAGGTGCTGGTCGTTTTGCATTACCAGCAGGAAATGCATTTGTTCTAGGGACAAATGGGGGAATATGCTCAACATTGTTCCACAAAGGTCTAGTTTGCACAGCACACATACCCGATTTATTCTCATAAAAATCACAATCCTTAATTAAATGAGAATAACTTTTACAAACAAAACATGATTTCTTTTTAATCTTTTTGTTCTTTCCATGTCTTGTTTTATTACACACAAAAGTCTCACTACCAGTACTTGAAGGTGAACTAATTTTAACAGTATTAAGAGAACTTTTGTCAAAAGAGGCTGTTTGAGAAATGGATTCATCATCAGTCACTTTTGTGGGTAAGTCATTAGGCCTGGGTGTGGCAGACTTATCACTTGAATCACATGAGGTATATTTATCAGACTTGGGTTCAGATGATTTGTCACTGTTGACACAAGAGACAAAGTCATTAGATTCATTGTCTGAAGTAGGCAAGTCTTTTGCCTTTTTACCATAAACCATCTGTGATGCATCTAAGTCTATGTCAAGGGCTGAGTGGATAGGGACAGGCTTAAAAACTCCTCTTATAGGAGGAGGGACAGCATGCATTTCTCCTTCTTTTACATACTTTACAGGTATTTGGTAATTTTCCTCCTTAGGGGTAGGGTCAAATATTCTAGGATTATATCCCCCAGCATCATATCCCAACCCTTTCTTACGCCACTTAGGATTATTAGTATAATTAACAAGATATGTGTCTGATTGTTGCCAAGAATTTATCCTAGCCACTTCACTATCTAGTTTAGCCTGTAGCTCTTGTTTCTCTAACACCACCTTAGCTTTTTCTCTTTCAGAATGTTTGAACTCATTAGTAGTGTTTTGTAAATCTCTTTGCAAAACTTTAATCTTTTCCTCATAAGCTAACTGGTTCTTTTCATACCACACCTTTTGTTTTTCTAATGTTTTAACAGCATTCTTATAAGCTTGGACTTCAATAAACAATTCATTATATTTAGGCTCCATTTCATCAAACTCTCTCTTAAGTGCATTATACTTAACATGACAATCAAAAGGACATTGTTGTACCTGAGGAGTGACTCCCATAAAAGCAAATTCCTTAGCCACAGGGATCTTGAACTCCTGGAACTCCTGCTTGAGCATGGACTCCTTGAACTCATCATTCCAAAAAAATCTGGTTTTTACAGCACGCCAGATCTCCCTAGCATCATCCAGGTGTTTAAAATCACCCATGTGGTCTGCTGGGAGAGCCTGAAGCAAAAGAGTTCTTGCTTTGGTCTCCCTTTGCACAGCAACATGCTCCTCAGCTGATACAGGTGGAAGTATGATTATTTTCCCCTTCTGATCTCTTCCAATCCTCTTCTTGCTGTTCCCATTAAGAATAACATTCCAGAGATTATGATCTCTGTTGGAGATCCATTGTTCCATCTTCTTAGCCCATTTCTCATATTCATCAGTTCCGGATGAAGACATTGTTTGAAATAAACAATTGACCAATTAAATACAGCAGCAGCCTCACAAATTCTTTACTACTCACAACTTGCACAAGATGCCAAATCGACCAATTAATGGAACACAGCAGCAGCAAATAATAATAGGAATAGCACCGATTGCTTTCCACACGAAACAATTAATGCCACCAATTAATTCAATACCCGAAGACGACAAAAACGTCAAACACCCAATCAGCAATCACCGACCAATTAATACGAATGAACAAACGGTAAGTGACAAACGAAAGCCACCCTTTTTGACCACCGACCATAATAAATTCTATCAATATTCAATCTAATACGAGGTAATTGATCAGCAATTCAATTAATAGCCAACAGATACGACAAACAGATCTTACACTTCCACAACGATGACAAGCCCAATTAATATAAAACAATTATCGCCGTCCAAGAATCAGTACGAGGTATTCACAATAATGCTTGAATCAAAATTAATTAATAAAGATTCGATACCAAATTAATGATTACCTCCAAACCAATCGAATAAATTATCGGATCTGATTCAAAACTGCTCTTCTTCGACAGAGATCCTCACCAGGCTCTGATACCACTTGTTGAATCTAACACACCTGCTAGATCTTTGAGCCTTAGTGGATCGGTAGGATGCCTATGTAATCACAAGCACACTACAAGAGAATCTCTGAATAGGAACAAATAAGAAGAAGAAGAAGAATAACTAATAATGCTTGATCCTCTATGGATCTATTATTTCACTAATGAAGCTATTTTTCTGTATGTAGCCGAGTTACAATATCAATGGCTGTCTGTTTCTTATATACACAAGAAACCCTAATACAGCCTGTTACTAAGAAAACGTGTAAAGAGATAAACATGATCTCTTCTAAAAATAAATTTAACAAACATACTAAACATGACTAAACTTACGGGATAACAACTAACAATACCCGCAGCAATGACTACTAACAGCAGAAACAAAGTAAAACTATCAGCAGGAACCGACTGCAGCAGCAATGAATAACTGTCGGCAGGAACCAACTGCACTATCAGCAGGAATGGAAATTAACTAATTTCCACGATTCCTAACAGACATGGATCTTATGATAAGAAAAGGAGTGTCGCAAAGTCTTATTATCATTATAATTTTATAGGATAGGTATATATTGGTACATAATTACCTTAGCGCCGTCATCTTCTCCAATAGCTCCAAATGGAATGATGGCAACGCCAAACTTTGCTGCCATTTTTACAAATTCAGGTTGAACAGGCCAAAACAACTTGTATTATTCACCTTGTGCATGCACAAAATTAGAACTTTACTTTTGATAACCGTGCTTCATTTCCTATCATCTACACGAGATGTTATAAAAAAAATCTGCGTTTTCCATCAATGAGAGCCACTAAGGCCTTCCAGAAACATAGAACTTTACTTTTGATAGTGTCAAACAAAATATGCAACTTTTGATAGTGTCAAACAAAATATGCAACCTTGATAAATCGGTAACAAAATTCACGCTAATTTCAAATTTATAAACTACCCAAGCTAAATATCAACATTTCAATAGAAACATTAGAGTTGACAATTTTGTCACATCAACTTACTAACGGGTCGATTGGGTAATAAATTTCTTAAAAGTAGATGGTTCAAAATGGATGGGTTGAAAGTTCCCCCTAGTGTAAATTTATAGCATAAAACTCCTAATTCTTTATTCAAAAACTAAATTTATAGCGCCTCTTTAATGCAGGCTTAAAAAAAAAATCCCTTCTGAAACATATAATTTAAAACCCTTTTCTGAATAGCCAAAAAAAGTTATCTTTAACGTTTTACTTAGATTAATTGTAAAGTGAAGTATTAAAAAAAAAAAAAAAAAAAAAAAAAAAAAAAAAAAAAAAAAAAAAAAAAAAAAACAACCAGGTGCCCGTAGAAGATTGTATTTTTATGGATAAGATGATTAATATTTACTGTCAATAGAAACTATTAACTTAATAGTCTAATTTTCCCTTTTTTCAATAACACAATTAAGCAGCTTGTAAGCATTTGAACACTTTATATGCCATTTTGCCCCGTTTGACCTATTGACAGTAGTTTTTAAAATGTACTCATGTGACCAATTACTATAAAAATATAACATGGTGCAAATTCATCCATTTTTATGTAAAAGGGTCAATATATCCACCTCATTCACAGAAATATAAGAAAACTCTTAAATGTGGACGATAACCCCAACTCCCAGACCATGAAAAGTTACTATCCTAATGCATGAGCCATATATCCAATGTAATTGGGATATTTCAGTCATTATATAATCAATTCAGTGCACGTACCGGAATGTCATTATCGATTGTCTTTGGAATTACAGCCACAACAGCTTTAAGCCAACACCTTCTAACTTCCTGCACATATATGTCCTATGCTTTTTGGAATTAAACACATGTCCTATGATTTTTTTTTCTACATTAATAGTATATAAAAATTATATCAAAAAGTAAAACCATCAAAATTAGTATACCTTGAACGGATCATATGCAAATCCACTCATTTGCATCATACGTTGTGTATCATATGTGGTTGCATTGTTAAAAATGGCAAAAAAAGGTGTAAGTCGAATCCTAGTAGAAGGTCGTTAAAAGTAAAGGTGCAAAAAAGCCAAGCATACACCATTAGACAGATACTAACCATTTTCTTTTCCACGAATGTAACACCTCCAAAATCATAATATTGCGAAAGCATACACTTTGGGAGCTACTAAATCGATAATCACAACACAAGATATAGAGAACGGATTAAAAATCCGTTTTAAAATGCATTACATATTCAAAGACATATTGTCTTACATAAAATTCATTTCAAATAAAATGTAGCCCATTTAAAAAAGCGGTCCAAATTTCAGAGTTAACGCAATAATAAAAACATTTCCAACAATTATTATGACCATTGCCATGCCCTGCCTTCAGTAAAACACACCTCAGTTTCCTGAGAAAAACATGCTAAAAGTCAGCTAACGCTGGTGAGTTCATAGGTTTAAAGTAAATAAGCACATATGGACCATAGCAATATTCAGGAAGCAATTCAGCAATAACACACTATCCCACTATGCAAACACTAAGCCTCATCTAACCGAACTAGACATAACAGCATGCCAAGCTGGCATTAGAAAATAAAAGAGGTGCCCACGAGAGTTAATCCCCAGACATTCGGCCTAATTTCATATGGTATACGTTCGCTTTGATTATGCTGAGCCAACTGAACGGGGGTGTCATCCCCAATAGATCTATTTATATCACACGGTTTCCCAGAGGGAATTGACGGTTGATGATAGTGGGCGCAATGGGATTCAGCTAAACATAGGTTTCTACATACAAGTGTGTATAAAAACGAAATCCATTTTTGGTCCATGAAAATAGTTTTGCATGTTTCTCACCCCAAAGCTTATAAAACAAATCGTATAAAAATATGGGGCTATAAACTCACCTTAAAATAATAGCAACCTGCTAATCAATCAACAAAACAGTGCAACCGCTCCGACACGCAACCTAAATCAGTATGGTAAGTCTTAGCTAAATATTCATGTCTTATATGTCTTTACTTTAATTGAAAAGTTTACGTGTGACCAGTGCTCGTGTATTTCTTGCTTGTTATGTGGTAAAGTATATTTCAAAATGATTTACCGTATGTAACACTTGGTGGTGGCGTATGGTGAAAGTGTACGGTGGAAATACTTGTGACGGAACATCCGTGCTGGTATTCATATTTAAATTTCGTAAGTAATATATATATATATATATTATCACCATATATATAAATTAGGTAAAGTTTAGTAATTATGTATTTAATTAATTAAGGATATAATTAATTAAATAGATTTTGAGAAATTAATAAAATAATAGTGTTAGTGGAGGAATATTATATTATAAATAGGGGCAAATAAAGACATGGCCCAGTCGCTAGAAGTGTTGGGCTTTTGAGGACCCAAAAAAGTCGCTTTTCAAAAATGGCCCTAGCAAAAGTCGCTTAAATGTGGGAGTGACATGTGGCTGTGTACTTTTCAAGCGACTTTTTGTGAATTAAGCGACCTTCTATTTTGTCTTTTTTAAGCCAAAAAGTCAAACTTCAAAAAATGTTATTTTATTCGTTTTGCTCCTTCCACACCTTGAGCGACTTTTTTTAATTTAAGCGACTGACACTTGTACTTTGAGCGACTTTTTTTACCTACCAACTTTTTGTACTTTGGCCAGATAACTTTGTACTTTCCAACTTTTATACTTTTAATTCAAAACATAATACAAAGAATAATACAAAGAAGTGTATCAAACACACTTCGTTTAAAACTTCTTTCTCTTACTCTTTTGATTTAGGGTTACTCTAGCAATTAGAGACACACAAAATACACTCAACCGAAATCTTTATTCAAAATCTTTAGCGACTTGAAAAATCATTTAAGCGACTTTTATTTTCTTTAATCGACTTTCTTTTTTAAAACACCCTCCCATTAACCCCCCCCCCCCCACACACACACACACAGTCAAATTCCCCAAAAACACCTACTGTAAATCAAACCCAAAAATAAAATCAAAATCAAAGTATAAACCGTAACCCCAAATTCTGTATTCCAATTTCAATAGAGGTGTCAATTTCAATAACCCCTAACCCTAGACGCAGCCATTATTAATTATTGAAGACCCACATGAAAAATGTATACTTTGATGCAAAGATCACTGTTCGTTCGCAGGTACATTATCTAGAAACGATTAAAGGTAAGTTGGCAAAGAATCAATCTAGAATTAACCTGTTCCGAGAAAGTGTTTTTGGTCCATGGTTAGATATACCCCATTGTCATGCAAATGATAACCATTTGCTAAACTTCGTTTTACAGAACCAGGTATATATTCCAAAATTGATTGATCATTGCCCCCTATTTCCTACAGAATTGGGGATACTGTTTTGCAATTTGGTCGTTGAGAGTTTCTATTGATTACTGGTTTAGTTTTTGGTCCTTTGCCTGACCTTGCAGAAGTTGATAATACCCCGTTAGGTTTGCGACTCTTTCCTGGAAAAAAAAACTTGATAGAAAGTTCACTGTAAAAGGTAGTGAGCTTTTAGCAATTTTGGAAAACGATAAACAATTTGATGCATTATCAAATGAGGATGCGGTTAGAGTTTGCCTGTTGATAGTGGCCGAGGTCATATTCAATGCTCGTGGATCTTGGTACGTTGTTCCTAATCATTTTTTCCAACTGGTTGAGAATTTTTCTGCTTGGAATGCCTATCCATAGGGGGAGTTCTTGTGGAGACGTTTATACGTCTATTTAGCAAATGTAGTTCCTAGGCGTTGTGAAGCTTACTACAAGAAGAATCAGAAGTTAAGCCCAACTAAACCTCCCACATATACTCTGTCTGGTTTTATTTGGGCTTTTAAGGTTTTATTTTGGCAAAAAACTTTTTGTAATTATTGTTGTGTTTGCGTGTTAGATTTGGATTCTTGAGAGTTATCCCAACAGTAGCTCATGGTGGAACAAAGACTCGAGTAAGATCCCACGTGGTCTTTCATGGTCAAAGGGTAAAACGTTCCGAAAACGTGATCATGATCTACTTTGTGGTTCGGTAAGCATTTCTATTGTTTTTTGTTATTAGTGAAATAACTTACGAATTCTGTATATTTGTTTTTGACATTACTATAATTTGTTACCTAGGGTTCGAATCCAATATTGAAACTTGTTCCAACTAGTGAAGAAAGGTTGCAACCATGGTTTGTACGTAGTAATGAGTATTTTGTTGAGCACAATCTTATTCAAAGCCAAGCAGACGTTGCAGATGATGCCGTTGAGGTAAATTGTCAATTTTCAAAAAAAAAAATTTTGATCCTAAACCCTTTAAACATTGAGACGTAAATTATTGTTCTACATTTGCAGAAATCATAATAAATAAGGGTAGAAATATGGCATTTCAAGAAATCTGTACTTGATACATAAATAGACAACTATAGTTAAAAATGGTTAACCTATATAGACAACCGTATATGCCATTTGAGCATTAAATTCCTAATAAATGCAGGTAGTGGACAAAAGGTTTAACTATATAACTAGAAGGTTTTGTACCACTTGGGGTCTATGACCGTACTTCAAACTTATTTTGATAGCAATTTTCATTGTTTTGTAGGCAAATGCTGGTGTAGATGATGGAGAGATACATGTAGATGCACAAGAGCGAGAGGTGCAATCAGCTGGATCGGAAGAAAACTCCAAAGGACGTACCATAGCTGCTGAGGTTGCGGCCTTGAAGGCACTAGTTAACGTGCTTGATGTTAACGTGCTTAATGATGTTCAAAAAAGACTTGCGATTGTTGAGAAAGCTTTCAACATACAACATCAAGGGGTGAGCTGTCTAAATTTATTTTTTTATCAACAAAATTACTTTGAGGATACCATATTTATTTTATTTTTTCACAAAAAATATGAAGAAAATATATATATATTTATTGAAAAAGGCTTCAACATCTATTCATGAAACGTTTGAAGTAATGGCAAATGTTGGTGATCACTTTGTTTCTAAAGTTGCAAATGTAAGAAGATATTTTCAATTTGTCACATATATTTATCTTTCTTTTTTTTATAGTAAATTCATATTATATTTTGAATTTCAGACTTCAAGTCCTATTCATGACAATTCAGAGGTACAACTTCAAGTGAATGAAGATTTAGCTTCCAAAGATGCCAAGGTGTTAGGAATATAAATATTCATGTGAAGACTCGGTCACCCCGAGTATCTATTTAGCATTTATGTAGCTCGTAGGCTTATTAGTATTATATTAGTTAACGTAATATTAGTTTAGTTATATTAGTATTTGTGGAGTGGGTCGGGTCTTTATCCACTGTCAGCTCACTCCACAGCCCACTCGGGGCACTTAAGTATGTAAGTATATATACCCCTTCCCACACATGGGAAGGGTTGGAGGTTTCTAATCATTCAACCATATTTTTCTCTCATTCTCTCTCTCTAAATCTCCCAACACTCTCATCTCTCTCTCTCTCTAGAATTTCATCTAACATTGAATCCAAGTATGCAAGTATTACAATTGGTATCAAGAGCCAAGGTTAGGTTCGATTGATTGTGTATGCTTGGATTTGTGGTCTCTATTTTTCTCGTTTTTATTTCTTTCGATTCGAACACCACTCCAAGAAAGAAAGTTAGTTAATTTGTGGTTCGAATCACTTTGGGCTTTGAAAGTTACATTCCTTTTGGGTTTACATGTTTCTCGTGTAAGGTTTACATTCATTGTGGGCTTCGACTGTTATTGCAACCAAAAGGTTTCATTCGTGGTTTCTATTTTCTCGCTATTATTTCTTGTTTGTTCGAATCGTGGTCTCTACTTTCTGGTTCTTATTTCTTCCTTTAGTTCAAACATTAACTCACTTTGGTTTACTGATTATAGTCCATCTCAGCCCATTTGAGGTGTGTTAATAGGCTAAGGTTTTGGGATTTGATGGATTTTGGCTTCGTCAGTAAGGATTTACATTTTGTGTGTTAATCAGTTTCTTGACAGCGACTTGTGTTTTAGCTTGTTTCTTATTAGCGGCTTGAACTTAAAAAGAAAAAGTTGTTGTATGTTGAAGTATATTGGGATACTTATCACAGCGGTTTGGATATATTTTTGTTGAGACTTGGATTGTTGCTGAAAAGGGAAATGGTCCACTGAAAAGTGAAAGTGACCATTTTGTCTCCCTGCTTCCAGCGGTTGTGAAAGTGACCATTTTGTCTCCTTGCTTCCAGCGGTTTGACTGGTCTGTTCCTGGTAGCGGTTTGAACAAAATGTGGTGATAGTGACTTTTTGTTGCGTTGCGGGTTGTTTTTGGTGTGCAGCGGTTTGGGTCTATTCCTGGTAGCGGTTTGAACAAAAATAGCCAAGCGGTTTGGATTTTAACTAAATCTGGAAAGCAGACAAATTGTGTGAAAGTGAATTTACCAGTTAGCGGTTTGACTGTCGTTTGACTGTAGCGGTTTGTGACTATAGCGGTTTGTAACGGGTGCAGGTGGTGACTGTAGCGGTTTGCCACTTGACTTGCGGTTCGATATATCTTTAGCGGTTTAATCACAACAACAACTAAGAAAAGGAATAATCTCAACTGTAAACAAACAAACCCAACACAATAACAGATCCAAGATTCAAAACCCATTTCACAACAACAACAACTGATTCAAACAAAATTACAGCAACAAAATAATTTTTATTATTCAAAACGAATTCAATACAAAATTACAAAGCCAAATCCAATTCGAAAAACAAATCAAATACAACCAACAATCGATCAAGAACGATATCAAGATTACATCCACTGCTTACATACAACAACCCATTTCACGATCCCACTTTTGTCCTAAACCAACATCTATTTGATCCGTACCCTAACTTCTAGACACAACCAAAACTCTCACCATCATACATTCAAATCACAAAGATATTAAGATCCTATATTTCTTTGCGAAACAAACGGCAACTCACCATAGATCTCTCCTTCCACTCGGTCAAATGAAAATGTAATAATACAATATAAATAGACCTACCCGAGACCTACTGGTTGATCTTGAAGCCATTGGGGTTCACTGGGTATTCGTTGTAAAAAGTACTGCATATTTGTCTTGTTGTGTTCGGATTGAAGAGGGAAGAGTAGGATTGGAGTGGCTGCGTTTTATTTGGGATTAGGTTAAAGTGTAGTAAAGATTAGGACTGTGTGGATTAAGTGTAAAGTTGGTGTTATATACGGGAATATTAGGGTTAGTAGGTTTTGGACTAGGCTTGTTAATAAAATTGACATTGGACTGGGATTGAATTTCTTCTTGGGCTGTGTTTGTTTAACTCGTGTCATTGGTCTGCGCTTGTTTAAAATGGGTTGGGCTGAGATCAGTTATCACAAGGACAGTTTAATCTCTTTGGTTTGTAGCTAAGGACAATTTTTTTTTTTTTTTTTTTTTTTTTTTTTTTTTTTTTTATAGTTTAAGTTTTTTTTCCTTGGGTAAAATTTCATTAGGTTCTTATTTCAAGGACGAACTCCTCGGTTGGTAAAGAATTTTTAATTTTGGACATCGATTTTGATCGAGCTTCAAGATTCCGAGATTGACAATTATTTTGGGTTGAGATATTTTCGGGTATATTGGATATAGTGGTAAGCGACGGGTTTTATTCGGATTTCAAAACATGAGCATTGACTGAAATTCACTGTGACTTGTCTACCTCATCACTTAAACTCATTTCAACCAAACCAAATCATAATCATAACACACTCAAGTAACAATTATCATTTCATGGTTTATTCTTGATTTTTGTAAAATCCCGCGAAAGAATCTATTTCTCGGTTTAAATCATAGAATTGTAAATTCCCGTGCACGTTTACATCATGTCTACTACTTCAGATTCCTTTATATCTGAGGTACTCAAGTTGTACGACACGTATGATAAACAAATTATTTCCAATTCTGAACAAAAAATAAATGTGTGTGATTCTGATTATACTAATGTGGAATCTTCGTGCTCAAATTCGCAAGAGAGAGAGGGGCTTCAGTCACTAATGTTGGCTAATGCAAAGGAAAGTCGCATTGAATGTTTTCGTCTACTTCACTCACATCTCAAGGTTCTCTCAGAAAGACCTGAATCCATGGGAGGATTCGAACGAGATTTTGCATCACTCTTTGGTCAAGATGTTCAGACCTTCACAGGCACTATGTTCCTGAATTTAGATCAACTAGAACAACAACTTGACAAAGAAGAATTTCATGAAATTAGATCTATGGCTGCTCTTCGAGTGATCAACAAACAACTTCAATTGTTCATCAAATCACAATACACTTGGGATTATGATAGTCAAATGACAGAAAAGTGTTTTACTGTTCACACTGGGATTGAAGTTAACATGTACAGAGAAACATTACTCCAACACATGGGTAATGTTGAGAAGTACATTGAGTAAAGAGCACAACACCAACTAATGAATGAAAGTCAGATGCAATCAAAAGAGACTAAGGTTGATTCGTGTAAAGCACTGGGTGCTTGTTTAGTTGTCACAGAATGCAGAGGGACAAAGTCAGATAAGCTCGAGACAAGTAGCAATTATGTGACTCATATCACACATGGTGTGAATACCGATATTCGACCAGTAAATGATCAAGTACCATTTGCTGAGGTACACTAAACTGTTCAACATAATGTCCTTGCTACTGAACATCAGCACACTGATCAAATTACACCTACTTATGACACATATCTGTTGGAAAAGACTGATAGCAATATCACCTCTGATTCAACAAATATGAGTCATAAGGGGGGAGAAATTGATCAGGATGCTGAACATGATGATGCGTCAAGTTCTTTGTCTACGGCTGAGTTTTCCAAATCAAATGATATGGTTGAAAAGAATGTTTATAATGAACTTTCAAAAAGATTTTTACAGCTTGAAAAACATTGTGTTTCTCTTGAAATTGCAATGCAACAAAAGGAAGAAAGTTTTCAAACTAAACTACCATGTAAAAATCCGGAACTCCCTGAATTCTGTGAATTCTTTATAATAAATGATTTGAAAGCTCAGCTAGAAGCCAAAAACTTAACGATCAAAAACCTGAAAAACAGTTTGGCAGAGATGCGTGATATGTGTAATGAAGTTAAGGCTAAACATGACAACAATGCTGAATTAGAACATAAAGTGACTAAATTGTTTAAATAAAATGAGACTTTGAAAATTCATTGCAAAGAACTGTGTGATACAATCAAAGAAATGAAAACTAAGACTGTAGAGCAAACAACCACTTTGATTGCCAAAAATGATGAATTCAAAGCTCAACTTCAGGAAAAGGGTTTTGCAATTGCATCGTTGAAAAACGAGTTAAGAAAATTGACAGAAAATGGTGTGAACACTAAGTTTGCAAAACCATCAATCTTGGGGAAACCACCACTTAGAAACCAATCAGTTGTTAGACAACCGACTGCGTTTAGATCTGAACGGCTAAAAGTTTCAAAATCACGGTTTGCCTCCCAATTTGATGCGAAACAAGTTTTGCCAAAACCAGTCACTTCACAGTATAGATCAAATGAAAAGGAATGTACGCTTGCAAAATCTCATCATGTGAGTGCATCTAGCTCTTCTAGGACGAGTTCAAAGCATGTGTCATTTGTAACACCAAAGGAAAAAGTTAGACTTAAAAACAGTGTTCAAAATCCAACCTAGAGGATGCTAAGAAAAACACACAGGAAAAGACTAGGAACTTGCCTGCTTCTAAGAGTAGTTGCGTATCGATTAAAGCGATTCCTGTAGCTGATCACTCTAAGAATTCTAGATCTTTCTCTGACTCGAAACATTTTGTTTGCTCAACTTGTCAGAAATGTGTTTTTAAGGCAAATCATGATGATTGTATAACAAAATTCCTGAAGGAAGTGAATGATCGCACTAAGGTTCAATCCTCTAAGACTAGAAACAACAACAAGCCCGTAGAACCAAAGAAGTATATTCAGAAACCTGGTAGGCAGATTGCTATAGGACAAAGGTTTTCTCCCAACAAGTTTTTCACAGTGCATGAGAAACCAAATACTCCTAGATCTTGCCTTAGGTGGATACCAACGGGTAGAATTTTTAAGATTGTGGGTCTTAGATGGATACCTTGTAGAAAGATGTTCACTGAGTGCAGAACCAAGATTGACAGTGCAACCCCAAATGGTTTAAATGCTGATGTCACTAACCCATATAAATGCAAACAAACTCTTAATGTCAATGCAGGAAGACTTTACTTAAGTGCAGGTACATCGTTCCCTCCTATTAAGGAAAGATTCAGAGTTTGGGTGTCGAAAAGAGTGATATCTCATGATGAAGGGGTTCAAGCAATTTAAACTTGATGAACATCAATGACAATGACGTTTCAACACATCAGTTCAAGCCTCGTTCTTCATCGACTATGACGTTTGAACACTGCAATTCAAGCCTTGGGCCTCATTGTCAACATAATGGCGTCTGCTGACAACTCATCAGGCCCCGTTCATCAAAGAAAAGAAAGGCGTACGCTTGAGTGCGCTTTATCTTCGGAAGAAGAGAAATCTTCTTGTTTCTGACTATTCTCATCAAAAAGCTTCATACTTGCTCCATGCTCTTTCAGAAATAAAGTGGATCTACTTCCATCAGATTGGATGTTTATTCACTTGATCAAAAATGGCAACTTCAAATGCAATTTTTGAGGGGGAGAAGTGTGAACAGTGGATCAACCTCATATGCACTTGTTCAATCTAAAATGGCATCCTCATATGCAATTTTTGAGGGGGAGAAGTGTGAACAAGTAGATCGACGTACATTTGATTGTTTGTTCACTCACTTGTTGGGCATTTAATTGTGACTATGGAGTTGATCGGGTATCACTTATTTGAGATTGAAGTTGACTTTCACATAGGCGTGATCTTATCTTATCTTGAAGTCGGGGTTGGTTGGATGCATGACTTTCAATGATAACTTGCTCGTGCTTAAGATTTAAGTTGAAGACTTAGTTTATCTAGTTACCAGCAGTTGGGGTAAATGTTTGAAGACCTGGTTAACTATCACTTAAAGGAGTTACGTTGTAGTACTCAGTGTCACACGCCGATGACGTTGTGGATAATCGCAAGAGGTGTTAATGTTATACTTTGGTTGGGTATTGAGTACTTAAGGATTTGCTTGGAGCATAAATTCTCTACACCGTTCTTCCAACATTAGTGCAAGCTTAAGTCACGAGAACGGGGAATTCTACTTCAGTTTCAAGTTTGGTATATTGGGTTTGCTCCATCAGTTATCACTTCAAATAACCTACTTAAGGTTTGTTGTTAATGCGTACCTAATATGAGTAGCATTAAGAAAGTCTATTACCTCAGAAAAACCTTCTGCTTCTTGGGGCTTTTGAAGAAAGGCAACTTCATTGTGGTTATGTTAGAAAGTTCTTGGTGTCATTGTAGATTAGGGTTTGATTTGGGGGTTTGAAGAGTTGATGTGAAAAGTTGTGTTAGGATTTAAATTTGAGTGATTTGAGAGCGCGTAAAACTGATTATGAGATCCAATTAGATTTTAAAACCCTAAATCAAATGAATTGGGGATTTTAAACCTTTCGGATAAGAAATTACACATCAGTCCTTGTACTTTCAAACCGAGCAGTAGAATCCCAAAAGTTACAAAGCGAGCAGTAGAACCCTCAGCAGTAGAAATTTTTGCCTAGCAGCAGAAACTTTGTAACCAGCAGTAGAAACTTTGCTGAACTATCCAAACATCTTTTTCTCATCAGACAAGCATTCCCCTTTGACTTTTCCTACAAAAGGTTAGTCCAAAACCACAAAAACACAAGAAAGAATATTCCACAAGAATCACAATCCATAGTTATACTTAGCAATTGAATAAGCAACAAGCAGCAGAATTAAAAATAACTAGCAGCAGAACAAGTAACAGCAGAAACAACTTATTTACTAATAACAGTACAAATCCTTACAAACTATTACAAAAACACAAAGAGATAAGAGTACAATTCAAAGTTATACTCAACAGTTGTATAAACAACAAGCAGCAGAACAACACATAGCATAGCAAGCAGCAGAACTAGCAACAGTATAAACAACTTATTTTAAGCGACATTTTATTATTTATTTATTAAAGCGACTTCTTAACCAACCACCAAAATGTTGGTAGTCTAATTATTTTATAAAACATAGTTGCGTACTAATGATTTTTAATTTCATATTTGTTGTTTCGGTAATTGTTATAAGGTTTTTAAATTATAATGGTGCAGTCAACGCAAGTTTTGTGTTATAATGGTGAGGTCAACGCAAAGTTTTATTGGAATTTCAAAAATAAATTATAATGGTGAGGTCAACGCAAGTTTTATGGAACTGTTTTAAGTAATTAAAAATAAGCATCTTTAATGAAAGCAACTTTTTTACATCTAGTTAAATAAGCTAGAAAATAGCAAAAACAGCCAACATTTATTCTAAGGAACAAAAGAGTCTCTTAAGCGACTTTTAAATGCATAGATAAGCGACTCTTTTGACAAATATTTAATTTTTCGCAGGAACCGATAAACCCACCCACCAAACCCCTATAACCACCATAATTACACAAACCTTATCAAAAAAACAAATCCAAAACGAAATCCAAACTCTCATTTTCCAGACCTCACAAAACCATATCAAATTCTAACAAAACCATGTCTTTTGGACGTAATGTTATCCCTAAAATGGTGGATTATATTAGCAACATGCCAGATAACGTTATCACTAATATTATGAATCGTTTGCCACTAAAAGATGCGGTGAGGACCGATAGTTTAGCGAGAAACTAGAGGTTTAAGTGGACTTTGCTCACCAATGTTATAGTTGATGAGGATTTCTTTTATTTTTTGACAAATAAGTTTGATGGGAGGCAACTTACTAGACTGCTACTTCAGCTCAAAGGTCCCATAAGACGGTTTGTCTTCTCCGTTGATCCCAAACCGCTGTTTGGACAAGATGACTTCAATTATGAAGAGATTCATGATTGGCTGTTGTCACAACCCGTAATTTTAGGTCATTTTCCGAACCTCGACGATTCACTATTCATCAGTCACTATTCATCAATTACTATTCACCGATCACTATTCATCATTTTACTATTCATCGTTTTCGGAGTCAATTTGAGATTCTGAGAAGCGTTCAGAAATTTTACTATTCACATGACACTATTCATTCCCGGAGGGAAAACACTATTCATGTCCATCATTCATTTCATCGTAAACGTGGTTTACGGGTATTCATATTCGCGTAACCGGTTGGGTTTAACTGCGAAATTCATGCATCATTAGTAGGGACACTTCATACGGACTAGGAATAGTCTACAAATCATCAGTATCCTAGGTCATGCACGGGTATGCATTATTTCAATTTACGTATGGTTATTTTATTAATTAACGTTACCACTCAGTTTTTACTACTAATAATATACCCGATACTCCCGACAATGATCCTAACATGTTTTCATATTTATTATAATGATATAAAAATTATATTATTAATTTACCCGGTGTTTTTAAATCAACTGCTACATTTTCCGGTAAACGCTTATAACACCGTTGGTTTGTGAATTTTCAACCCGATAATTATTTTAACACCCGATTCTTGCAAGGAATAATATTTTACAACTTTTACAACTTCTTCATATTTTATTTCACCTCGTTAGCAATTATTTCAAGATAACTCGGTACCCGATAACACCCAATACACAATTAAACTACACTAATACTTCCACCACTAGACAAGATCATTAATTGGCACATGTTCTCCTTTTTCTTCCATGTGATGCCGCCCCCCCCCCCCCCTAGTCCTCTAAGTCTTCAAATCACTTGATTATATAGCACACTCATTAATGTTTATGTCCTTATGTTCTTATATTAATTTACATAACACATACAACACATTTCACTAGCCATTTCAAGATCAAAACTCTCTCTTTTCTCTCCTTGAAACCCACGGCCACAACCACAAGAACAAGAAGAAACCATAGATTTTCCAAGATCAAGTCATAATCAAGCTCCATTTATCTTCCTAGTTATGATTTTGAGATCAAACCTCAAGATTATTACTCATTTCTTATCCAAACTCATCAAAACATCAAGTAAGTTCAAGAACATCTTTTTGATCTTTTCATACTTTCATTTTTCTAGCTTCATGATGTTTATTCAAGATCTATATGCATATGTTAGTTTATACCACTCTATTTATACTTTTTACAACTTATGAACACTAGATCTATGGTTTTCATTAACACCCTCATGAGATCCACCAAGGTTGGTGATGTTTAGGAACCCATGGCACCCTAAGAAGGTGTATGGTAGGATTGAGAATTGTTTGGTTGTAGTTTGGATGGTTTTGGACTAGATACAAACTAAGAAAACCCATTTTTGAAACAATAATTATGCTACTGTCTCCATTTTTAAAACGTGGCCAACTCAGTAAGTTTAGGGTTATTTTTGGCCAAATATTTAGAAAATACATTCCGAGACGAAGACGTGGCCGAAAACGGGGATAAAAACGAGTAAATAACGAAGGAGATACGCTAAAAACGAGTTAACAACGAAAACTATATTTTCTGAAAATCCCTTGCTGATGAACAGTTGTCACGGGCTGTTTTGGGCATAAAACTTGATCTAGCCGTCCCGATTTATCAAAAATATGTTAGTATGTTGTCCCACGATCCCGTGGATATAAAGAACGTCGAAAACAAGCTAATAACGAACAAGATACACGCGTTTAAACTTCGATAAATACTACTAATTTTTGACAGCTTTTAATGGAAATATAATTACGCACTAAAAACTATATTTTTCAAGTAACAACCACGGAGAGCCGTATTTCTTACCCGTTGGAACACGTTCGATCAAAGGTTTATTAACGCGACTATTATAAGACATACCAAGGTTTTCAAAACGCCGAGACTAACACAAACGTTTTATACACATTATTACACGACTAGTTTTGCAAGCCGAGTATGGGCATATTTTCCTAAGTTATGGCAACGCTATAACTCAACGCTAACACTTATTCTTAAGCTTCGAGTGGTATAGGCTTCATGTGCATATGCATTCATCTCACACCTCATAATCTAAGTGAATCATATCATTCATTCATATTAGGTCGCGGTTAGAGAATCGTGCCTCATTTCAGTGTATCCACTTTTGTCATCGTAGCTATCGCACCAGGTGAGTTTCATAGCCCCACTTTTACTCATTTTAACTGCTTTATAAACTCTTTGGGGGAATACATGCTTAAACTGTTTGCTATTACTCTAAACAACTTTACTCATATGCTATGCTATACTTTCATACTAATAAACATATTGCGTAAATCTTGATTGTGTATTCTTGGATTCTTATACTTTGGGAAATGGCACCCAGTAAACATACATACATACATACTTCCAGTGGCTCCAGATTAAGTTGCTGGATGACTACTGAGACTCTCCAGTGGCTCTAGATTAAGTTGCTAGATGACTACTGTGACTTTCCAGTGGCTCTAGATTAAGTTGCTAGATGACTACTGTGACTTTCCAGTGGCTCCAGATTAAGTTGCTGGATGACTACTGAGACTATCTAGTGGCTCCAAATTAAGTTGTTGGATGACCATTAGCTTTGATAACTGTTGTGATAAACTTATACTTGTTTTACTCATACTACATGTTAGCAGTGGGTTGTAAACACACAGGTTGCGAGTCTTGTATGGCCAGGGCTTGGAACTGAGTGGATTTACAATGCCTTTGCTGGGAAATCTTAATCTAATGCAAATTCATTTTACACTAAACTCTATGAACTCACCAACCTCGTGTTGACACTTTAGCATGTATTCTCAGGTTTTAAGCAAAGGCACGCTACTGGAGGCTTTTGGCAGGGCATGGCATGGTCATAGAAGACTCTGATAAAACATTTGGGACCGCTTAACTTATTTTATGGGCAAACTTCCGCACCACTTTTCATAATGTAAATTAACACTTTTGACTTCTCAAATATATTCTAAATGATTGATGTGAAAACCGTTCTTTACACTTGTGTTGTGATACCAATTGAGTTGCACCCCAAAGACATTACTTTCCGCTGCAAACCACTTTTGGGGGTGTGACAGATTGGTATCAGAGCCCAGGCTATAGAGAATTGGGTAATTTTAAAACCTAAACTATAGCTACTTTTACGAAAACTTAACCCTATGACCGCCACGTGCCTGCCTGCCAAGCTGATGCCTCATTTGTGGTTTGTTGCTGACATATTTATTGAGATTTGTATCTTATTGCCAGATGGATTATACTCACTTATTCTCGTTGATTACTGTGATTGTCTTACATATAAGGGTGCATACATATCATACACGTCACAGCGTTACACCTCTTCCTTACGTAGTTTATCATTCGACCTCAAGCCTGATCACATGCCTTAGTCATTTGAACCACCCTTTACATGTGAAGGACATAGTATTAGTATAACTAAGCTGAGTATTCCAAAATTCATTAAACCTCGGTGGAATATAGACTGGTCATCTATATTCGACCCGGGACAGTGGGACATAGCCTGACCACCTATGTTCGACTCAGAGATGAATTTTGCAATACTGAGACTAGTTATAATGGAATTATGTCCATATTGATTTGATCGGTGTAAGCAATTCCAATATCGAGCCAATCTTTCAAAAGACCTCATTTCAGGATGTTGAATCCATTATTTTTGGCAACTTGTTTCCTAGCTTGATCTAGTGACAGTTCTTGTTTGATGAGTTGCGAAAATCAAGCTAAGATCCAAGTTGTTACCCCAGCCGATTCAGTTTAATCTCATGACAGTTCTTGTTTGATGAGTTGTGAGATTAAATTTGAATCGACAACCTAAACCGATTTAGCCTAATCCCATGACAGTTCTTGTTTGATGAGTTGTGGGATTAAGTAAAAATCGGTTACCTTAAGATCATTTGGGGACTACGCTCGATAATGGGAAAGTTTACACCCATCAAACCCGACAAGGAGAACATACGTACGTAGAACGAACGAGCTGAACTTCGGGACGAAGTTCCTTTTAGGGTGGGAGACTGTCACAACCCGTAATTTTAGGTCATTTTCCGAACCTCGACGATTCACTATTCATCAGTCACTATTCATCAATTACTATTCACCGATCACTATTCATCATTTTACTATTCATCGTTTTCGGAGTCAATTTGAGATTCTGAGAAGCGTTCAGAAATTTTACTATTCACATGACACTATTCATTCCCGGAGGGAAAACACTATTCATGTCCATCATTCATTTCATCGTAAACGTGGTTTACGGGTATTCATATTCGCGTAACCGGTTGGGTTTAACTGCGAAATTCATGCATCATTAGTAGGGACACTTCATACGGACTAGGAATAGTCTACAAATCATCAGTATCCTAGGTCATGCACGGGTATGCATTATTTCAATTTACGTATGGTTATTTTATTAATTAACGTTACCACTCAGTTCTTACTACTAATAATATACCCGATACTCCCGACAATGATCCTAACATGTTTTCATATTTATTATAATGATATAAAAATTATATTATTAATTTACCCGGTGTTTTTAAATCAACTGCTACATTTTCCGGTAAACGCTTATAACACCGTTGGTTTGTGAATTTTCAACCCAATAATTATTTTAACACCCGATTCTTGCAAGGAATAATATTTTACAACTTTTACAACTTCTTCATATTTTATTTCACCTCGTTAGCAATTATTTCAAGATAACTCGGTACCCGATAACACCCAATACACAATTAAACTACACTAATACTTCCACCACTAGACAAGATCATTAATTGGCACATGTTCTCCTTTTTCTTCCATGTGATGCCGCCCCCCCCCCCCCCCCCTAGTCCTCTAAGTCTTCAAATCACTTGATTATATAGCACACTCATTAATGTTTATGTCCTTATGTTCTTATATTAATTTACATAACACATACAACACATTTCACTAGCCATTTCAAGATCAAAACTCTCTCTTTTCTCTCCTTGAAACCCACGGCCACAACCACAAGAACAAGAAGAAACCATAGATTTTCCAAGATCAAGTCATAATCAAGCTCCATTTATCTTCCTAGTTATGATTTTGAGATCAAACCTCAAGATTATTACTCATTTCTTATCCAAACTCATCAAAACATCAAGTAAGTTCAAGAACATCTTTTTGATCTTTTCATACTTTCATTTTTCTAGCTTCATGATGTTTATTCAAGATCTATATGCATATGTTAGTTTATACCACTCTATTTATACTTTTTACAACTTATGAACACTAGATCTATGGTTTTCATTAACACCCTCATGAGATCCACCAAGGTTGGTGATGTTTAGGAACCCATGGCACCCTAAGAAGGTGTATGGTAGGATTGAGAATTGTTTGGTTGTAGTTTGGATGGTTTTGGACTAGATACAAACTAAGAAAACCCATTTTTGAAACAATAATTATGCTACTGTCTCCATTTTTAAAACGTGGCCAACTCAGTAAGTTTAGGGTTATTTTTGGCCAAATATTTAGAAAATACATTCCGAGACGAAGACGTGGCCGAAAACGGGGATAAAAACGAGTAAATAACGAAGGAGATACGCTAAAAACGAGTTAACAACGAAAACTATATTTTCTGAAAATCCCTTGCTGATGAACAGTTGTCACGGGCTGTTTTGGGCATAAAACTTGATCTAGCCGTCCCGATTTATCAAAAATATGTTAGTATGTTGTCCCACGATCCCGTGGATATAAAGAACGTCGAAAACAAGCTAATAACGAACAAGATACACGCGTTTAAACTTCGATAAATACTACTAATTTTTGACAGCTTTTAATGGAAATATAATTACGCACTAAAAACTATATTTTTCAAGTAACAACCACGGAGAGCCGTATTTCTTACCCGTTGGAACACGTTCGATCAAAGGTTTATTAACGCGACTATTATAAGACATACCAAGGTTTTCAAAACGCCGAGACTAACACAAACGTTTTATACACATTATTACACGACTAGTTTTGCAAGCCGAGTATGGGCATATTTTCCTAAGTTATGGCAACGCTATAACTCAACGCTAACACTTATTCTTAAGCTTCGAGTGGTATAGGCTTCATGTGCATATGCATTCATCTCACACCTCATAATCTAAGTGAATCATATCATTCATTCATATTAGGTCGCGGTTAGAGAATCGTGCCTCATTTCAGTGTATCCACTTTTGTCATCGTAGCTATCGCACCAGGTGAGTTTCATAGCCCCACTTTTACTCATTTTAACTGCTTTATAAACTCTTTGGGGGAGATACATGCTTAAACTGTTTGCTATTACTCTAAACAACTTTACTCATATGCTATGCTATACTTTCATACTATTAAACATATTGCGTAAATCTTGATTGTGTATTCTTGGATTCTTATACTTTGGGAAATGGCACCCAGTAAACATACATACATACATACTTCCAGTGGCTCCAGATTAAGTTGCTGGATGACTACTGAGACTCTCCAGTGGCTCTAGATTAAGTTGCTAGATGACTACTGTGACTTTCCAGTGGCTCTAGATTAAGTTGCTAGATGACTACTGTGACTTTCCAGTGGCTCCAGATTAAGTTGCTGGATGACTACTGAGACTATCTAGTGGCTCCAAATTAAGTTGTTGGATGACCATTAGCTTTGATAACTGTTGTGATAAACTTATACTTGTTTTACTCATACTACATGTTAGCAGTGGGTTGTAAACACACAGGTTGCGAGTCTTGTATGGCCAGGGCTTGGAACTGAGTGGATTTACAATGCCTTTGCTGGGAAATCTTAATCTAATGCAAATTCATTTTACACTAAACTCTATGAACTCACCAACCTCGTGTTGACACTTTAGCATGTATTCTCAGGTTTTAAGCAAAGGCACGCTACTGGAGGCTTTTGGCAGGGCATGGCATGGTCATAGAAGACTCTGATAAAACATTTGGGACCGCTTAACTTATTTTATGGGCAAACTTCCGCACCACTTTTCATAATGTAAATTAACACTTTTGACTTCTCAAATATATTCTAAATGATTGATGTGAAAACCGTTCTTTACACTTGTGTTGTGATACCAATTGAGTTGCACCCCAAAGACATTACTTTCCGCTGCAAACCACTTTTGGGGTGTGTGACAGCTGTTGTTTTTGGCTCGGGAAGGAATTGAGGAGCTCACAATTCGAAACTGGTATGGTGAACCAGTTATGTTGCCAACCCAACTGTACTCTAGTATGGAGTTGAAACATCTTGAACTTCATTGGTGTACTCTTCCTAGTTTGGTATCTTTTATTAGCTTTCCAAATCTATTGAGCTTAGAATTGTTATCTGTTGACTTTCAAACCGGTTCAATTTGGGAGTTTATTTCTCGTTGTCTGTTACTTGAGTCTCTTAAAATGAATAGTATTGATACAAACGACATGAGACTGTTGGATATTGCACAACTTGGAAATTTGAAGAAGTTGTATTTGTCATTCGGTGTTTGGAACCATCCCACGACAATCACAACTTACAATATCTTTCAGCTTAGAACTCTTCCCAATCTTGAGTCCCTTACATTGGATTTTCAGGAGTGCAAGGTTAGACAAATTTTAGTTTTACACTTCAAATTACATAATGTTAAAGTAATCTCTAATACTTATGAAATGTAATCTTTAAAACTTACGAAGATTCGACCTTTTGTAGTTGTTGGCAGAAGGTAGCTCCTAGATGAATGTCCCTGTGGCATTTGTATCCCTTAAGACTCTAAATCTATCCGGAGTCGATTTTGGGAACAATGCAATGGTGTCATTCATCATTCAAATGATTTGTGGAGCTCTAAAATTGCAAACTCTAGAAACCATAGTAAGTGGAATGCATATGTATGAAATACATCATCTTAAATTGCCATGGTTGTGCATCTCAATACTATCTCAATTTGCAGGCTGCTTTGGAAAGTGATCTACCTTTGGAAGTTTATTCTTTAGATTTAGGTAGCAACAGAATGAGGTCGGGGCAGCTGAAGGGTGTGGTGTTTCGATCTTTTCCTAGATCAGAGAATGAATTAACAATACTAAAGCTTATACTTGTGTGTTCCCCCTTGCTGAAGATGGTTTATATCAAGCTCAGCAATTTGAGTAATAATGAGTCTGAAAGTCTGAGGATGAATTGGGAGTTGGCTAGGAAGCTGTTGAAACTCCACCGAGCTTCTCGCACAACCTTAGTGGAATTCTTTTAGTGTTTGTAGTTTATGTATGGGTTGAATACTCTATGACAATTAACCTCGTATTTTGTTGTTTGCTATTTGTGTATATGCTTTCATTAAAATTAGCTTGTGCATATGTTATTGATCTTTGCTTATTCTGTTTCGTTAGTGCTTATTTGATATAGAAACTTTGTAACCAGCAGAAACTTTGTAACTAGCAGTAGAATATCTGCTTATATAGAAGAGTATGAAATGAGTACTCAGTTATCTACCCAGTTAAAAGTCGCATAATAGACTTTTTTTCGTATCAATTCTAAACTTATCTAAACATGCTATACATAGTTATCACATAAGCAGTAGAAACTATCTCTAGCAGTAGTATCTTCTACGTCTAGCAGTAGTATCCACTTGGTATATTTACTTCACCTTGTCAGCATCTCCAGCAGTACTATGAAATACACTAACAGGAGTATCATTGTTACCAGCAGTAGTATGACACTTGGTGAATTTCCCATTTAGCACCATGAGCAGTTGTTACCAGCAGTAGTATGACACGTAGTATGACACTGTTGGGTGTTTCAGCTATTTTCTAGCTTATTTAACTAGATATAAAAAAGTTTCTTTCATTAAAAATGCTTATTTTTAACTACTTAAAAAAGTTCAATAAAAAAAATTTGTTAAAAAATAAAAAACATGAAGCTGGGAAGCCAGGGGTGAGCAGGGCTCGAACCCCTGACCTCAACCAACGTCAACCGTCTTACACACCACACCAACACCAACTGCGCCTTTGGGACTTTTTCGTCTAAGGATGCGTTTAATATTTACTTAACCAGTTTTTTCTTTATTTAGGCTAATTCCCCTTTTAGCTTATTCACAGCTTATCTAGATAAGCTGTCGATTCTTTTTTATTTTTCCTAACTTACTTATACCTTAAAGTAGTTTTCCATAAATTTTCATAATTTTTTGTATTAACTTACTATTTTTAATATTATTTTTAGGATAAAAGTGTTTTTTATTAATTAAAAATAAAATAAAACGCATAAAAATATAATCTTTTTTTCAAAAAATTATTTAGCACTTTTAGCAACAAAAAATTTTCAAAAAATTATTTTTAATATTATTTTTAGGATAAAGGAGTAGACCCTACAACTGTAGGATCATCGTCAAAGTCATTAACAAGAGACTTTACAAAAGTCGGAGACCTACAGCCACAATCACAATCCTTTGGCATGTACGGGCTATTAACAGACCTTAAAAAAGCCGGACAATCACAGAAGTCATCATTATATGCCATCTCTCCCCTCCCTCTAAAAAGACTTGCTTCGACAAAAGGCTTAACATAAGGTGTCCTAAGGATACCTGGCGAATTTTGTTCTGCTTGCTCCCAGCCTATTTTTACTTCCAACGACATGTTTTCATAATCTTTCTTTCTTTTTTCATGCATTCTGACTTTAGATGTAACCTCATCGTCAGAGTCGCCAAAGGCCAAGTTCTTATGATAGTAGGTAACTAAATGTGCTTGCGGAATTGCACTAACAAATACCTCAATGACCCCATTAATCTCAGCAAATTCATACATTTTCTTGACATCATTATCAGTTTCGACAATGGTCAAACCTTCTTCCAAGCTGCACCCAGGTTTACAATAAAACCACGCCCATATATCCTCTTTTATGTTTTTCAACAAAAGGTCACACGTTTCAGAATAACATAACCTACTAGACCTACACAACTTCAAGTCTATAAGTTCTCCACCAGCGTACCTTAAGGGAAGATACATAAAAACACTACCATAATGCACCTCAAACACAAGCTCACCAAGGTTATTAGAGTTCATGTGTAACAATGGAAAGAATTATAACAAACATATATTGTTACACAAACAACAGATCTTTAAAAAGAATAGAAAAAATAATAGAGAAACTTACACCCATTGGTGAAACCCAATAACATCACTTGTTGTTGATTCTGATTCAGTAGATGACATCCCTTTGATGAAAAGTGAAAATACAAAGAAAACAAAGTGGTTATTTCTATTTTTATGATACCAGTTGATAGTTCCAAACATAAAATGCATGGGAAGCTGTTATGTAGTACAAATACTTACAATAGGTCTAGTTGGTGTGGGCCTAATTGCTTATCTTTTTAACTAGGCGTTTAGGAGGATATTAACACATAAAACTTTACATAATTTATGCCTGTTAATTTGTTTGAGTGTCTCTTATTTCTTTTGTGTATGCTAATTAAGACAACAATAAAAATTTACTCATAATGATTTGCAATTTACAAGAAAAACAGAAAAGTGCTTTTGTCCGAGTATATCACAAAAGACATCAAATATACTACAACATAGTCGATACATCGAACAAGAGTAGACATACAAAAGGTTGAACCCATTAAAGGGATCATATGCTCAGCACTTGTTTTGAGATACTACAACATACTTGATACATGACTAAATATAAACCCGATGTTTAAAAAAAAAAACTTAGCCATTTGTTCACGGTATGCAAGTGCAGCCTGAATAGGATCCTTAATGTCCAACGACTTACCGTAAGCCAAGCGGTATAAAAAAAATACAAACCCAAATACCACAATCACCAAATATCCAGGCCTGCTTAGGTACTTTCTCAGCGTGAAAAAACGTAATGCTGTAAGTTGAAGGATTTATGCCTTTCTTCTTAAATACTAGCGCTTGACTTAGGACCTCAGGTAGTTGAGACTGCGGGAAAATGTTAAAAGTGTTAAAACAATATAATGTTTCAAGCTTAATTATATGGATATATAGCCTAACCCGTAAACAATCCATCACTGCGATATAAAATTCTGGCAATTCCTCGACATAAATTTCACCGCTATTGTAAAATGTAACTACTCCAGTCTCTATCTCAAAACGTGCAAGAAACCAATGAGTTTTCGTTTCATTAATAGGCATAAAAACCTACAAAGGAGGTGTGCGAAAAAAAAGTATTGGGTTACGTGAACCAAATAGTGGAGCCAATGAAGCAAGTAAGCGGATTATGCCACCAAGATGGAAATCAAAGGACTTACCTGCTTAACATCGTACCATGGAATAGAGTACCTTTCCCCATTAGCATACCACAAATGCAACGAGTTTTGAAGTAGAAGCTGAACAAAGTAGCTATTAACCATCGCCCAATCAGCCGTATCGGGTCTCACATGCCACATGTAATTAACCCACAACTCTATGTGCTGTAAATTGTGAATCATAAACGACCTCACAAAGTTAAAATAAATTAATTCAATAGTATAGGGTGAATTATAGTTATATAAGTACTTGCCTCATCCATTAGCCAACCTTGCCTAGTCGGGTCTAAGCAAACTAAAGTTTCCCAGAACCTTCTATCCACATTCACATCTTCACACCATGGGAATTTACAATTAAGCGGACCAATTTGACCAAGATATCGGTCAAATTCATCTGTCAAATGAACCTTGTTCGCAGCGTTGTTCCAGCGTTTCAGATCCTAGTATATGACACAATTATGCTTATGAGCATAAATGAAAAATATGATATATTTTAATCAATCAAAGAAGTAGTTTTCATACCTCAACCCATGGCTTAACATTCTAAAGTTGTTCCGTCATATCTGGATTCTGTAAGCCAAAGCATTGTGCTTTCTTTTCTGCATATGCGTTACTCCAATAATACGCATTAGCTTCACCAGAACTTTCACTCATCTTTGTATGGGCTATGCGCGCCATAGCATTTTTCCAGTGATTAGAATTCTTAAGCGCCTCTTCCCTTTTCTTGACTTCCCTTTCATCGAGCAATTTCTTTTTCTCTTCCATCCTTATCATCTTATCCTCTTCCATCCTCAACCTCTTCTCCTCTTGCCTCAACTTCTGCTCTTTTAACCGCACCTTTTCTAAATCTTCACGTCGCAATCTTAATTCTTCTTGAATAATAAATTCTTGTCAAAGTTAACTTAGTTTAAAGTTGATATAACATTTTACGGTACGGTAAGAGTTTACATGTACATTAAATCTGTAATTTACCTTTGTAACATCGTCATCGTCATCCACATCTACACATTGTGAGCCACTGGTATCCATACTTGAATGGAACAACTCAAGAAAATCATGATTAAGCTCGTCACAATACTCTACACTGAGATTCCGAAGATCATCATCAAACACCAATTTCTCCTGCGAATGAACAATAGTGGTTAAAAAACAAAATCAATAAGAAAAAAGGCATGTCAATGTAAGTAAACAAGTCAACCGGATATATTACCCCATTTCTTTCTCGAGCAAGAACCTGAATAATTCCCTCGAGTTTGAACAAACGGCATTCAACTCTGTAATAACAGCATCCTGAATTATGTTGGTCTCTATTATACTGCTCTCACTTTTGCGTATAATAGGTAAATGTTTACGTTCTATCTTGCCACATTTGCGTTCTGCGGCCAACTTCTTGAAATACTCATCAGCGAGATGTGTGGTTTTCACTAGGGGAGTTCTAGGTATGTAATGATGGAAAAAATCTATAAAGTGTATATACCAATCAGAGTTCCTCTCAGCTAATGTCGGTCTAAGATCTTGAACAACATTCGCCTCCTTAAAAAAAAAAAAAAAAAAACTTATAATCTGATCTTTTAAATGTTGCGTTCTTTGACTACGAGTAAAAACATACAATTTATAATAACAGCAAGCATTAATACGACAAATTTGATGAAGAGTTTTACCTTTCCAAAAAGATACTTATAATCTGATCTTTTAAATGTTGCGTTCTTTGACCACGATACTCCTCTTGGTATCATTTCTGGCACTTTATTCCACCAAATAATGCTTCTTTCAAAAGATTCCATTATCCATATCTATAAAATGTGAACGAATTCTTCAAATTCAGTGAAAGAAACATAACATAAGTAGCATACACTGTCTATAATTAAATATATATATATATATATATATATATATATATATATATATATATATATATATATATATATATATATATATATATATATTATATATATATATATATACATACTAACCTTGAAAGCCCAAACAAAGCCTGAAAGCGTATATGTTGGAACAAACTTGCGGTCTTTGTTAATACATTCAAGGAATTTATACTTGTGTTTATCTGCCACGTCCAAAATTTGATCATACAAATGTCTCCAAATATGCTCCCCCATGGAAAAGCATCCCAGTCATCAAGGTTTTCAATCAATCGGAAGAGTGTATCATCAACTTCTTCAACCAATAATCTGCCCATAAAGATAACCTCCAATGCTAACAATAGACAAAGACGTACTGCATCTTCGTCGAATATAATACCAAATGCCTGCTCATCTTCAATTAGACCAAGAATATCTAAATTGGTTACTTTCTTACCTACATGGAGTGGAAAAACCCTGTTCCTAAAATTGAGGTGTCCCGACTTATATGAGCTAAAACTTACTTTTTCAAAACGAAAACCAGTGATAAGACAAAATTCAGGTCGGCCGAAATGTAGAGGACGTTCTTCAACATAATATAAAATGGGCATATCATAATGAGCATTACTCGGACAACATTGTTTCTGTAAGATATAATCTATCATATGTAGTTTGTGGTCAAAATAAGAAAGGTCCAACCATTTACCAAAATAAGTAGCCCGAAACAACTTCCTTCGTTTCTGATCTAATTTGGATTTCATTAAAGAAAAGTAATATAGTTTACTTCTGATGATGGCTTTGGCTTCATATTTCTACAAGAACAAAAACAAAAGCTACTCTAAAAGCTATTATAGTGAAACAGGTTGTGCTATAAATGCTTATATTCTGGTGACAAAGCACTCCAATAGACATAAATGCTAATATTTTTACCTTTTTTTTTTTACACTTTAAACCGTGCTATATGGAAACAAGGTGTGCTGTAAATGAATAACAACCATCTATTCAAACAGGTTGTGTTATAAATGCTCATATTTTTATCTTTTTTTGATAGTTTAAGGTAACATTCATATCATTAAACAGTGCTATATTGCAAAGTACTCCAATAGACATAAATGATCATATTTTTTGGGTCAGACAAAGAGACATCATACTTGAAAAAATAACCAAATATAGTTGATGTAAAATACAGTAATAAAGAGCAAGAAAAACACATACATCAAGTAACTCGATTGCAAAAGGCATGATTATTGGAATAAAAATAAAAGTATAAGAGTTAAAATAAGAGTATACATACCCTAATACGAAACATTATTAAAGTTAGGAGCTCGAGTATAGAAGAATCCGAGAAGATGCGTGTAATGTTTGCGATACTTTAATTTTGATTTTAATTTTGGGTTTGATTTACAGTAGGTGTAAAGGTAAGTGAAGAGGTTGTGCCACCGAGTATATGTGTTTTGGTGGAATTTGAGTGTGTGTGGGTTAATAGGAGGGTGTTTTAAAAAAATGTCGCTTAAAGAAAATATAGTCGCTTAAATTGTTTATTAAGTCGCTAAAATGTTTGAAATAAAAAACAAACAACAATCTTTCCCTGCCACTACATCAAGAACGAACTAAAACAAAACCCTCTCATAATTAGGGTTCTTTTTCCTCAAAAAACAGTCTTCTAATCATAAATGTAAGTAATTATATTATCTCATTTTAATCTTTTTGATTCTAAATTAATCCTAGGGATAGATTATCAAAAACTAATTCAAATGGGCATAACCAATCAATTCAAATGATTTCTAACTAAAAGGAGTTCATTAGTCTAAGTTAATTAAACGATTGTTTTGACATAATTGTTAATAAAATAAAGGGGCCCTAAAATAAAACCTTCCTCATAATAACCCATTTGATTAGGAGTTGATAAAGTTAACCAAACAACTAACACTACTCTTCTACAAAAAATCATTTTGTTTAATCTTGTATAGGTTTCAATAATGCCACATACATATGACTTTGATCATCATCTAACCAATCTCTACATTCCGAACATTTCAACTGAACCTTACACACCCCTAGAAGTCATTTCTAGCTTCCAAAATGTTGAGTCACGATACATTCACGAAGGAAGGTTTGTCAACCCCAACTTAACCCTTTATGAAGAAGTTAGGATATCCTTTCGAGCCATAGGTTTTGAATCACTTCTCACCATTGATGAACTAATTTGTCCACGTTTTGTACTAGAATTCGTCCGTGATATTAGTATCTCACGTACCGAGGATCAATCCCTTTTCCCTTTGGCTTTGCATACAAAACTATAAATTTCTCTTTTCCCTAGAACAATTTGCTCGAATCCTTAGAATTCCAAATCATGGGCAATATGCCTATACCGAAAAATTTGCTCTCGATTCTCTTAAACAAGAAGAACATGGTCCATGTCCTACATACATTCCTTCCCCAGGAGAATTGACCAGTCTTCTCTGTGATTCAACACGACACCCCAACAGAATACGTATGCTTGAACTTCGATATTTCCTACGACCCATGGCACTTATCTTACGAGAGAATGTCCTAAGTCTAGCCAAAAATTGTGACTATTTACCTGCATGTTGTGCCCACATGCTCTACTGCATTCTAACTAAACAACCATATAATCTCGCGTACTTCTTCGCCAAACGTCTCATACATCTCAAGGATAAAAGAAACAAACTTATACCCTATGGGATGCTTCTAACTCGATTCTATCGTCACTTCATGAATGTTCACCCTCATCTTCAGGATGATCAATATACGCTTTTCTATAGATTTATGGAACCCATTAATCAATCTCATTTAACATCATATCTCTTTCCTGAATCACCCACCTACCATGAACCACCTGATGATTCGGCAAGCGAAGATGAGGAATGAAGCAAATCAAGTCAAAACAATCTTAAATGAAGAGAGTACCAATCAAAGTTGGTGAACTAGTCAAACATGATTTGAATATTCTCTTTAAAATGCTTGTAAACTGACTTTATTTTAGCATGTAATCATTTCTATGTTTTATAGATGCACTACTTGCTATTCCAGACTTGTATCCGTGTATGAATGTTGTCTAAAGTGTTAGATTTGTTATTAGATTAGTACAGATTTTTCTACTAACCCTCTCTGAAAGAAATAGTCTCAGTAGCCGGATCTAACTAGCCATTCTAACCTGTTGATCCCAGTTGAGCAATTGATCTAGTTTGTTATCTTAGATGTGAATCTAAAATAACAAGTATAGAAACTGACTTGACTTGTAAACTATTAAACACAACGCGGAATATTATGTTTAATCTTAAGAAGAACAATGAATGAAACAGTAGAATTCTCAACAAACATTTTAATATATTAAATAAACGAATACTCAAAAGCATTAGGGTTTACAACCTTGAAGTGATTCGACTCTAACAATGATACGTACTAAACTCTAACCCTAGAACCTCCATTTATAGACTAAGGAGTCCTAGTCGGTTTACAATAACTTTCTACACAAGATAAATCTTTTAGAATCTATTCTAAACTTATCTAAAACATACTATACATAGTTATCTCATAAGCAGTAGTATGAATTACTCTAACAGCATTATCTTTTACTCCAGCAGTAGTATTCTTGCAGCAACAGAATCTTCAACACTAGCAGTAGTATAGAATACACTAGCAGTAGTATAACACTTGGAGTATTTTCCTTTTATACACCATGAGCAGTTGTATCTATTCTGAGCAGCAGCATCTCTAAACCCAACATAACCTTAGTACACTTATTATCCATTCTCTATTAATGACAAAGAGCTGGGTAGCCCTCGCGTTGTATACAATATAAATTGTTTGGAAAACATTGTGATTGTAAATATGAAACTCATGAATTAGTATGCTATTAGCATTTGCCAATTTGTTAAAATTTCAGTGGTTGTGGCTCATTTAGAAAGATAAGAAGAATAGATATTACCAAGAGTTTACTAAAACAGACTAATAGGGGTGTAAATGATCACCAGCCTTTATGATTAAGTGCAACAGTGTTCGTAGCTATAATTTTGTGCAATGACATGTTCCATAAAAGCAAAGTATACTGAACTCTAATGATCTATATTTTTAGCATTTTCATAAATGCAACAATGTTGAAGAGTCAACAATGAAATGAAGAGTATTAAGGTTTAAGCATCTGAGATCCACTTAATACCAAATATAAGGTGTGAAGTTGCTAAACAAAACTGATAATACAGTAGAATCTCTATTTCTTGCATTTCAAACCATCAGTCATCTTCATTGTAGTCTCAATCTCTCTTTGGAGGTGTATTCCAATTCACCTCGGGTAATATAACCACTCGTATGTCTGTGAAAATATGAGAAAGCAGGAAGTTAATGATCCTCCCTATCAATTTTCTGGTTAATTGTGACTATCAAATGTGTGCACAATTGGTGGTATCAAATATTTGGTTTTTTTTTACCATAATGTTGCTCCAACAACAACCTGCTACACCAACCTATCAATTAATGGCATTAAGTTTTACTTTAATACATGGGTAGGTATTTTCTTTAAATTCACATGAGTAAATCCATTAATACACAAATGGCTTATAGTAAAAATCTAAAGTCTTTACAAAATTCTGAAAAATGAGTTCAAAGGCAGAAATCATTGAAGTCTCTTCAAATGATTCAAACTTTTCTGATGAAATTTCTTCACCATGGTCTAGCTATTTTCCTTCTTGGTATTCAACATCATACGCTGTCTCAAAAAAGAGTACAGCTGCTAAGTGTTGCAAAAAGGTTTCAACCTCTGTTAATCTTCCTGTGGCCACTCAAGGTCTTTCAATGGGTGGCAAAAGGATTCAAGTCCTAGGGCTTCCTAAGAAGGAGACTGGCAAAAGGATTCAAGTCCTAGGCCTTCCAACCAAGGAGACTTATGCAAAGATGACAGCCACGAGGAAAGGGAAAAGTGCTCTTACTTGAAGTATTCCCACCACTGTTTTTTGTTAGAAACGAAGCATGCATGTATGTATGAATCTATCTATATAATGTAATATGCATCTATGTAATAAAATGCTACTTGTTTCTGTTATATCCCCTTTACTATACAAGTCAGAGCTAACCCATTGTCCAAAACGAAGGCCTGTTATTAGAGAAAACTCGGGACGACCAAAATGTAGACTACGACCATCCACAGTATATATGAGGGGCTTGTCAAAGTGTGCATCGTCTACATAACCCTGTTTTTGTAGTATATAATCTAACATATGTGGTTCATTGTCAAAAAATAAAATATCCAACCATCCTCCAAAACAGGTAGTCCTAAATAAAATCCTTCTCTTTTCATTCAGCTTTTCTCTAATTAAGGAAAAGTATTTCAATTTACTCCTAACGATGACTTTGGCTTCATATTCCTTTAAGAAAAAAAAATAAATAATAAGAAAAGGAAGACCATAAATAACAACTACTTACACTTACGACAACTACCTAAAAGAGTTAAAAAATAGTTAATCAGTTAAAATATGCAAATGTTGAGTCTAGAATAGAGTCTGAGTAACAGGACTAGTCTTGACGGCGATAATGAAGGAGTGTGGATTGTCATGAACCATACACACTATATCATTATCGCAATCAAAACGTCTCAATTATAAGGGCAGATCTATCTAACGTCATTAATGGGTTCCATTGCTTTGTTTTTTGGACACCGTCTTATACCGGTTGTGTCTTTGATCTTGATAACAAGCTTTTGGCACTTTCAAGAATGTATTTTGATTGTACGGACAAAAGTCTTAATGAAGGTACATTCTTCAAAGTGCCAAAACTGATTATCAAGATCAAACACACAACCAGTATAAGACAGGTTCCAAATTAAGCAATAGAACCCATCTACAATGTTAGATAGATCTGCCCTAATAATTGAGGTTGCGCAATCAGACTTTCTTAATTTCAGTTCTATGTTTGATATTGCTCACTTATATGTGGCGAATATACATATTAATTATGTATATTCTACGACGCTAGAGAGAGCATCGTGCATGAATGAAAACGGTTTTAATGTTAATTAACAATGCATGAATAAAAACGGTTTTAATGTAGTTTAACAACTATTTAATGCATTTGGTGGATCCTTATGATCGGAAAACATGTGGACAGTCAGTATTACACGTAAAACTGACTATTTACAAGTAACAAGTTTAATAAGAAACAATTTAAGCTTGTACATACTAAGTAACAAGTGTATAACTAAGTGTCACTAAGGGACAGGTTGTCCCACATATCATATGTCTTAAACCAATAACACGTAATATGAAACCGAGTTCTCAATCCTCATTACAAGGAAGGAGTCTTCCCCAATTGGAGAATCAAAAGGCTCCCACTAGGTTTTCGAGCTAGGTACCTAATGGACCACATACATCATAATACATGACAGCGTGAGCCTTAAGACCGGAAATAGCAACTTTAAACTAAATTCAAGGTAAACTAAACTTTCCAAATACTTTATCATATCCGTACACTAACTATTAGTGGAAAATTAAACTTCACAACATTTTGCAAAAGAATTTATAAGATTGTGTGTACCGCCATGCACTAAGTCTTCGCAAGATCACAAGCTGTCAAAACAGTTGCCCGTGTAGTTCGAACCTGATCGGGAGTACAGACTACATCCACCGTGGCTTAATCACAAGCAGGATAAATAATCTGAGGCCCGATATCTAAGCCCAACTCTACAGGGTTAAGTAAACCGACCATCTATGGTTCAAGGATGCCCGGATCTACACGCTGATCCGTTTCCCCCCAAAGATTCCCATAGAATAGCCGATTACCGCCGGAATGATACAACACTTGGATCGATTGCAAAGACAAAAGCAAAAGGTTTCCAACGCTCGCACTTGAAAATTGTTTTGTAAAATTGTGTGAAGTTTGATTTCCCGAAACAGCCATCTAACTATGTAACAGTTTATTCAAATCACTAGCAATCAAATAACAATTTATGATACACTATTCATGTTTTAAATACCAAAACCTAACAATAAAAAACCTGACATGTTTAATTGGTTTGTGATTTCACAACAATTAGAAATTTTTTTAAATTTAAGACAGCGTGAGCCTTCCATAGGCTCCTTAATAGTAAATACATACCTGTGAATCTTGAACAACATCCATAACATCACTGGAACCTGCAACAGTAGTCGGAACCTTACCTGGTTGGACTAACCGCTCTAGAACAGCTAAACGACCTTCCATACCAACCATCATCTTTAAAAGTTGTTTCTTGGTCAGCCTATTAGTCTCTTCATCCACATCCACATCACTTGATTCACCTTCATCACAAAACCCTTCACCAAAAACACTCGTATGCACCTCAGTACGGATACGTACCTCCGTGCAAACTTCTTTTCGATGAGTCTTTCGAGCAACCCTGGCCTTGATCTTATCCCTTTTAGCTGATTTGAATGTACTTGAACTTGATCCACCAGCTATGTCGAAATATTCTAAGCTTGATATCAACCAGGGTGATGCCTTCTCAGCATATGTTGGAATCAAGGTTTGTACGGGTGTTGTTACATAAAAAAGTTTCTCATAATCAGATTTGTTAAACCCGGTCACATTAGCCCAAGCAACCCCCCGTGGAATAGCCTGCTCATCTTTCTCCCACCATAGCCCGGACTGAGGAAATGTTTCAAGAACAGAAATCTGTAATGTAAACAAGCGTTCAGTTAGATGGAACAAAATGGTTTCAAGTACAAAAATCTATAATGACAGAGAACAAAATGGTTTAGCTGTATTTCTGTTTATCAATCATTCACACACAAGTATTTCCATTGACAAAGATATATATCCTTCGAATATCAAAATGCAACATAAACCTTATTAAGAGAGACTAGAAACTAACAATCACTAATTAACTTAAGATCATAACCACTTATATATAGCCGAAAACACTAGCAATTACCTTACTCTGCTTGAAAAAGGCACCAAACTAGAGATATTTTAGCGTGTCTGAATGAAGGTTTGTTTAATGGCTAATATATTTCAAGTTTCCAACCCATTCTACTACGACTACAAAGATGCTCAACATCTTCAGGCCAATCATGCTCCATTGGGATCAATGATTATATCTCTTGATAGAAATATATATTCATGTGTCGCCAACGAAAGCCAGCCACAATGGAACATGATTGACTTGAAGAAATCTACCAACTTTGGTGTTTTGCCTCAACTACTTGATCTTCCATCTGCTCTTGTGTCGCCAACGAAACCCAGCCACAATGGAACATCTTCTGGCCAATCATATTTCTTCTTCTCTTTTCTCTATTTCTAGTTCACGGCGTTTTTCCTATAGTGCTTTTTATTCCATCTGCTTTTGTACAATGGCAACCATATATTTTTCTCTTTGGTTGCCATTGTACAAAAGCATATGGAAGAAAAAGCACTAGAGGCAAAACGCCGTGAACTAGAAATAGAGAAAGGAATGGAAGAAATAGGGAAATCTTTGGTTGCCACTGTAAAAAAGCATATGGAAGATCAAGCACTAAAGGCAAAACGCCATGAAGAGTAACAAAACTAAATTTCAACTCATTCCATACAGGCTAGCAACCCATTATAGGTTTATTCAAATTTCAACATATATTTTCATTAAACAACGAAAACACTATATTAGCTATAATATCAAAGAGGCCAACGGGTGAAATCAAATGAAATATTGCTATTAAGGGTACTTGAATTTCACAACAACCAGATAAAAAATCGGCCAATTCAATAAGAAAGTTGTGATACCAATATGCTATGCTACAAGCAATACATACTAGGTCCAAAACACACTACCAAGCTTAAACTCTCAAATTGAGGCATTCATATAAGGTTAGTAAGAAAGTATACTAACCTTCAACGCGAAAGCAAAACCGTATAAGTTATACACAGCCTGGTATGCCGCCCCCTTTCTGGCATACCCTTCCATATACTCATCCCTTTTCCTAGAGACCAACATGTAAATCCGTTCATTGAATTCCTGCCACATATGCTCCCCCCAAGGAAAAGCATTCCATGCCTCCAAATCATCAGCTAGCACCACAATCTCATTCACCATCACATGTCTCAACTCTTGACCCATGAAAACAAAATCAGCCGCTAGTAGAAGGCACACACGAACAATATCCTCATCTGATATGTACTCAAATTGTTCACTCTCAAGCATGCGTCTTAGGTTTTCCCCCTTCAAATACCTAAAACCGGTGAACAAACACTTCATAAAGCTAGACTTCACACCATCCAAACTGTCTAACTAGATTTTGCCAAATCAAAAACCCGTTATAAGAAAAAACTCTCTCCTCCCCAACTGTATGGTGTGTTGCCCAACATCAGAAATAAACGTAAAATGAAACCGAGTTCTCAATCCTCATTACAAGGAAGGAGTCTTCCCCAATTGGAGAATCAAAAGGCTCCCACTAGGTTTTCGAGCTAGGTACCTAATGGACCACATACATCATAATATATGATAGCGTGAGCCTTAAGACCGGAAATAGCAACTTTAAACTAAATTTGGAGGTAAACTAAAATTTCCAAATACTTTATCATAACCGTACACTAACTGTTAGTGGAAAATTAAACTTCACAAAATTTTGCAAAAGAATTTACAAGATTGTATGTACCGCCGATGCACTAAGTCTTCGCAAGATCACAAGCTGTCAAAACAGTTGCCCGTGTAGTTTGAACCTGATCGGGAGTACAGACTACCTCTGCCATGTCTTAATCACAAACAGGATGAATAATCTGAGGCCTGATATCTGAGCCCAACTCTACAGGGATAAGTAAACCGACCATCTATGGTTCAAGGTCGCCCGGAATCACCCCTTGATCCGTTTATCCTGGTTGTTTCCCATAGAATAGCCGATTACCAGCATGGTGATACAACACTTAGATCGATCGCAAAGACAAAAACAAAGGTTTCCAACGCTCGAACTTTAAAATTATTTTGTAAAATTGTGTGAAGTTTGATTTTCCAATAACACATTTGGCACAGTTAGGCAGATTAACAACAACAACCACAATAAACAACTCCCAAAACCGCCATCATCTGTCACACTTTGGCACAGTATAGAAGCCATCTAGCTATGTAACAACCACAATATACAACTCCCAAAACAGCCATCTAACTATGTAACATTTTAGTCAAATCACTAGCAATGAAATCACAACTTTAAATACAATCTTCAGGTTATAATTAAGAAAAAGCTAACAATAAAAAACATGACATACAGATACATAAACCCTAACACTAAAAAACCCTAATTAAAGAAACACAAACAATTAAATAATCAGATAAACCAAAAAACAATTAAATAATCCTCGAACAATTAAACTAACAATTAAATAATCAGATAAACCAACAAACAAAACCAATACAACAAACCCTAACCTTAAATTAGAGTAACCCTAAATCGAAAAGATAATTACTTACCCTACCCCAAACCATTTTTTATTTCGTTAGATCGAATCCAATTACTTTACCGTAACCCTAAATCGAAAACCAAGGTTGTTATCGGTTGCTTCAGGTCTATGTGTGTCTAATTGCTAGACTTGGGCTTTCGATCTGTTGTTCATCGACGTCGGTTGAGTGTATTTTGTGTGTCTCTAATTGCTAGAGTAACCCTAAATCGAAAGAGTAAAGTGAGAGTAAGAGAAAGAAGTTTTAAACGAAGTGTGTTTGATACACTTCTTTGTATCTTTGTATTATGTTTTGAATTAAAAGTATAAAAGTATAAAAAGTATAAAAAATATTAAAAGTATTAAAAGTATGAAAGTTGGAAAGTACAAAGTTATCTGGCAAAAGTACAAAAAGTTGGTAGGTAAAAAAAGTCGCTCAAAGTACAAGCGTCAGTCGCTTAAATGAAAAAAAGTCGCTCAAGTTGTGGAAGGAGAAAAACGAATAAAATAACATTTTTCGAAGTTTGACTTTTTGGCTAGAAAAAGACAAAATAGAAGGTCGCTTAATTCACAAAAAGTCGCTTAAAAAAGGTCGCTTGAAAAGTACACAGCCACGTGTCACTCCCATATTTAAGCGACTTTTGCTAGGGCCATTTTTGGAAAGCGACTTTTTTGGGTCCTCAAAAGCCTAACACTTCTAGCGACTGGGCTATTTGTAGAATTACTTGTTTATTATTTATAATATAATTTTAATTATAAGAAATTTGAAATAAATGTTAAGTATTTAGAAAATTAAACAAGTGTAAGTATTTTTATCAAAAATACTCTAAGTGTTGGAAATTTTAAGAAAATTGGGCATGACCCATTCGTTTATTCAAACGTTTCCATTTTCTCATGTGTTGCAATTTCCTCAAATAACTCGCTTTGTTAACTATATTTGCTAAATTTGTCCGTAGTATATGTTGTAAGTATTTTTATCGTTATCGTCACGTTTACTTGTTAATAATAGATTTCGATACAAGGTCAACGTTTAGTCAATATACCTTCAAAAGTCAACATTTATAAGGATTTGGCCAAAAATCCACCTATTACCCTTTGTGAGACTAACGCGTCCCAAAACAAGTCCAAAATAGTTTTAACTTATATATATCGTATCGTTAAGTAAAAATATTTATAGTGGATCGAAAAATATTTCAAAACTCATTTTTGTCACACGACATACTCATTGGGCCGAAAATCCATCTTAAGCCTAATTGTCCAATTTTAGCCCAAAAACTATTTAACCTTTTTAAGTCACGGCATATATACCGTTACGTTTCTAAAAATCAATTTAACACGTTCGTTATCGCGTTTGGTCAAAAAGTCAAAGTTGTTGGGTTTCTCATTGGGCTCGGCCCAACAGCCACCGAACCACCAATATAACCCAAAATATTAATTTAGCCCATTATTCCTAATTAGTGTTTATTAGTTACGTAACGAATTTTAATTAAATCAATGAAGCACTTATAAATAAGTTATTAAGCTAAAAAGTCAAACTTAGTCAAATTATGTACCATTCGACCCAAAAAGTTCCATTCGACCAAAATTTGTGTTTTCACTAGTTAACCACAATTAATTACGGCTAATTCAATAAGTGTTCCAAATTAAATTTTCAAGCATAATTTCCACCATTTCACTACTTGAGCCAAAATTTTATGTTTTTCAAAACCCCAATAGTTTTGTATTTTTCTTTTAGGCCGATCTATATATATAACCAAAAAAATATATATATTGTCTTAAACTCGCGTAATTAACACAAATCACATTTGTATCATCAAACTAGTACGACATACAACAAGATTTATCACACAAGCAAGAAATACTCTAATTTGTATAATGACATCAAAAAAATTCGAGCACTACATAATTAAATACCAAGCCCTAGCTTTTTCATTTTAACAAAATATACACATTTAACACTTGGTAACATCATTAGACATCAAATGAACATGAAATCAACAACATTAGAAAAGTTTTGATGTTTCCTTACAATGCTTATGTTTATACGTGAGCTAGGATGACCAAGAGTGACCCAAATTGCACCAAATTTACCCAAAACACGTTCTAATTAACCCGAAACTCTTGAATGTACACCCCGATTAACTTGAACTTCAAAGAATTTTTATGGATCTTGATTTGTTAGTGAGCCGTGTGTTTTGAAGATGAAAATGATCTAGGAAGTGTTTTGTGATAAGAATGGATAGTATGTTTTGTTTGAGTAGCATTTAGGGTAAATACTTAATATTTATAAGGTAAATATTAGTTAGTGCTAAAGATTTTGTCCCATAGTGGGGGAGTAAGGATATGGCCGGGTATGGACAAGAAAAAGGGGGAGGGAAAATATTTTTACTCCTCGTTGGTGTATCGTGTGTCGGTTTGAGCTAAAATGTTACCGTAAAGTCCCGGTTTGATGTTTTTGGACACGTATACGTAAAATAAAGTTTTTATTCACATTTTTGTCAGAAATGCAATAAAATATTATTACTGACTCAAAAATATATTTATTGGACTATTACCATATATACTGTGTTGTCGATACGCATGTGCGGTTGCTTTTTCAGAAACTACGAGAAAGCTCTCAGTAAATTACAAAACTTATCAGTAACTATCAGAAATAGAATAATTTACATTTACTGATTAAAATAACCTTTTTCTGCAGTGACTGTAAGCTACAGTATGCGGGACAGCTCTCAAAAATACTCAAAAACATGCAAACGCGCATAGAAATGCTCAGCTTAAAAGTAATAAATAACCATTTATTATTAATTAACAACGTGAAAATTACCATTTATCACAAAGAATGAGACTAAACAACCCTCACAATCCAAAGAGATTAAGGAAGTACCTGTTAAGATAAACAAAAACCATCATCAACAACCTCGCTTAGTATTACTAATTAAGAATACTGGACATTGTATTATAATAACGGCCCACCATGAGTGACTACTCACATACCTGACATCAACAGTACTAAATTCAATATCGTTCTGTAACATGGATTTGAACCTCTAAGTGACGGGAAAAGGTCTCTTTGCTGTATAAACAAATATATTAAAAATGTGATAGCATGTTACCAGTTTTCTGACCAAAATCCTAAAGAAGAGATTCATGAGAAGAGCAGGAAAAGACTAAAAGAAGTTATTAGCAGTTATTAAATAAAGCATTTGTCATTTAAATAAGTAATTATATAAATGTCGTAGATTCAACCATTTAGTTGATAGCAGGCTAATTCTGGTTGTTGTGATTTATCTCAATACAGGTCAACTGATACAATTTAGCAACCATAACATTTAGTTGATAACGGGCTGATTGTGATTCTTACTTCATATTTCAAAAAGTGTATTTGCATATAACTGGCGACTACAACATGGGTCTCGGTCATTTGATAAAACTGAATTTGAATGACCTTTATTTATGGCCTAAAAGTGGAACCTTTTCTTTTGTAGTTGAAAGTACTTGTTTTTACCCGTTTGAAATAAAATATAACCCGAATCTCCAAATTCATTTGTAAGCATGCTATGATGGTTTAGTAAAGAGACACTAACCTGAGCACATTGAAAATGTAACCCTGAATTATAACTTTCTTCAAGTCAGCCGTCACTTTGTCTATGATAAAAAAGGCTCAAGCGGAACCAAGCATCAAGAGAAATCTGTATTTGTAGAATACACAATATTTGGGCATTCATCAAAAAGTCCATCATGAGCACACACAAAGTAACAAACAATTTTTATGCATTAAAACACTCATAAACAAAAAATGACCAATTTATTGTAACAAATGTAAGAGAATTACCTTATTTGACAATGATATTTCTTCTTTTTATCTCCGGTTATCGATGAACAAAACCTGTGAAATACAATAACAAATAAATGTGAATTACCACTTATTTTCGAATCCAAGAAAAGCATATGAAGTTAAAAACGTAAATTCAATTTGCACATTTTCAACGACATGAATATGATTTCCCCAAAAAAAATTTCTATGGTTTTGCTACAACACAATTGAATTGAACTTAATCAAAGCAAATATATTAAACTGAATCGGAAAAAAGAAAAGAAAAACTAAATTGATTATTTAAAATAGAATATAAAAAATCAAAGCAAATATATTAATACCAATGGAATTTATGTTCTTCATCTCGATCCTCCACCGGCATAGATCGGGTTCTTAAGGTTGATAAATCTGGTTGAATCAAAGTTATATAGATCAAATCGTACAGCGTTTTTGGTGTTTTTTTTTTTAATGGATAATGGTATTCGGTCGGTGATTTGAACGCATAGAAATTAATTGAGTGAATTGATGGGTGAATTTTTTTTTTTTTTTTTTTTTTATTTTTTTTTTTTTATTTTTTTTTTTTTTTATTTTTTTGAACTTATTGATGGGTGAATTGAAACTGGTATTGGAAAGGATTTAAATTGGAGGTAATATGATATGGGTGAATCAGTTATGGCTATGTTTAATGGTATTTAATACCTTACTAAAATAAATAAAAGGAGCGTATATTGTGAGTTTTAAAGTAGGAATGCATTGGGTGGTTGTACGCATTAAAGCTCTCTCTTATCACAATCGAGACACATCAGCAAATTAAATGCATGGTGTGCTTCAAAGGACTTGTAAATTATTCACGTTTATTAGTATGTATAGATAAAACATAAGGGTGTAATTGTCATTTTATAATAAATGAATAAAATATTTTCACATAACCTTGTACTTGCATTGCACACATGTCATAAAAGTGCTGGAGTCGAGCAGCTGATCAGTTGAACATGACAAAAATGAAAAAATGATGCTAAAAGTGACTATATAGTGGATCAATATTAATTTTCTCTTATTTAAATCCTACAACCTCTTGAATCACTTTATATTTAAAAAGTATATTACTATCTCCATCCGATAATAAATGTCCAGTTTGACTTTTTTGAGTATTTCTTTTTCAACTTTAACATTAAATAATTTTATTTGTGTTGTATAATATTTGATGCAAAATATATGAATGGATAGGGTTTTAAATATATTTTTATTGATATAATTTTATCAAGTATTGTATAACACAAATAAAAATATTTAAGGTCAAATTTGAACAACAAAGACTTCATAAAGTCAAACTGAATATTTATTATTGGACGGAGGGAGTAATATAGTTTAGAAGTCATATGTAATACGTCAAATTATATATATATATATATATATATATATATATATATATTATATATATTATATATATATATATATATATAAAGGAAAGTGGTCATATCAAATACTTCAGTTAGATGTATCAAGGAAAGCGGAAAAAATGTATTGACGGGTTAACCTAAAATATTTGACCCATGCAATACTTACGTGTTCTGATTTGAATCTGTTTCGACCTGTTACTCAACCTACACACCCCACCATTTTCCCTATGATGAAGCAATTGCCTGCATTATCTTCATTTTATGTTTTTATGATGGACTGTGTCATACATTTCAGTTGCGAAGGGAAATGTTTAAAGTCATTTCATGCAACTAGAGAATCTGATGAGGCACAAGAGTCCAACTGTGATTCTCTTTGTCTATCTCCTAAAGAACTCAAAGAAGCAATGAAGGGTGGTGGTGGTGGTGATGGTTGTGTGGTGGTAGAGGGTGGTGGTGATGGGAAGTAAAAATGAAAATGAATAGTAAACTGTAAAAAATGTTCTTGTAGTAAGTGATGGTAAAATAGTCATTGCACACGGCCAAAACTAACGAGCGTTAGCCAAATAAACATTTTTTTTTGCAGAAAATTGAACGTTAGGAACAATTTTTTGCAGTTTTTTTTTTTTTTTTCAAGGACATTTTTTGCATTTTTTGGAAAGTTTAGAGACCTTTTTTTTTGCAGTTTACTCAAAAAAGAAAGAACTTTAAAAGTGTAAATAAAAGTAAATGTGAATTAGCGTATCTAAAAGATAATTGAAAAGATTATAAATTAACTTTTTTTAAGAAAAATTATCAAACCACTTATATAGCCTTTTGAGTGTTTGTTTTTCTCCTTAAAAGCAGTAGTCACCAACAAAGCAACCACCAATCACACTTGGTGACACTACCCTTGCAAGTCCATACAAAAGATCACGCGGCATGGCGTCCTATCATACGTGGTTCGTTATATGATTACACTCGGACTTATCAAAATATCAAGCGGAATGGCGCTATATCACATGTAGTTCGCTATATGATTACACTGGTCATATCAGTGGAGATGCTTAGTCATTTGCTTAAGCCAAATAGAAGTCTTGTCGTAAGAGAAATCGCTGATCTTCTCTCACACGTACACAAAATTCACGTGTATTTATCGTTTAGAAAAAAACATGTTTGTTGGTTTTTTAAAGGCATACCATATCAATGCAAAACAATGTTTTATACAATATAAACATCGTGTTTTCAACATCAAGAACCTAAGTTAAAAGTTTGGATATCATGCAATATGTAATGAAAAATGAACAAAATGCAAGATTGTGTTTTTAGTTTTTACCCAATCGACACTCTACTGTCGTAACCTCGCACTCTCTTCCTCTGTTTGACACGTGTTGTTTAAAACAGATGAATTTAGTGGAGGTGAATATCACGTGTATGGGGTGCGAGTAGGTATTTTTGGTGATCACCTGTCATGGGAAAACTCATTCTCGTTAAACACGGAGCCCGGCTTCGCATAGAGACGAAAATTAGACGTAGACCGGACGAAACCTATAACTATCGACTTACGACAATACTCCTTTTAACGTACATGCTAAAATATGGAAAGTTAAATCATTACCCTTAAAATAGTTAAGAATCTCTTGTTACGAAGAAAAAAAAAAAAAGCTGAATATCTCTTTTACTTTTATGTTAAGGAGAGGGGAGCAAAAGTATGATCGCGGAGTGAAATTCTGGTAACTTAAAAAAGTGCAATGCAAAATAGCTACCGTGTATATTGTAGGATAAATCAGTGTTGCAAAAAAAGGGTTACAAGACCGATTAATCGTCGTTTAGGTATTATTGGGCCACAAACCTTTCTGATTTGTGAAAATCATTTAAACAAATCGGTTAACCGTGTTTAACGACTGTCAACATTGGTCAAACTTGCCAAAAACTTGCAAATCTTGTTAAAAATACCCAAAACTCATCGTAAACTAATTTTAATCACTTATATTCGCTGTTTATATCTATTACAATATGATTTTTCATTATTGATTTTTGAGTGCCTTTTAGTTACATTAACATAAATAGACCACATGATAAATTTTTAACTACACAAGTTAATTTGACGTATGTTTGCATATACAACTAGTCGTCAGTTCTACCCCAGAGGTGGTCTCACCGGGGCCAATTCAATTCCCCAACACAAAAACACGTGATAACTTTTTTTCATCCTTGGTTACATCAACAATGCAAGTTTTTAATTTTTTACTACTACTACTACCCCATATCTATTCAACGATATATAACTCATTAAATATTACAGCATGAGATTTTCATCATTCATATTAGATACAGTACAATGCATTATGCATAAACAAATAAGTTGGTAAACATTTACATAGATATACACTAGATTAAAAAAACACACTTTACAATATTGACTTTACATGACTTATGTATGCTCACTTCTCACACTTCAGATGATCCGTCGTAAAGTTTTGTCACATTCGCCTCATCCTACACACCCACCCCATCTTATCCTACGCACCCACCCAACTCTCACTCCCTCCAAAACACATAATCTGTAAAAGTAAAAAAAAAAAAAAAGAATAGGTTATATGTAACCCTAAAACAATTAGTACTCTCTTTGTTTTCTATTTTTCTTTTTTACCTTTTTAATAATCTTTTTAGTGTAAGATTACGTAACGAAAAGTACAGAACAAAAAATATAAAGTTTAACAAGTCAAAAATATTAAATTGACAGAAAATAAGGTGTGGAAAACTAGAAGGGGGGTTGAATAGTTTTACCGGTTTTTAATTCGTTTTAAAAACTTTACTTGTGAAAAACTTTGATTCGATTTTGTTGTGAAATCAATCAACACCAATATGAACACTAAACAATACTAACTAATATAAAAAATAAATATAAGGAAATGAGATGGAAAGATCAAACCGGAACAAAGAGATCTATACTGGTTCGGTCACGAAGCTCTTTTTCGCCTTACTCCACTCCCCGAGTACCACACTCGAGAGTTTTAAGCACTATGTCAACAAAGCTCCATTCAGGCGGAGAAAACCGTACAACGTCACTTATCCTTAATTCCGACACTAAGCTAAATGTCGAGTACTAATCTTAGCTAGTACCAATCTACCACAATCCACACGATCCTTACTACTTCACACAATCAACACACTTGACTCGATCTACCTGATCTACCCTTGATCTACTTGATCAACACACAAGCCCACAAGCTACAAGAGATCTCCAAGATCTCAACAAGATCACAATGATCTACTCTCACTTGACTCGATCTACCCGATCTACCCTTGATCAACTTGATCAACTCACAAGCTCACAAGCTATAAGAGATCTCCAAGATCTCAACAAAATCACAATAATCTACTCTCACTTGACTCGATCTACCCGATCTACCCTTGATCAACTTGATCAACTCACAAGCTCACAAGCTATAAGAGATCTCCAAGATCTCGACAAGATCACAATGATCTACTCTCACAAACTACTCAAAAGAAATGAACTTGATGTATACTAGAATACAACAAGTTTGTAACAAGTGTTACAAGTGCACTAACTATAACTACAACACTTTGTATCTTCTTTGATACCTTGTGTTCTTCTCTTGCACTAGTAGAGGAATGAAGGTGATCACTTGGTTGGATTATTGAATCACTCTTTAAACAAAAGAAAACTAAACTAAATGATCAAGAAGAAAAGAAGTGTTAAGAGTTTTGAACTCAGAAAGTTGTGTGTGAAAAAGGATGCCCAAAAACTGGGAAGAGGGCTGGTATTTATAGGCAGAAAAATTCTGACCGTTATAAAGACACGGCACCACTAAATGTCACACGGTACCACTAAATTTAGTGGTACCGTGGTACCGTGCCAGACAAGAACGCTCCATTTTTTGTTTTTAGTGGTGAAAGTTTATTTGGGAAAGTTTGGAGCTGATTTGGGGGGGGGGGGGAAATAGCTGTTATGATATTTAAACGTATTTTTCCAATAAAACATTTCTTTATAATTCAAAAATAACTTGTAAGGTATATTTTTGAAAAAATATTTTGTCACATTAAAAATGTGAAGTTTGAAACACAAATTCACTTCTTTGATTATTTGTCAAGTTGTAAATTTGTTTGTTCATACCTAGAGTGATATACGTAGAAATGAGATATTTCGACTAAAAACTTTGTTTACGTTAATTTTAACGTAAAGTGTTTTCACATTTTGTTATCATCAAAACGTGAAGTTATTGAAAGATATAAATAACGTTTTTAGAACATTATTTGCATCAACAATCTCCCCCTTTTTGATGATGATAAAACATAAACTCATTTTAAGTTAAAAATTAATTTTAACAAGTTTTTAGCATGAGTTTATATCCCATTTCTCCCCCTTTTTGTCGAAGCAAAAAGGTTGCTAAGGCTCCCCCTTGATGTATACTCCCCCTCGTTCGGAGGACACCAAGGAATCGAGCAATGGTTATTGCTACAAAACAAAGTTAGATGACACATATACAATATCTAACATGTAGCAATCAAGACAAATATCTAACCATAAACTAAGAAAATGGCTAAGTAGCCAAACACCATAAAAGATAAAAACAACCACATAAAGAGCCCATTAATTCATAGAAAGAAATGTCAAGAAATGTCATACATGAAGTATGACTACAACAAAAGCATAAAAACAAACAAAAAGAAGCACATATAAATCCTTAATGACAAGAGGCCCTAAGATAAGCTTCATTCCCAAAAGAGATCCTAAGTGTTTATTGTTGGAAACTAAACATAAATATGTTTAGTTAAATGGGCTAGTGGGAGGTGGAGAGGGTGACATAATTGGAGGTGGTGGTGGTTTCAAGAGATGCTCCACATAGGAGAACATGAAGTGTATCTCATCTCTCAAAGAGAAGATGAGGTTGCAGTTGTGAAGGCAACATAGGCAATGAGCACTATGTAAATCAACCAGATGAGGTTGGATGAGTTAACCCATGATTGGAGAAGGAGGTGGTGGTGAGTGTGTAGGTGATGGGGTTGGCATGGCATAATCCAATGGGGTGATAGGTGATGGTGTGTAATCCATGGAAAATGGCATGGTGTTCAAAGAAGGAGATGATGAAGATCTTGTTCTAGTAGATGATGTTTTGGAAGGAGCATTAGGTGGAGATGGTGAGTTAGGAGTGGCTTGGAAAGGTGGTGTTGTGACTTCATCATCTTTTGTGAGATCAACAAATAGAGGTTTGGATGGTGGTCTTATGGTAATCCTAGGTTTCTTGGAGATGTGGGTTGTTGATCCTTGTATGGAAGACATGGTGAGTGGGTAATGTGAGGTTGAAGATGAGATGCAAGATAAGCTTGCAATGGTGAGGCCTTATATAGGCAAGAGTTGTGGGATTTGAATTAAAGTTGGTGGTAGTGTCCTATGGTGTAGTGAGGGAATCTTAAGGTGTTTGTGAGTTTGCAAAATTTTGCAGGTTTGAGGTTAGGGATGTCGGGATCTAGAGGAAACAGTGAAATTCGTCAAACAAGGGCACGGTACCACTAAATACCACACGGTACCATTAAATTTAATGGTACCGTGGCCTATTTAACGGTACTGTGACCTGGAAGTCATGAGTTTTCCTGTGCAGCCTAGTTCTGGGCAGCTAAAGGGAAGTTTTCTAGGGGGACTATTTGCAGAAAATGTTAGTGCCTCAAACCACTAAAGATTTATTTGCCAAATATATCCCATATTAAGCTACTCCTAGCAATTAAAGATTGTCATGCAATTTTTAAAGATAATCTATAAGCATGCAAACAAAAAGGACAAAATAAGCTATTATCCAATAATCATTTAATTGAAAATCATGCAAGGTGATAGAATAAATGTCAAGCATGCAAGATAGACAGGAGTATTAAGTCCTAATGTAATCTACCAAGGATAAATCCTAATAGGAGTACTAATCCCTCCTTAACTACTTATGACATGAGCTTGCTCCCGTTTTCATTACACTCTCGTCTTGAGCATGCATCTCTTCCTCATGATTTGGATCATCAAAGGGTGCATTGTTGGTGAAAGATTCGGAAATGAGGATGGATGAGACATACGACTCATTAAGGGGTTTCATGATGGGATCGAAAAGTGAGTATTGAGGACCACGAAGGTATGGATGAGAGTTCATGAAGTGGTGATAAATACGAGTTAGGAACATCCCATAGGGTAGGAACAATACGGACTATCTTCTTCTCGATAGTTGAATAGAGACTCAAGACACCAATCTTCAGTATAGGCACATTGCCCATGATTAGGGATTCGGAGAATTTGAGCAAATTTCTCAAGAGCTAAGACAAATTTGAAATTTAAAATCCAAAACCAAAGTGGCAAAGATTGATCCTCGTTACGTATGAGTTCAACTTGTCGAAAGAACTCCAACACAAGACGAGGACAAATGTACTCGTTGATGTGAAGCAAGCAATCGAATCCTATAGCTCTAAATGAGGTGTTGATATCCCTGTGATAAACTAAGGATGGATCAACGACTTGACCTTCATGAAACCGACGGGTTTCAAGATTAACATATGCACGAATGTGACTACCTGTAACTTATCAAAAACACATAACACACACAAGAATTAAGTTTTGGCCGTTTATAGAGAGAGAAAGAGTAAGAGGAGGGAACTTCTAGAGAGAGAAATGAAAGTAGTAAGTTAGATTGCAAGTGAAGTTCCAACCCTTCCCATGGGTGGGAAGGACTATTTATACAAGACATAAAAATGCCTCTAGTAGGCTATGGACCAGGCTGATAGTGGGTAAAGACCCGACCCGACTCCATGGTGAAACGATATCTAAACTAATATGATTAAACCTACGAGCTACTTAATGCTAATCCATACACGGGGTGACCGAGTCTTTCATGTGAATATTTATATTCCTAACAATCTCCCCCTAAGGGAGGTCACCCTGGAAATTACACTTTGAATTCTAGCATTCTATTACATAGATTAGAGTTCCTAGCTCGTAGTCTTTGATTCTTCTAAGTCTTTAATCTTTGTACTTTCAGTAGTGAACTTTTGATGACTGTTCTTTTGTCTTGGATGATCTTTGAGGTCATCATCCAACGTACGTCTCCAAGTCATCTTTTTGCAGTACCTTCTACATGTGATGTTGTGATCTTTGGACCGACATGCTCACACTTTTCTGGATCATGTTTTCAGCATCAGAGTAGCGGAAGCATTGTTGAAGGTCTTATAATAATCATGATTTCTTTGATTGAAATTGTGAAGTGTGAGCATGAGGTGATAATATTGACATCACTTCGACAATCAGTTGCAATCGCCAGGGATTCCTGCATACGACAGTTAGCAATAAAACGTCCGGTACTTACAGGTTCGGACTTCGAGATTGTTAACAGCATAGTATGAAAACTTTCTCTAATTCCTACCAAGGCCGTTCCTGAATCGGATACCCCTGAGAGGGCTTACAAGATCTACCGAAGTACATCAACGATTAGGTGAGTCGCTGGAGTTCACTCCACGACAGTAGACCATTTGAAACAGCCGTGACCAATAAGCGTAATCCACAAGGAATTACCGAAGTGACCTGCTTTTAGGGCTATTTGATGTTGACCCTGGCAGGAATTTCCATTCAATCACTGAGAATCACATTTGTAAATTCCCTCATAAATGTTCTGGCAGTTGCTAAGATCTGGGTAGGACTCATAAGTTTACAACTGGTGTCCTTAATGTTGAAAAACTAGTGTAGAAGTAACATGTGTTCCTATGAGATCTTTTGATGTATCTTGCGGCTCTAGACTCGATAAGTGCAATTTTTTGGTAGTCGAAGACTGGAGCGGTGTCTCCTGTTTCAATATCAACATAACTCGTAATGAGCGGTCGATAGATTATGCACGGTTCCCCATGAGAATGAAACAAGTTCTTTTAAAAGAACTTGTGTGGCTAGAAGGTTTAGTGCAGTGCGTTACTATGTCCATGATGTCTTGTCTTCAATACCGGTGTTACCTTAGTAACCACCAGTAGCATATGAATTGAACCCAGTTTCTGCCCTAAGGTTGAATAATTGGAGGGCTATTTCTTTTCACCCTTTCTCATTACATTTCTTTTTAATTCTTCAACCCCTTCTTTCTCCTTTCTCATATTACTCCTTTTTTCATAATCATACCTAAAGACTTTCTAATACTAACTATTTGGTATTGTCCTTGGGTAGATCCCTCCGGCTCTGGCGGATCATAGGACGGTTTTCCTAACCTTAGCCACCTTATAACTTCATGACTATCCTATGTTGCCGTCAACCAAATCTTTAAAAAATTTCTCAAAGTGTTTATAGTTATAAAACACATTTTGCTAACACTTTGAGAGTTTTGTATTTTTCAAATACTCCCCCTTAACATGTGTTCATATGTTTTAATTTAAAATTTACCCATGTTGGTAGAGATTACACTTTTGAATTGATCCACCTGCAGTGAACATGGTCAGGCATTCGAGACACGCTTACATCACTAGTTAGACTAGCTTGAAATTATTACCCGGCCTGGTCAGGTCCACAGAAGGTTTCTCGAAATGGTACACTCTACTCAGACAAGTCCTTTCGATTCATGACAGTTTTTGTTTCGTCAATTCATTGGTGAAGTCTGAGTCGCGCTCACATGAGATGCCACATCCTTTTTGCTATCACAAACCATTTGCTCCCCCTCAATATGTGCATTGATATACGAAAGAGTTTGACACATATGGGAGAGCTTACATTTAAGTCCAAAATATCACATTTTTATCAGATTGCATATTTAAATCACATTCTCTCCCCCGATCAGAAATTTCAAACCTTTTGAGATTTTGTGATCCCAATTGATTTAAATAAGTTAGAAATTATGGGGGAAAATGTGGTCAGGTTCAATATGTGCTGATGCTGGAGCAATACAATGCTCCCCCTCAATCTAAGAGGGAGATTCACTACTTATTATGTACAAAGGTTACATGGTGTCAGACGTCATAAATTTTGAAAGTACTCTCCCCCTCAATCAATGGCCTGTTTTCTATTTAAAGAGCTGTAGCCATTGATTGAGTACGAAAAGGAAAAAGAAAATTTATGACACCTTTAGTTTGATTAATATTACACTAAATATTACCACACCATACATTACAAATACTTTCCTGAAGAATCATAGAAGGAAAAGCATTTGGGATACAGAGAAGATTTCTCTTCTGATACAGGAAGTAATGCACTGAAGCGTACATTAGATCGAGGGTGCACGGATGTAAAGTAATCCATGCCCGAGAGAAGTGAATCACCCGTTGTTAGGAACAACCGTCTTTTTGGCGACATGCTTTCCTCATTTTGAAGAGCGGGTTACAGACTGAAGTAACTGCAAGCCATTATGACATGTTTTAACCATTCAATTTAACTTCCGCTCGAGCTTCATTTAAAGTCCCGTGTCATTATTGAATGACATTTCTAGGATCGTAAATGTTATCGATAAACAAAAGACATGCCTAGAGGGACTATTTTTGGTATTTTTGTGTTTTTCTGATTTTTATGGTTTTTATAGGTTTTATATTTTTCTAATTTCTTTTTGGTTTAAAATATATACAAGGATATATGAAGCAGATCCTTTACTCCTCATGTTCTTCCTGAAGACGTTTGAGGTTTTCTTGCGTCAGACTCTTCATGCCAAGTCGCGGGAGAATAAATTGGAACCGTTCTCTCGGAAGTGCCTTAGTAAAGATATCTGCCAGCTGAAACTCTGTCCTCACGAAGTAAAGTTCCACCACACCTTTCTCAACCTGTTCCCTGATGAAGTGATGTCGGATATCGATGTGCTTAGATCGAGAGTGCTGGACATTGTTGCAGCAAAGAGCTATGGCACTTTTGTTATCACAATACAGAGGAATCTTGTTGTATACAAAGCCATAGTCCGATAGTTGAGATCTCATCCATAAGATTTGAGCACAGCACGCAGACATGGCAACGTATTCAGCCTCTGTGGAAGATATAGATGTACTCATTTGCCTATTGGATGACCAGCTTACTAACTTTTCTCCCAGAAATTGAGCACCTCCCGACGTACTTCGACGAGTATCTTGACACCCCGCATGGTCTGCATCTCCATAGGCTGTGAGTGCCATGGCGGTGTCCTTGGGATACCAGAGACCCATGTGAATAGTCCCTTGAAGGTATCGAAAGACCCGCTTCCAGATGCTTTTTTGTGGGCTTAGACTGGTACCGAGCACACATGCATACAGAGAATAAGATATCTGGCCTTCTAGCGGTGAGTTACATTAGGGATCCAATCATACTACGAAACTTGGTTTGATCAACAGGAATCCCAGAGAGGTCTTCATCCAATTTTGATCTCTCAACCATAGGAGTGTCAACAGGATCACTTGAGTCAAATCCAAATTTCTTCAATATTTCATTTGCATATTTAGATTGATTTATGAAGATGCCTCCGGGACTTTGAGAGATTTGTAAACCTAAAAAGAACGACATTTGTCCCATCATAGACATTTGAAACTTAGAACTCATCTCGTTAGAAAAATGATCACATTCCATAGGATCAGAGGAGGCAAAGATAATGTCATCTACGTAGATCTGAACATGAAGTAGATGTTTACCCGTTTTCCTAGTGAATAGCGTAGGATCAACAACACCTTTGGAGAATTTGTTTGCCAGAAGGAACTTAGACAAAGTGTCATACCACGCCCTAGGTGCCTGCTTTAGGCCATAGAGAGCCTTCTTCAAACGATAGACGTGAGTAGGGCGTTCAGGGTCCACAAATCCTTCTGGTTGACTAACATAGACTACCTCTTTCAAATCACCATTCAAGAATGCTGTCTTAACATCCATTTGGTAGACTATCATATTCTGACTGGCAGCATTAGCGAGAAAGATTCTTATGGCTTCAATTCGAGCAATAGGTGTGAATGATTCTTCAAAGTCTATGCCCTCTTCTTGACGATATTCCTTTGCAACAAGCCGTGCCTTATTTTTCAGAACGTCACCATGCTCATCAAGTTTCACTTTGAAGATCCACTTAAGAGCGATAATCATTGCACAATCTAGAGGAGGCACTAATTCCCATACTTCAAGTCGATTAAACTCATGAATTTCTTCTTGCATTGTAGTAAACCAACAGTCTTTAGACAAAGCATCTTTGAAATCTTTGGGTTCGACTTTGGATAGTACGGAATTAAAGAAGCACCACAATGCATTGGTGGCAAGTTGCATTCGTGTGGATACCGGACGAGAAGGATTTCCAATGATGTTGTCAATCGGATGATCATTGGTCCATTTTCTGAGATGTTCATGTGCTTGAGGGTAGGGAACTGATGTTGCCGTGTTAGGATCCCCTGAAGAAGATGTATCAGTAGAAGATTCAGGAGAAAATATATTCTCGAATGGATCATCATCAGCAGGAGCAAAAGGATTCACTTCAACAGAATTGTCAACTGTAGAGCCTAGTTGTACCGAAGGAGATTGAATATTCGATGATAATGGTGAGTGACTGGCAGATGGTGCGTCTTGACTAATTGAGATAGATACAGATGGACCATCTGAGTTGTGTGGAATTGGAGCATCAGCAACTTGAGGTAAAGGTGGAGCTTCAGTTGTAGTATCAACAGTTGGTGGCTCAAAGTATTCATCAAACATCGGATCAAACAAATTCTTCAACTCATCACTCGTAGGGGGTACATAAGGAACAGCAGGAGTGGGACGCTGTACAAGACCTGAACTAATTGGTCCAGGAGACAAAAGATTAGGTGCGGGTCCAGAACTTGTGTGTCCAGGAGCCGTTTGCTCAGTCAGCTCATCGAATGTCACGTGAATGGTTTCCATAATTTGTCGGGTTCGTTTGTTGTAGATTCGGTATCCCTTGCGATCTGGTGCATACCCAACGAAGAATCCAATGTCTGCTTTAGCCTTTAGTTTTCTCAGATCCTGACTGTCATTTGTCGGGTAGCATAGAGCACCGAACACTCGCAGAAAAGAAAGATCTGGTTTCTTGCCATGTATCAGCTCATATGGAGTTTTGTTATGAAGAGTATGTATCAAGGATCGGTTTTGGGTGTAACAAGCTGTAGCAATTGCTTCCGCCCAAAGAAACATCGGTGCCTTGGAAAATATCAGCATGGTTCGTGCAGCTTCCACAAGAGTACGATTTCGTCTTTCAACAACCCCGTTCTGCTGAGGAGTGCGTGGAACACTTTTCTGGTGAGTTATGCCAATACTTTCATATAATTGAATGAGTTGTTTGTTAACAAACTTAGTTCCATTGTCTGTGCGGATGATTCTGACGGTTTTGTTGAGTCTTACTTGTAGCTGTTTGATAAGTTTGATGATAACCTCTGGAGTCTCGTCCTTGGTTCTCAAAAACTTCACCCATGTAAACTGAGAGTAGTCGTCGACCACCACAAGAATATATTTCTTCCCATTTATACTCTGCACTCTCATTGGTCCGCACAGATCCATGTGAAGGGTGTGAAGAGCTTCCATAATGGTGTTGACAGTTTTGGGTTTGTGAGTATGCTTCTTGCTTTTGCCCAGTTGACAAGCAGAACAAAGATGATCCTTTTCAAACTTCAATCTGGGCATACCTCATACAAGATCCTTGCGAGTAAGTTCATTTATGGTGCCGAAGTTTAAGTGATTTAAACGACGGTGCCAAAGCCATGATTTGTTCTTTGAGGCCTTTGACAGCAAGCAAATAGGAGAGGACCGCATCATGTCTTCAATAGAGATGGTGTATAGATTAGTGCCACGACTGCCTTTAAGGAGATCAATACCATCCGATTCTCTGACGAAACATGTGTGTTTTCCGAAAGCAACTTCAAGATCGGAATCACAAAATTGACCAACAGAGAACAAATTGTGCCCAAGTCCGTCCACGTAGTATACCCTGGAAATTACACTATCACCAAACACATAATCTCCATAACCCATAATCGCCCCAAAATGGTCGTTCCCAAATCTAACTGTACCGATAAACTTATTCACAAAATTCTTGAGCCGTGAGCGATCCCCGGTCATATGTTTTGAGCAGCCTGAGTCCAAATACCAAAGGACGATTTGTACGACTTGCATTTGAAAACAGACAACGATGGATAACTGAAAAAGGTGGATCCCCATGTGCAACTGGGGTTCGTTTGGTTAGCACAAACAAATTCTGGAACTACAGGAATCATAGATGCCATGGTATTCATAGTGAAAACTTCACTAGTAGATGCAATGGACCTAGTTATAGGGCATTATGTCTCTAACGGGAAAATTTGACCAGTTGGATTCCATTCCTTAACAATTACTACTTTATGATTAGTCATCTAGTTAAGGGGCACTTATTTCCTAAAGTGAATTTTCTTCCAGTGGGCTTCCAATGATAACCAACATTAGCAAACAGATTTCCTGTTGCTTTCCAAATTTGCTTACTCAGTTTAGGTTTCCTAACATTCTTAACTGGGGATCGTTTATAAGACATCAAGAATGACACAACACAATCATCATGATTACTAGAAATTAAGCATTCATTACATGTTTTGCAGACAGCATTCGAATTCGAATGAATTACAATACGCTTAAAGCTAATACTAGAATCAACATGATTTATTTCGTTCAAACCAAACTTATTGTTCCTAAGGTGGTCTTCTAATTTCATCTCATGAGCACTCTTAGCTGGCGTAGTCCTATCTTTCTTTGTATTGCGACTAGGCTTTGACCCGCTAGCTTTAGTGTCACTGTTTACTCCTGTAGAAGCAATGATGGGAACATTAGTTTGTTTCACTGCCGTTTGTTTTTCCGTTTTTGATGTGCTGGGTTCAGATGTTTTCAATGGTACATCAGAGGTTACATGCTTGTTCTTAGTCATTGAGGATGATGCAATAAACCTATCTCGCTTGTTATCAATCTTAGGACATGTGCCAATGACGTATTCTAAGAGTTCCTGAGATCGTTTAGTGAGGAAGCAGGCATCTACAACTGCACTATCAAATGGTTTCTCTATCCTATCCTCTTCTACGGTCTCACGAAGAATGTCGAGACTATCCTTAAGATAAGTGAGATAAACATGATGAGCTGACCTATTGTTCCTAAGAGGAAGCGGAATAGTCACAACATCAATTGCATATTTTCTACCAGCAGAAACCTTTGGAACAATATTATCACTGGTGACGACTGGCATTTTCCCTTTCACCTGAGCCTTTAGATTCACAATCTCATTAAGCAAAGAAGTTATTTTTTCATTAGTTTTATCACGTGTGATTTTAATCGAATCATATAACTCTTTGAAACGCTGTTTAACATTTGAATTTTCAGCTTGAAACCAATCATTTTTATGTTGTAATTTATTGATGCTATCTTGATAGTGAAAATTCTGAAAATCTAAAGACGATGGTTTATGGGTGCCAGTCACATCACTCTTATAAAATTTTAATTGGGCAATTTGGGCCCTCAATTTTCGTATCGTGTTAGTATGAGCTTGAATTTTTTTCATCTCGTTTGTTTAATTCAAAATATGCATCAAATTCAGGAGCATCCAAAGATGTCTTGGCATTTGAGATTTTAATTCTTTCTTCTAAATGTTGATATTTTAATTGCAAATTAAGATTATCAACCTCTAGTTTTGAAAAATGCCAGACTATGTTATCATGGTCATCGTTTTGGATTTTCTCATGTAATTTTAAATTCTCCCCCTCAAGCTCAACAACACGATTCTGGGTAACATTCAATGCAATAGACAACTCATGAAATTGACAAGCAGTTAATGCAAAATCAGTAGCAGTATAAAATACATCCTGTGCAATACATCTAGCAATCAAATTCTCATTGGTGATGAGAATATTCTTTCTTTCAATCTCACAGCATTTAAGATCAATAGCATTTTGTTTCCCCATGTTTTCCATATCTTTAAACACTTCTTTCATCTCTTTTAATTCAATTTCAAGGGTTTTTTGCATGCCCTCAAAATGTTCTTTGAGAAGTTTAAAAAATGGAATAACCTCAGTTAAGTAGCACCGTTTTGTTTGTTCAAAGCCCCTTTCCCCTTCAGTAATTCCCGTTGGCGTAATTCTCTTCTTACATGTTTTATCAAAATCAGCAAATAAGTGCATGGGTGTATTGGGTGGGTACACCGTTGCTGCAGCTATCTTTCTAAAGGGTGGAGTTTTGGCTTGAAGTTCTTCGGCTTTCGTTTTTTCTAAGTCTAAGGACCAAATATTTGTTCTGGAGTCAACTTAGTTTGAGGTACAAAAATAGCCAATCGGTTCTCCTCAGAGTAATCATGGGGTTTGATTATGACTCGATTTGCTATACATTTGGGATCCTTCATTTTTCAGCCAATCTTTCTCTATTTATTACTTCTATCTCATTACTCTCTTCAAATGATGACACATCGGGAGGGGCATGACCAGGTTTAAGCATTACATTTGCATCATATAATGCAGGTTGGGCAACCTTAACACTCCTAAGAACAATTGATTTAGGTTCACCTACATCCTTTTCACTATTTTCATCACACACCTTTTTATGCTTTTGAATCATTTGAGCAGTTTGTCTGGTTTGGTCTTGTGTGTACAACTTGTTTTCAATCTTATTCTTTAACGTTTTAAGTCTGGAAAAATCATTTAAGAGTTTTGTTTCTTTTTATTTGAAATCATGTTTTAGTGTAATTACACTTTCTTGGATCTCCTGTTTTTGTTAACAGTTTGATCAAGTTGTTTTCGTAAAGAATATAACTCCTTTTTCAACGTTTCTTCCCTTAAATTACGTTCTGTTATGAATGTACGCATTTGACTATCCATTTTCTGCTCACGTTCAGTTAGCTCAAATTTTGCACGTTGTTCATATATGGCCACCTGATCTTTATAGATGTTAAGTCTAGTGGTCAGAGTGTCATCAGGGATAAACACGGTGTTCTCATGCAACTCACAAGCATTATCAACAACAGAAGATGCACTACTTGGTACAACAGACATGTCGTTGTGTATCACATATTGTTCATATGGGATAACATTACTATTTCCCATATCAGCAGTATCTGATTCAACAACATTTGTTGGTTGTACTTCGTTAGGAATCTTTTGTTCATGCAACACATTATCGTAATTAATAACAGAAGATACCCCACTAGGTTTAACAGACGCTTCGTTGTGTTTCACATGTTGTTCATATGAGTTAAATATCGCTATTTCCCATATCAACAGCATCTGATTCAACAACATCTGTCTGTTGTACTTTGTTGGGAACCTTCTGTTCATCGACCATGTTATACATGTCATACAGTTTTAGTACCTCAAATATGACAGATGCATTGGAAGGACCAGATTGTTGTGGTGATGAGACTGCAGAAGACAGATTAGCCATGAAGATGGTTTGAGAAGTGGGTTCATCATCAACATCTGAGTCAAAAGCATCACAGTCATCAGCTTGGAAGATGTTGGGATCATTCAGTGGCAAGTCCTGAACTGGTTGATCATCTACATTAGCATCAAACGTGTTCCCCTCATCACCAGCAAGAAACAATAACTCCTCTTCGTCCAAAGCTACTCCATTCACTTGAGCTTGCATCAACAACATCTTATCTTTGAAGTAGTCAGAGTTCTATGGACGCTTTGGTTGAGTGCAGTTCTTTGCTATGTGTCCTAGTCTACCATAGTTGTAACATTTAATTTGCCTTCCCTGTCCCTAATTAGCATTCCCAACTCTGTTCTGTATGTTACCCCGACTAATGTTCCTTTGATTCACATTCTGCCTTCCCTGAACATTCTGAACCACAACCCTTCCATCTTCCATTGTTGCATGATTACGTGGATTTGATGAAGTTCGAAGTTGGTTGTTGGTTTGAGGGAGTGTTGCTCTGAACTATTTGACAAGTAAAGAAACTTGGTTGGAGAGATTATCAATCATCTTGTCAGTATGAGTGTATCCTGAATCCAGTTGGGTGTTCACAGCAGATGGTGGGTGCAAAGATGATTGGGCAATGATGTCTGATTCTGTGATGAAGAAGGATGGTGATAAACTTGATCAAGTGAGGATTGCTTGAACGGCTGAACATTTGAGACAAATGCAAGTGGATCATTAGTTGTTGTTGGATTGAATCTTTCCTTTAATTGACGATCATAGACTGCATGCTTTTCATGTTGTTGTAAGTAAGCATACAAATGTTCATAATTAGTCTCTCTCAATCCTTTGTTGAGCTTCACGGCTGTGACAAATCTATCCCACTCGGGTGACATGTTGTTCACAAACTTAGAATTGAGCTAGATATTTGGCATTGTCATCCTGATGATCCTCATGTCATTCACAAGCTTGTGAAATCTCACATAATAGTCAGTGATGTTTTCACCATGATTCATCTTGAAGTCCTCAAACTGATCATACAACTGAGATTCACGATCTTCTTTGGTCAGTTCAGATCCAGCCAGAAGCATTTTAACATTGTCCCAAACAGCTTTGGCTTCAGTGTTGAAGTTGATAAGCTTGTAAACGTCTTTGGGAAGTCCTTGAATCACAATGTTAAAAGCTCTAATGTCTGCATCATAACGCTTCTTCTCCTCCTCATTAAGATCGTTGTAATTACGTGGCCTGTCGATTCCAAGAGTGACAGTTCCATCCTCAGTGGTAGTGACAACATCTCTAGTGGTGCCCATTTGAAAAGGTCCTTCATCAATGGATTTAAGAATGTTAATACCATTCTCTTTTCCCAAGCAATAAAGTCGTATTCTTTGTGCCCATGATTCATAATCCGTCCTATCAAGCATAGGAGGGAGGGTATCGGACCCGGCAGCTTGAATGTCATCAGAAAAAGTGCTTGCCATGATGTAGACTTGCACGGGATTTTACAATTCTATGATTTAAACCGAGGAATAGATTCTTTCGCGGGATTTTACAAAAATCAAGAATAAACTGTGATTTGATTACTTGAATGTGTTATGATGAAAGTTTGGATCGATAATGATTAGTGATTGTGTGTTAAGATGAATGATTGTTGGTTAGGAGTTGATAAATTGTGATTTGATTTGATTGTAGTGAGTTTACGTTATGAGTTTAGCAAGTGGCAAACCGCAGACATCAACTCAAACCGCAACCTGAAACAAATACAAAACACAGAGCCCAAAACGCAGTGACTTGTTCAAACCGCAACAGTTTGAAGCGCAACTTGCCAAACCGCAATAATACTAAATCGCAAGATAGCAAAACGCAATGCTTCAAAACGCAGAACTTGGTCAAACCGCAGAGAATACAAACCGCAGCAAAGCAAACCGCAGCTGAGCAAACCGCAACAACTCAAACCGCAACCGGCGAAACCGCAATATGTTAAACCGCAGGAAGTCAAATCGCAGCACTATTAGACAAACCGCAAAGGACAAAAGGTCGCTTTCAACTGCGTTTTGTCTTTTTCCCGTTTTAGCTAAAACCAAACCGCAACTTGTTTTCTTGCCAAACCGCAGCCAGTAGTTTCCCAAACTGTCTCAAACCGCAACTAAGAATGTAAGCTCGAGACTCAAACCGCAGTCAGGAAAAGTCATCAATATATCAACTAACACCACTAAATAAGCCGTATAGTGCCAAGGAACTATGCAACAAACTATTATGAACACGAAAGTACAAACTTCTAACAAATCTAAGCACCAACAAGGATCAAATCTCGGTGTTTTCTCTCTTTTCTAGTCGAACCAAAAAAACAAGAAGAGAACACCAAAAGTGAACCACAAATCTGAGACACACAATCACACTAACCAACCATGGCTCTTGATACCAATTGTAACTTATCAAAAACACATAACACACACAAGAATTAAGTTTTGGCCATTTGTAGATAGAGAAAGAGTGAGAGGAGGGAACTTCTAGAGAGAGAAATGAAAGTAGTAAGTTAGATTGAAAGTGAAGTTCCAACCCTTCCCATGGGTGGGAAGGGCTATTTATACAAGACATAAAAACACCTCTAGTAGGCTATGGACCGGGCTGACAGTGGGTAAAGACCCGACCCGACCCGACTCCATGGTGAAACGATATCTAAACTAATATGATTAAACCTACAAGCTACTTAATGCTAATCCATACTCGGGGTGACCGAGTCTTTCATGTGAATATTTATATTCCTAACACTACCGGGTGTTGTAGGTTCACGAGAGATTTCGGGAGTATAGGTGTCGGTTAGAAGATGATCAAAATCATACTCATGAGACATTTTTGTTACCTATAAGAAAATTTTAAGAAAAATTAAGATTAAGAATAGTTGCTTTAAACACACGTGCCTAGTGTGTGCCTATATGCAAACCATGTGGAGGTGCGGTAATCTCGACCCTAGAACTAAAAAATAATGAGATTCCCCAAACACTCCTAACTTCACTTTTGCTCAAACGAATATGTCGATACATATTAGTTATGTAATTCGATCAATATTCGTGAGATCATGTATGCATGAGAAAATGTTTTTAGTTTGTATCAACAATGCACGAAAAATGTTTCATGATCCTAGTTTCGTGAAATTTTTTGAAAATAATGGAATTGGGGTGCATGGCGACTTCAATGTTCTGGCGCCAAAAGTTTTAAGTTTGAAAGTCTATAGTGTTAATGACTCCTAATGCAATAACAAGCATCCTAGACATGATTCCTCTTAAAGCTATTTACTCAAAAGCAAAATTTGGACCAAAATATATGATATAGATGGGTTTATACAAATTCTAAGTTAAGGGAATCATGATTGTTATACGTTGTCTACTCCTAGTACTAATTTCCTATAGATTCAATCAAAATTGAAAAACCCCAATTCAATTTTCATGTATTAACAAACCCTAGACTCAGGATTAAAGAAAATTAGAGTCAAGTGACTTACAATTTATGTTGAAAAAGTGGAAGTAATTGATAATCTTGAAAATTAATGCCTTGAATATGATCTTGAAAGGGTGTTATTGAATTTTAGGTTGTGAGGTTTGGTTTTGACAGCAATGGCAGAAGTTGGGAGAGTTCAAAAATGAATAATGTGGGAAAAGAGGACTGAAATACGGATTGTATCAGATACACGGTACCACGGTACCATTAAATTAATGGTGTCGTGCCACTTTAGTGGTGCCGTGATCTGCTGGGATGAATTTTTGTCCCATTTTGATTTTTGACGAACAAGTCTCGCTGTTTTAGTGAGACTTTTTGACACGAGGAAAGAATTTATACGTAATAAATTCTTTTGACGAGGAGACCTAGACTAGACGAAAAGAGATGACTTTAATATTTCCAGTGAAATATTCAAGTAGTCATACGAGGGATGTGAAGAATGACTCAATATTTCCAGTGAAATATTTAAAGAGTCATGAGACGAGACACACGAGATGACTTCAATATTTCCAGTGAAACGTTCAAGTAGTCATAAGAGGGGTACGAGGGATGACTTTAATATTTCCAGTGAAATATTTAAATAGTCATAAGATTTATTGAATATGTTCCATTATTCCTAGACCTAGACGAAGATAGTTGAAGGATTCTCGTTTGAGAGGTTTGGTCAAGATGTCGGCGATATTGTCTTGAGAGGGAACTTTATCAATAGAAATGTTTCCTTTTTGGACGTTATCGTGAAGGAAGTGGTGACGAATTTCGATGTGTTTAGTACGAGAGTGTTGAACGGGGTTTTTGCTCAAGTCAATAGCACCTTTGTTATCGCACATAATAGGGACGTCGTCTAGATGGATGTCGTAGTCAATAAGAGCTTGTTTCATCTATAGTGCTTGTTGACATGCCTTTCCGGCGCTTACGTATTCGGCTTCGGTCGTGGAGATAGCAAGAGCCGTTTGTTTCTTGGAGAACCAAGAAGTTAGACAACAACCCATGAAGGTACAAATGCCACTCGTACTTTTTCGATCCACATAATCTCCCGCATGATCAGAGTCAGCATAGACAATAGTTTCTACACCGGTCCCCTTGGGATAGAATAATCCCAAGTGTATAGTGCCTTTAATGTATCGAAAGATACGCTTAACCGCTTCAAGGTGAGAGGTTTTGGGATCCTCTTGGAAGCGAGCACAAATGCAAACACTAAACATGATATCGGGCCTACTTGCCGTGAGGTATAATAAACTTCCTATCATACTTCTATACTTAGTGCTATCCACGGACTCACCTTCTTCATCTTTCGTGAGTTTCGTTTCCGTAGACATGGGAGTTTTCATGGGCTTAGACTCTTCTAAACTAAATTTCTTAAGCATCTCCTTACTATACTTAGATTGATTAAAGAAGATACCATCCTCCATTTGTTTTATTTGCAGAACAAGGAAGAAATTTAATTCACCCATCATGCTCATCTCAAACTCGTCACGCATGGTCTTAGAGAAATCATCGCACAGTTCTAGACAAGTTGAGCCAAATATGATGTCGGCGACATATATTTGAACAATGATGAGATGTGAATTTCGTTTCTTCGTGAAAAGTGTGTTGTCAACCATTCCCATGGTATATTAATGTTCAATCAAGAATGCTTTTAGTCTATCGTATCAAGCTTTAGGAGCTTGTTTAAGACCATAGAGTGCTTTCTTGAGTTTATAAACATGATTCGGTTTTTCGAAATCAACGTATCCTGGAGGTTGTGCAACGTATACCTCCTCGTTGATATAACCATTTAGGAATGCACTTTTCACGTCCATTTGGTATAATTTAAAGTCTAAGGCGCAAGCATAGGCAAGGAGTATCCTAATAGACTCTAATCTAGCTACGGTGCATAAGTTTTATCATAATCTATTCCTCCTTGTTGGTTATAGCCTTGTGCTACCAACCTTGCCTTATTCCTAGTTACGACGCCATTTTCGTCGAGTTTATTTCTAAACACCCACTTAGTTCCTATGATGGTTTGATTCTTAGGTGGAGGTACTAGATCCCAAACTTGGTTTGCGGTGAATTGATTTAACTCTTCTTGCATGGCAACTACCCAGCTTTCATCCTTAATTGCTTCACCGACATTCTTAGGTTCTACGGTAGATATAAAACAAAAGAAATTACTTTTGTTTTGTGCTTGTGACCTAAGGGTTCTTTGGTTTAGGTTTCCTATGACATTTTCAATAGGATTGTTCTTGGATTCCTTAATGTTGACAACTCCGAATCGGATTAGTTTCTCCTCAACAAATAAGTACTTGGTACAAAAAAATCCTGCCTAATGACGAGATAGTCGGCAGATAAAAACTGTTTTGTAATGTAAAAGACAAAAAGAGTGTGTGCAAAAAGTAAAAGTGAGCCGGGTATTGATAGTAGAAAAAAAAAACACCAACAAAGAGCCATTTTCACAGCACAATAATACTACTGTTTCACTGTTCCCCATGATCACGTATACGCACAGTATCGTTAAATCCCTACATTCACAGGGTTTTATAGAACTGTCTTATCAATGTTTTCACTCTCCTTGCATTGCTTTTTATACGGAGTATATCTTTTTAGTCTGCGAGTGACGTGAAGCTGTTTATTTTTTAATTTTTTGTTTTTGTCGTACGAAGTAACAGAAGATTTGATTCTGGTTCTGTTGTTGTTAACGTTTATCGAATCTAACAATATTCCTTTGTAATGTAAGACAAAGTAATAAAAAGTACGTGTCAACACAATGTGCTTAGATTTTGAGCACTATCAGTTGCACAGAGTCGAAATACTGCAATCTTAGATTGCATTCACCAAACACCCAGAATCTAGCTAAGGGTTTTGCGAGGTTGTTGGAGAAATGGATGATAATGTGAGTGTAGCAACATCGTCTTTAGCGATAACAAATGACAAACAAAGGCCTAGACAAAATGGTGGATGTGTTGGTATATTTTTTCAGCTTTTTGATTGGAATAGAAGGTTTGCCAAAAAGAAACTTTTTTCTAAAAGATTGCTTCCACCAGGTTAGTTAGTTAGTTACTGTAATACTTATCACACACCCTCAAAGACGACCCTGTTAATGTTGCGATATTTTAGCGTTTTAGTAATTGTTTTATAATGTTATGTTTATTGTTTTAGATTGCGGATGAAAACAGTGGGGGATTTCCAAATATGAACAAAAATGGTGGTTTAGTTGTTAGTGGTAAAAATGGAACTCCTAGTCTAGTTGCTAGGCTAATGGGGTTAGAAACTATGCCGCCCGGAAAACGAGATAAGGTTTCAGGTGAATTTAGGGGTGGGAGAAAGGATAAGGTTGTGGGGGACAATGAGGAAACCACTAGGCAAGAATGTAGGCCTCAAAAGCTTCAAAAGACTGGTATGGTGGATAGGAGGAGTGTGACTAGATTTGGAGCTGAGGTATTGCAGATAAAAAATGTTTTATCTCGATCTAGGAAGCATCATCATCATCCGAAACTTGCTACTCCGGTTAAGAGTACTAATCATTACCCGAGGAAGAATACGTCGCGGTTAATTGGTGCTGCTACTAGAATATTGGAACCTGGGGGTAGAAGTAGGTCTAGAAATGCTATTACTTATCCTCGCAGTGAACGCAGATCAGTGGGAGATGAGTTTAGTTCTGAGCATATGATGGGTGATAATCTTGATTTTAATCGCTGTACGAATGCAATGGTGTCTTGCAATAACTGTGGCAATGTGCTTGATATTGCAGACTCTACGTGAAAGAGAGATGTTCATACATCTGTCTTTGACTCTTTAAATCTTTCGTTTTTTTGCTTATGTTTATTTTTATTGTCAATATATTGAGATTCATTGGCGAATACATGCATGTTTAGCTATGGATAAATGAGCCAATACCTTGTTGCAATCATATTCATGCTGTATTGATATGTGGGACGTGCAAAACCCTAGCTTATTCATGCTAGATTGATTATTTACATTGTTGTATCGTTTTTGGAATTTTTGCCATTGTTTCGGCTCTTTTTAGCACCTATAAATTCCTTATTGTCATTGTTTGGAAACTTTACAGTAGTTAGATAGGTCTTATGTTAGTCTTGTTTGATTACACAAATGTTACCATTGCTCGAAGTGGAATGGCGACAAGTTAAAGGCGGAAGTGTCAAAACAGGCATGTTGGACCGTGATGTACTAAAAAATTAGTTATTGTATTTTTTTTACGTTTCGTTTTTTTTTAATAAAAAATAAGTAAAAAAAAAAAAAGAAATCGTATGTTTTTTATTTTTCGTTAGTTTTTTTCATATTGTATTTTTATTTCATTAAATATTACAGCATGAGATTTTCATCATTAATATTAGATACAATGCATTATGCATAAACACATAAGTTGGAAAACATTTACATAGATATACACTAGATTAAAAAAACACACTTTGCAATATTGACTTTACACATGACTTATGTCTGCTCACTTCTCACACTACACAGATGATGCGTTGTAAAGTTTTGTCACATTCACCTTATCCTACACACCCACCCCATCTTATCCTACGCACCCACCCAACTCTCACTCCCTCCAAAACACATAATCTGTAAAAGTTAAAAAAAAAAAAAAAAAAGAAAAAAAAAAAAGAAAGATAGGTAATCTGTAAAGCGAACATCTGCCTAGCAGAGTTGGTAAGGCATTTGCCTTTGGGGGAAAAGACCAAGGTTCAAACCTTGGCAATAAGATTTCATGTAATAGGATTTCTTGTAATAGGGTAGTATAGAAAGTCAATTTTCAAAAAAAAAAAAATATGTACCCTTAAAATACATTTTTTTTTTTTTTAATTTTATAGCTTGTTACTCATTCTGTCTCATATTAAGTATCCACTTTCGAAATACACAAAATTTTAAAAGATTCCACTAACTACACTCTCCAACAATTAAATATTATTTTTACCCACTAAAGTCATCTCATTAGTTGAAATACAATATGAACACTTAATTTGGGACATTCTAAGATTTCATTGTGCACACTTAATATGGGACGGAGAGAGTAGTTTTTAGAGGTTCAAGTAGCAGTAACATACAATTGGGCAATATGCTGACCCTGAACTCCGTCTGTACTTCCTCCTTACTTGCTCCTATTCCACCTGAAGGCGTAAAAGTCTCGGTTGGAACTCAAACTTGAGACCTCCCCTAGACAAACCTCCCTTCCCCAAGCCCATAAAAAATCTTGGTGAGCTCGCCGTTGGTTTACCCTTAAAATACAATTCGTACTCTTTTTTCTAATTGTTATTTTTTTAATAATTTTTTTAGTGTATAACTACGTAACAGAAAGTAAGGAACAAAAAATATAACGTTTAACAAGTCAAAAATATTAAATTAGCACAAAATAAGGAACAAAAACTGATAAAAAACTATGTCATAATATAAATATAAAGTTAACAAGTTAAAAATATTAAACCGACAAAAAAATAAAAATTATGTTGTAATAAGGTAAAAAAAGTAAAAAGTGGGCTGGGGTATTTGTACTAGAAAAAAATAAAACACCAACAAAGAGCCGTTTTCACAGCACAATAATACTACTGTTTCACTTTTCCCCATGATCACCTATACGCACAGTACCGTTAAATCCCTACATTCACAGGGTTTTATAGAACTGTCTTATCAATATTTTCACTCTCCTTGCATTGCTTTTTATATATCTTTTCCAGTCTGTGAAGCTGTTTATTTTTATTTTTTTGGCTTTTGTCGTTCGAAGTAACAGAAGATTCGGTTCTGGTTCTGTTGTTGTTATCGTTTATCGAATCTAACAATATTCCTTTGTAATGTAAGACAAAGGGATAAAAAGTACGTGTCAACACAATGTGCTTAATTAGATTTTGAGCACTAGCAGTTGCATAGGGTCGAAATACTGCAATCTGAATACAACCCAAATCTAGTTAAGGGTTTTGCGAGGTTGGAGAAAATGGATGATAATGTGAGTGTAGCGACATCGTCTTTAGCGATAACAAATGACAAACAAAGGCCTAGAAAAAATGGTGGATGTGTTGGTATATTTTTTCAGCTTTTTGATTGGAATAGAAGGTTTGCCAAAAAGAAACTTTTTTCTAAAAGATTGCTTCCACCAGGTTAGTTACTAGTACTGTAGTTAGTAATGTACTTATCGCACTTCTCGTACACCCTCAAAGACGGCCCTGATTAATGTTGTTTTTTTGTTGTTTTTTTTATATGTTAGATCGTGCTAAAGAAGCTTCAAAGAAATTTGGTGGAGATGAGAACCTGCCAAAGCTGAGACTGGTATGTCGATTTTCGCTTTAAATGCGATATTTTAACGTTTTAGTAATAGTTTTATAATGTTGTGTTTATTGTTTTAGATTGCGGATGAAAACAGTGGGGGATTTCCAAATATGAACAAAAATGGTGGTTTAGTTGTTAGTGGTAAAAATGGAACTCCTAGTCTAGTTGCTAGGCTAATGGGGTTAGAAACTATGCCGCCCGGAAAACGAGATAAGGTTTCTGGTGAATTTAGGGGTGGGAGAAAGGATAAGGTTGTGGGGGACAATGAGGAAACCACTAGGCAAGAATGTAGGCCTCAAAAGCTTCAAAAGACTGGTATGGTTGATAGGAGGAGTGTCACTAGATTTGGAGCTGAGGTATTGCAGATAAAAAATGTTTTATCTCGATCTACGAAGCATCATCATCCGAAACTTGCTACTCCGGTTAAGAGTACTAATCATTACCCGAGGAAAAATACGTCGCGGTTAATTGGTGCTGCTACTAGAATATTGGAACCTGGGGGTAGAAGTAGGTCTAGAAATGCTATTACTTATCCTCGCAGTGAACGCAGACCAGTGGGAGATGAGTTTAGCTCTGAGCCTATGATGGGTGGTAATCTTGATTTATCGGGTGGTTTTAATCACTGTACAAATGCAACGGTGTCTTGCAATAACTGTGGCAATGTGCTTGATATTGCAGAGTCTACGTCAAAGAGAGATGTTCATACATCTGTCTTTGACTCTGTCAATCCTTTTCAGGTATCACCTAATGGTAACTCGAGATATGCTCGTTCTTCCGTCAATCAAGAACAAGTGTTTTCTACAAATATAGCTGTTGATCACGGAGGTCATGTTCAAGGGAGCTTTTCAAACCGACAATCACAGCCTCAAAAGCTTGCATCCCCAAGTTATTGTGAGAAAACTAACCATAGGATAGTTGATATTGGGGTTTCGTCTCAGCCGAAATTAAACTGTATGCCATTTAACCATGTTGCATCAGCTACAGATGCCGTAAGTGACACAAAAGACTTTGTTGCCTTGAATAAGGGCGTAAGTGGTCGAACACGGGCAAGGGTACCTGCTAAAATCGAGCGTGATAATAGCTTGTCACCAGGGCAGAAAAGGGAGTTAATACCTATTAGGAAACAAGGGGAAAGTTCTGGTATAGCACGTTCTTCTACTAACAGGCCGAGAATGGTTAGTAGTGCTGCATCTACTAGAAAACAGATGGGTCCTGATCCTTGCGTCGTAGACCGGGTTTGCATTGAAAAGCGACCAGATTATCAGGGACAAAGTTGCAGAGTTAGTGGTGGCAACAAGACTAATGATGGGACGGCCTTTAGATTTAATTCCTCAATGAAAAACAGATGCGAAGTCCCTGCAAGAGTAGAGAGAAGAAGGAACCAGAATGCTTTTGCTTGTAAAACTACTACACACAAAAAGTTTACTTCAAATCAGATTGATGAAAAGTTCTGCGTACAAAAATCATTCCCTATGGCAAGTGATTCTTTGGGTGTTATTTGTGAAGAAAAGCTGCACGGATTGACGGGTCAAGTAGAGTATGATACGGTAATACATGGTACTCAACCAAGAACGACACCCGCTAATATTTTTGAACAGCTACTATATGCCTTAAACAGGGAGAGACCAATTACTCAAAATGATATGGATTTTACTCCTCAAAAGAACCACCTTCCCCACTATCGCAGCCAGAAGTATGACCACAATACAAGCTTTCATTTGCATGTATGTGTTTCTTTATTATAATTCTGATTATCATTATTTTTACATTGTTAACAGGCTTGTTGAGTAATGTGTGTGTATATTGGTAGCAGCATTTGGTCTTAAGGGTGGTGTTTTGATAAGCTTATTATAAAAGCTTATGGTTTATTATATTATATCATAATACATTAAGGTTATCCAAACACTTACACCAAAGTGCTTAATAACTTATTGAAGTACAAAAAAGAGCTCCTTAGAATAAGGCTTTTTGCTAACGAATAAAATTTAACTTTCCTTTCTAACCAAAAAAAAATGATACTCTAATAATAAAAAAATAAAGCTTAACCAAACACCCCCTAAATCTTGATTGATTTATGTTTCCATTATTATTGACCTTAATTGCATATGATTATTATGGCGCCTATTCAAATTACTATTCTTTAGAATTGTAAGTTCTGTCTGCATTTTTAGAAATCCATTTTGTTTGGTGCAAGAATAAGTGCTAGGTATGTATCAGAAAGTGACAGTTAATTTCAGACGCCATATATAATCTGGCAGAACCCTATGTGCACCCATAGAAGCCAAGAATATGTAGTTCTTCTTTCAACATAAGAATATGAGAGTTACCAGTGGTTGAATCCATCTGATGTGTTCTTTTTCATTCTCTCATATAAAGGTGTTTTATTCAGACATCTGTTATATATTTTGCTGCTAAGCATTCTACGAACTGATCGCAGGGGTGGTAAAATGGTAAAAGCAGTCATATAAGTTTTTTTTCTTTCTTTTTATTTATTTATTTACCTTTTTTTTTTTTTTTTTTTGGAAAAGGAAAAATATATTAACATATACATAAATAGACTAGCAAGAAGCTAGTATTACATCGACACTACCGACCACCGACCATCATTGGTTTGTCATTTCTGACTTCTTTTCCTATCCCAGTGACATTGAACCTTTCAGGAGAGTAAAAATATCGAGGCAAATCTTTTTCTATTTTGGTGTTGGTTTTTTTTTCCCCTTCATCCTTGTTTCCTGTATATTGGATTCATTATTTTTACAAGATTAGTGATTTTATTTATACCTACATTATGATATATGTTATTTTCTGGTGTATGTCTTTTATGTTTTGGAATCAAAAGTTCTACTCATGATTTCAGTTCATTTAAGCTATGTTTAATCTAACATGTAAGAACTACATATTATTAAAGGAACCTGTTATAATTGGTGTGCAGCCATCGTTATGTGCCTTTTTATCAAAACTTAAACTTATGATTTCAGTTCATTTAGCTACGTTTACTGTTTGACCTTAGGCAGACAGACAGTTGGTGGGAGGCCGTTGCCTGTTATAGTTTATCCTGTGATCCTTTGTATCCCTCTGGTTCACAAAACAATCAAGTTTCGAGATTCTTTTTGGTCTCATTCAAATTATTTTTCTGATAGAAGTCTCATTCAAATTTTACAACATACTTCAACAAAAAAGTTGAAGGAAAAATGTGGACCGAAAATAACCAGTTCTTAAACAATGGACAAATATGTAAAGTAATTTTACCCTCCAAAATCTCTAGGAATGAAGATAGCACTTGGCAGTTATGTTACGGTATTTGGAAACATCTTTGCTGATACGTATCTTGGGGAACAGATTATATAATTCAAAATTTATTCCTATATCACATTTTCTATAATTCTACTGCTGCATTTTTTGTTTTTCTGTTTTTTTTCATCACTTTCATACTTCTGTTAGCATATTAATCTTCATAGATACTGTAATATGTTGGTCGCATCTTGACATAGTTTTTACTTTTTCATGTTCATATACAGCAGACAAAACCAGAAATAGAAGGAGCGTTCATTTGGGGTAGAAATAGTGACCATTTTAGTCCTGGATCCGTGCTTGAAACCTCTTTTTCAAATGACAGCTGCTGCTCCAGCAGTTTGGATAATATTCCAGGTAAGGAACTCTATGTTCAGATTCTTTCAGCACGACTTGTCACATCTTGAAAATTGTCTAATGCTGTATTCTGCTGTCTTCTTTTATGAGTGAAGTACGCACGCAGCACCCGGATTCCATGAGTTACATGTATGATGCCTCACAGTATTTGGATTCTGAAGCAGATCCTTTCTATTGTGGTGCCTTACTGAGCAAAGGGAACACCCGTAATGATTTCATAGCGGATCTTTTCACCTATATTTCACAAGTATTATGCAGCATTGACATCCTTACTTCTAGAATAAAGGGACACATTCTTGCCCACGTAAAAGAGGTCATCTTCAACTCTGAGCTAGTTCTCGGAAATCAATCGCCTCACAACCCAAATGACCTCTTTTCTTTCTTTGTATGCCCCATTCTACTCAAACTAGACATCCTTGCAGAGGTGATGTGGAGCAGGTTTGGCTACTTTATCGGGTCTCAGAACTCAAACACACGATATCAACTGAAACGCTTTGTGTTTGATGCTCTAGTTGAATATTTGGACTCCGAATATAGCAAATACTCAAAATGTGGATTTAGAGTGTGGATGAACCCCCCTCCACACATGCGTCCTGTGATTCTAATTCATGAAGTTGTCGAGGAGGTTAGAAGTTGGATGGGTTTCGTTGGTGTGACCTCAGACGAGCTAGTGGACAGGGACATGAGCCATTGTTTAGGAAAATGGACAGATTTTGAGATTGAAGAATATGAGACCGGTGCTACAATTGAAGGGGACATTCTCCAGATGTTAGTCGATGAACTTGTCGTGGACCTTTCGACTGGGATTACCTTCTTTCATTGGTAGCTTTTTATTTTTTCTTCCTGTGGTCAAGGTATTATTTCAAATGGTGCAACGATTCAATGATCGTCAAGTGTTTGTACAAAATGATGAATGTGGAAAGAAGTAGGATGTGTTTTTAATAAGGTGACTAGCAAGTGTTGTGATACTAGGCTAGTTTATCTTTTGGTTTTCTGATCAAACTGCAATTTGTTTTAGTGGAAACCTGTGTAATGTTATAGTCATATGCTAGCAAGTTCAACTGAACCAAACCCTCTCACGTCTCACATTTAAGTGTATGACGACCAAGAAATGGAGAAAAGTTTGGTTGCATAATAAAACAACAAATCAACATTTATTAAATTATTTGTTTGGATTTTTTACTTAATCATGTAATCAGAAGTGTTTGCTGCATACCAAAGTTGCTAATGTTCATGAGAACCATAACCATATAACTAAATGTAAGAAAAATATGTTACAAAAAATCATGAAGAATGAAGAAAAAAAAAAACACTTTGATCAAGCAATCGAGCTTTAAATACTACTTATGAACCCAAATTATCCATACGGACTAGTGAAGTCCAACTTGCTCTCCAAGTTTCTCTTAGTATATAAACAAGGCTTAGGGTCATTATTTCTTATCTCTTGTACGCACAATAACCCTAAAAATTATTTTTCTCTTTTCTTGGTATTCGGCTGAACACAAACCCTCAAGGGTGCTCGACTTTTGTTTTGCCAAAAACAAAATTTTGTGTTTTCTTTAACTATCATTAGCTTTAATTCGTTAATAGTACGTGTGTACAAGAACGTGGTACAAACATACTTTTGTTTGTATCTTGGATTGAATTGCAAAAAGGTAAGGGGCAATTCTTATAATCCACATAAACCTAATTAGGGTTCATCTTGATTGCTTGTTGAAGATTGCAAAAGAGGTACGCATAATATTTACTTTTCGGTTAGTTAATTACAACTATATGTTCTTTACGCTTCCGCATTACTTTGATGTATTTGTGTTTAATTTATGAATATGTCATGTTATTAAAAATTCCAACAGTGGTATCAGAGCCTTGGATAATGTGTAATTAATTACCGAAACACGTAAAAAATGAATAATTGTTATGTGTTTATTTATATATGTCGAATTTTAGGGTTTAGAAAAATTAGAAACTCTAAATTTAAGAAGGGGGGGGGGGGGGGGGCATTTGCCCAAATTAATAAAAAATTTTGTTTTGTTTTGTTAATTGAATTAGAAACCTTAGGATTGCATGATATAATTACGTGTTAATTGTATGCGATCTTGTAACAACGTGATATAATTGTTATGAGAAATCCATGATAAAACATGCATGTTTGTCATGGATTATTGTCTATATGATTTAATTGTTAAAGATTATTTGAGTTTAATTGTTAAGATTTATTCACATGTATTGTTTTGATAAATCTTGAATTGGGGAAGACCTCAATAAAATTAATTAATCAATTATGTGCAATATGACATATGTTTTAGCTATGGTTTACGCAATTGATTCGTCAATGCATGTGGTTCACTTGCCTTTGTAAGTGAGAGCCATAGTTAATATATGCGTTATTTAACCTAGAATTGATTATTTATAGGTTTTATCGAATAAGTATGCATGTAGCTACTTGTTTTACACATATTAATTGTTACGTTATGTGCGCATTGTTTAGTTGTTTATTTTTTATTGTTACTTGTTTTGTTTTTTTTTGTTTGAGATGTTGTAAACAAAAGGGTAATTTTGAATAGAAAAATAAATTGGACTAATCAATGGTGAAATATGATTTGGTTTTTAAGAGTTAAATTTTCAATAGTTTAATTGAGTGATGAGTTTTGTACCAATAGTAAGAACAGCTCACTCAATTGTGACAAACTATAAGAGGGGTATAAGGAGGGTACGCATTAAATTGTGACCTTAAAGAAACGGGTTTTTAATAGCTTTATGCTAACCTTAGTTTCTCCGCTCCTTTGTGCGTCAAATTAGAGCTACCTAGTACGACTATTTTATGTACAAAATCATCTTAAGGGTGAATTAGCCTTTAATTCCATGCGCCACTTTGTGGTAATTATCCGAAACACTAAGTCTTTGGACTTATGCAAAAGTACGATATAATGGACGATAATTAAAGGTAGTTCTTTAATTGGTGAACCCAATACCTCAATCAAAACTTTGTTAATTTAATCTTAGTGAATTAGTTAATAATTATTTTTTTTATTAAAACCTATGTTATGAAGTTGTATGCATACTTCTTTATACATAATTTTGATTACATACATAAAAAACAAGTACCCTTAAATTTAAGTTTATGCCATCTAATTATAAGGAACACTTGAAGTTACAATTTAGCCTAAGTGAGACCTTAGCAAGATTGTAATGACAAGGTAAATTTCATGATTACGTGAGACGTACATGAGAATTTGCAGTTTCTAAATTAGACGACTTAATTGAGTTGTTAGTGAGACCTAGAACTCAAGGCATAAGATGGAGATAAAACATGTTTACAATGCAACTAGGTTTGGCAAATGTAAATCCCATAATGATCTAGGAATTGCAATATGAGATTGTCAATTATTGTTCGACAATTACTGTTGGGATTACGTGTAATCATTATAAATTGTCGGTCATTTAGTATATGTATTAAGTCGTAAACTATAAGGCTTGTATGTTAGTTACAAGGCCCGCTCATGAAGCAAGCCCATGAGCGGCCCATTTAGTGATACTAGGGCAACGCCCCTTATCTTGTAAACACTATAAATACCCCCTCCCTTGAAAGGAGAGGATGTTGGTTCTTTGTTATTTCATTCTCACTTTTCTTATACAAGTTCCATACCATTCTCTCTCTCTAGTTATTTTCTCTCTCTAGAATATATGTCTTGTGTGATTAATATGCTGACCTAACAAGTGGTATCAATCGCCAAGGGATAGATTAGGTTGTGTTTTGTGGAAGATTTTAGAGTTTTTTTTTTTAAGTTTTTTTTTTTTTTTTTTTTTTTTTTTTTTTTTTAAGTTTTATATCGGCATTCTTCGAGTAAGCAGTTGAAGTTCTTCGAGTAAGCTTTAGTTTCTTCGAGCAATACTTCGAGTAAGCTTTAATTTCTTCGAGCAAGCAACAATTTCTTCAAGTAACACTTCAAGTAAGGAAGATTTCTTCGAGCAAGCTTCTTCGAGTAACGATTACTCTTAAGTTCTGTTTATATTTTCCGAGTTAGGAAATCAGAACTTCTCCATTATAATCCTTCTACTAAGGGGTTATATACTTCGTGAATTTATATTCTTCGAGTAAGAATTCTTTTCTTCGAGCAAGGACATCTTCGAGTAAGGGTCTAATTTTTCGAGTAAGGATTTCTTCGAGTAAGAGTATTTTTTTGAGTAAGCAAGTTCTGTTTATACTTTCCGAGTTAGGAAATCAGAACTCTTAAGATTTTAATTTCTTCAACTAAGGGACTATATACTTCTTAATAAACAATTCTTCGAGTAAGAAAATAATTCTTCGAGTAACAATTCTTCGAGTAAGGAGCTTCGAGTAAGGACTTTTATCGGCATCTTCTACTTAGATTGTTACTAAAACATCTAAACTACAAAAACAACCTTCTTTATCCTAAAAGATCCATCATCCACACAAGTTACTTTACATCTACATAATGTCTCAACCACCGCAATACAATTACTTTTATCCTCAACAACAGCAGTATCCTCAACAACAGTAGTATCTTCAACAACAACTATTCATGCAACAACATCAATTCCGTCCACAACAACAATTCCCTCAACAACAACCATACCAACAACAACCAATGCAATCCTTCCCACTTCCTACAAAACAACCACATTGGTTTGATCAAATGTGTGAGGCCATCAGTAGCCAACAATCTAAACATGAAGCTGGATCACTTGAAACACCTCTAATGCTCATTCCTTAAAATTATGTTCAATGGGCAAGTCGATTCTTAAGGTTCATAGAACTTAAGAAACCTCATGGCAAATATCTGAAAAAGGCTATACTTGAAGGTCCTTTCCAAACGCCAACTACAACGGTTCCAGGTGATGCAACCACTGTTCCTCCAAGAAAAGCAACTGTGACCCCTATTCCTGAGACTCAACTTACTGCAGAGCAAATACTTCAACGTGAAGCAAATGAACTTGCAATGTCATATATTCTTCAAAGAATACCTAATCTGATTTTCCGAAGCATTGATGCTCAGAAAACTGCTAAGGATATGTGGGAACACGTTCATCTTTTAATGGAAGGAACTGAACTGAACAAAGAAGACATGGAATCTAAACTTTACCTCGAATATACAATGTTCATGATTGAATCAGGGGAGTCACTAGAGTCTTATTACCATCGATTCACAAACATCATCAATGACTTGGACAGACACAACATTGTTTTACCAACGATTGCAACCAACACTAAGTTTCTCAGTTGTCTTGGTCCTGATTGGCAAAAATATGTCACGTTTGTTCATCAAACCAAAAATCTACACAATGCATCTTATGATTTGTTGTATGATTATCTGAAGCACCATCAATATGAAGTTGACAAAGATCGAGCTCTTCGTAGAACTTATTCCCCTCTAAATTCATTGGCACTAATAGCTCAATCTCACTTTGCTCTACCTTCACAGTCAAATCATGCTTATGTCCAACAACAACATCACTTTACTTACCCTCAACAAACCCCATCAACCCAACTTATTCCATATGAGTCAATACAACAAACAACTTACAATCAACTTGTCCTCTATGACAACACTGACACCATTGGTAAGTGCCTATGTAACGGGCTGAGATATGAGACTTCACCCATATCCTTTGTACTTAAAAGTTTTTTGGTGTAATGTATTTTACCAGGGTGCAGGATTACTCCCCTTTACCCAAAAAAAAAAAAAAAAAAAAAACACTGACACCATGTTCTACACAAATACAAACAATGACGAAGACGATGCATTCAACTCTTTGAATGAAGGATTTGCACTCATTGCTCATGCTTTCATCAAATTCTCTAACAAATCCAACAATCGTCTTCGCACTTCATCTAACACAAGGAATCAAGCTGTTGTACAAGATGGATGGGTTGAAATACAGAATCGTACTTATGAAAGAACTGGATCAGGAGGTTATATGGGAAATTCAGGAAATGGACAACGGTTTAATGCAGCTAGTGGAAGTAGGAACAATGCAGGTGCTCCTCAGAAAAGGGTTGAACTTGTTGAAACTGGGAATAAGAGACTGGGAATACTATGGTTAAGTGTTATAACTGCAATGGGAAAGGTCATCTGGCTAAAGCATGTCCGAAACCTAGAGTCAGAGGCAGTGAGTTTCATAAGCAGGCATTACTTCTAGCTCTAAAGGATGAATCTGGGGGAACTCTCACTGACAAAGAAAACATCTTCATGGCAAATGCATATTCAGATGATGACATGGAGGATTTGGAAGCAAATGTAGCTGTGATGCTAATGGCAAACATGCAAGAACTTCACATGAGTGACACAGGCCCAGTGTATGATACTGATGGTCTGTCTCAGGTATCTGATCCAACAACATGTCTAATACATGAAATTGCATCACCATCTGCATCTGCATCAGACGAGGAGCAAGTTGTTCAAAATGATTCATTATTATCTCCTCAAGAAGATGAAAAAATGAACACAGTTGTTACATTTGATAATGATCAAATTAACCCAGTTGTTACATTTGATGATCTAATTGATGACGATAACAATGATCAAATTGAACAAAATGAACCTTCGCTCGGTCCAGATCTAGAACTCATGACCTTACTATTGACCACCCAATCCCAATTGGACTCACAACAATCTCATATTGAAAAATGCAATGAAATCAACAGAACATTAAAAGCAAAAGTTGCATCATTAACTGCGGACCGTGAGTGCTGTAAAATACAATTCACAAATTTTGAAACAAATGAAAAATGTGAACAAGGTTTTTAAGTTGCATTTAAAAAAGAACAAGATTCACAACATCAAATACGAGAATTAATTGTTTCTAACAGTAAATTGGTTTCCAAATTGGAACAAGAAAAAAGTGAGCTCAAACAACAAGTTGAACATCTCAATTCAAAACTTTTGAAAACAACAACCGAGATGTCCACTTGTCAAGCTATTTTTTCTGAACACAAACAAAAGTCAAGGAAACAAATTGATTCTTACCTTGATGAAATTGTCGAACTGGAATGCAAATTAAAAGAGTTTCAAAACGTTGTTTACAAAACTGGTGAGTCTATCACAACAATACAAAAGTTCACTTTGAAACCATGTCCCAAAGTTCATGGTTTTGCTCTAGGTGATAATAAACCACGTTTTCTACACACAGCACTCAAAGATAATCCAAAGTTGTATAGTGCAAACCAATTATTTGATGAATCAATTGTGCGTGTTGTTGTACATGATTGTGAGGAAGAACAGGAACAGGAAGAAGAGAGTCGATCAAAAATGAGCTTTAAACCATATGGTATACCTTTTGATTATTCAAACGTGCCTCATATTTCTGATACCTTCATTCCTCAAAAAGATAAAACAAAACAAACATGGTTTGTAATGCAAATTCATGAATCTTCTGCTGATGTTGGTCCTGTTAAACCAGTGGCACAAATAAATGGTCCTTTAACAACTTCTGGAGTAATTGCACCATTACCTAAACGATGTTTTGTACTTAGATACTTTGATACGTTTATGGAAGACATCAACTTTTTAGAACAAGCAATTGAACGTAACTCTGAGATAAACACTTTTCAATCTACTTACGAAAAAGAAAAGAGAGAAATTTTTCAAAAACAATTTTTACCATACGTTAAATATTTGCGTCTTTGTGCTACACACTGGGAACAAGAACTCTAAACAGAAGTAACATCCATGATGAACACTTTCAATGCAACAGAAATTTCGATCTCAAAACAAAAACGTCGAAACAAAGTTTTACAAAATGAAGCTGATCGACTCTTGGAAGATATTCTAAGTTCTGATATTATCTCTATGATTATGAATTCGATTTATGAATCTTGCAATTCTATGCTTGTTGATGATCACACTTCTGACACTGATACGTTGAGACACGAAATTGAGACTTTAAAAAGAGAAAACGAGAGAATCATTAAACATAATGATGATATGCAAAGTAAACTTTCAACATAAAATTTTCAACTTAATCAGAAGCTACAATCGTGTCATACTCAGAGTCTTGATTTTGAATTAAAATTGCAAAGTCAAAATGAAACGATGTCCTTTCATAACAGTCACACATCCAAAGTTGAGAATCTTGATGATGAAAATGTTGTTTTAAAAAGTCAAATTTTCAAATACGAAAAGGAAATCGAGCATTTAAAAACTGAGTACAAAATCATTTATGACTCATTGAAAACGACTCGATCTCAGCTTTTGAAGGAAATCGATGAATGTTTTCAAAATCGTAATGACACCGTTCGCTAAAATAGAGAACTCGATTCAAAAATTCAACAAAAGAATCACATCATCATTGGACTTAAAGAGAAAATTCAGTTACTAAAAAAAGAAAAGTTTGTTAACACACATGTGATTGCACCGGGAATGTACAAAATGGACACAACACCTAGGCAAACATCCCCTCAGACTACTAATTTGAATCCTTCCACTTCTACAGGAATAGTCCCCACTACTAGCGTTAGCAGATCAAAGCGTAAGAGCAACAAACAGAAGAATAGGATCTGGCAACGTGAAGCGGAAAACTAGAAGCACAAGAAGTAGAAGATCAACTTAGGAATTTGAATAAAACTCATGTTGCATCTGATTTAGATTCTAATTTGGCAAATTGTAATCGCACTATCAGTGTAACGAATGATGAACCTTTGAATGTTTTGAATATTAATGCATCTTGTGTGTTTTGTCGTAATAGTATGTTATCTGGTGATCATACAAAATGTGTCGCCAACTCCCTTTTAACTCGTAACAAGAAACGTACATCTGGTATTCCCTCTAGGCCCACTATTGCTTCTAAGTCTGTGCTAGGAAAACCGCCAAGTGTAGTTTCTAAAATTGCCTTAGACACTCCCATAGTTGCGAATATAACTCCTAAGACAATCCTCTCACCTAGCGAATTCACTAAGAAGAAAGCTAAAACTAGTTGGACATGGCAACGTTGGTTACAAAGGAAACCTAGTTTTACATGGCTGCCAAAAGTTATTAATATCTGTGTTTCTAACCCAACAGAACCCACAACTTTTTTGGGTTCCACCAATACCATCACTCCATCTTCTCCATCTTCGTGTGATGCAGGTGATCCAAATTTTTCTATGGATTGTTGATAGCGGTTGTTTCTGACACATGACAGGCAACCTCAACTTGTTAGTAAACTTTATTTCAAAGTTCATCGGCACTGTCAAATTCGGGAATGATCATTTCGCTGGTATCATAGGCTATGGAGATTACATCAATGGCAACATCGAAATTAGTCGTGTCTATTATGTCGAAGGCTGATGTGTTACGTGTGTGTACAAGTTTTAAATTTATAAGGGGTGAATTACCGAATCTAGAAATAACATATATGAGCAAGTGAACTCGTCCGTTATAGCAAGATTATAATGGTAAGTCGGGATCATTCACAGGGATTTGTGAGTGAATCGGGTTGTAAGTTTAAAAGCTACAAAAAGTAAATCTCTAGAACAAGCAATAATGATAATATGATAATTCAAATGATTAAAACTACACTTGTTTAGACTAGTTTATTACTTTTGATAAGCATGATTGTGATAACTCTTGTTAACATGTTGGTTATGATAATTAGTTGGTGAACTAATCTATTGTTCTTACAAGTTAAACCTTCGTCAAGATTTTAGTTTATAAAAATAAGCATTAAGTTTAACCAATCAATTTAAGATCAACTCAAGTTTCATAAGTTTGGATTAACAAACTTAAACACAAAAATAATCTTTTGTTTTATCAAATAAGCTTAGGAAATGGTCAATACAAAAGGTAACCGATCATAGACAAAAAGGTTACAATTGATTGTAAACTACTAATCTTTCGACCTATGAGGTGGTTTTCAATCAATCCAATTTGATAGACAAAAGCATTCTTATTACAACCACACTGTTAATACAAATATCGTCCCAAAAATGTTATTTATATTTTTGATCTTTACTTAGTTTTGTTAATGACAATTACAAGGTATATCTTTTAGCAAATTATAAATACTAGCTTAAGTCTCTTAAGTACACATTTTACATTTCACAAAGTAACCAAGAATTACAAGTTTGCTTATTTAGTAACTTATTTCCTTAAAAGGAAACTTTAATTCTAAAAACATTTCATGACATCATTGCATACATCACATATAATATCTTTGTTAGATTGTGATATATCTTGTTTAGATTTACAAGTTACATAGTTGACATTTGAGGATTTTGGATGATTTGGTAAGATATGGAAGATTTGGAAAGATACACCAAATCTATTAGCTGTCAACACCCACGGATCCAAGTCCAATGAAGGACGGATCCATATTGTGGGATCCGTGGGATCCGTCAGCTGGATATCAGCTTGTCTATAAATAGCAAGCTGATCATTTGGCTTTCTCATCACTCATATAGCTTAAACACACATATTCATTCAGTATATATCTTGCTAACATCATTCATACTTGCATTTCACTTTGATCTTCCTTTTTGTAGAAAAGAGATCAAGCTTTCAAGGATCTACAGAACCGTAATCCTTTAGTTTCATTACTGTGTGATATTGTAGTTTGTTTCACACATCATTATCTATCATTTGTAATCAGTGAGTGTGGTTAGTGTTTTAGTCCTCAAAACACAAAGAGAGTAGGGAGTGGTTGTACCCTTGTAAAGAACTCGACATCTAGCTTAGTGTCGGTAAAGTATATAGGCGACGTCAGGTTGGTTCTACCTTGTAAAAGAACTCGGTGTTTAGCTTAGTACCGGAAAAAGAAGTAAGCGACGTGTAAATGTTTTCTCCGCCTAGAAAAGGAGTTTGTTTCTTAGTGAAGGATAAACTCTCGAGTTGGAAGCTCGGGGAGTGGAGTAGGGCAAGGAAGAGAGTCCTTTTAACCGAACCACTATAAACAACAGTGTTGTGTGGTTTGATCTTTCCTCTCTTTATCTTTTGTTTATATTGTGTGATTATTTGTTTGTGATTGTTTCCTTTGAATTAACATATAGTAACAAAGCAAATAAAACTCGAAAAATGGTAGAAACTATTCAACCCCTTTCTAGTTTTCCACAATTGGTATCAGAGCTACGTTACTTAAGACTTTTAAAATATATTGTATTTTAAAACTTAAAACGATCCATGGATTTTGAAAATTTTAAAGAAGGGCAATCTATGCAGAGACCACCTCTATTTGAACCAAATTGCTTTATTTATTGGAAAAATCGCTTTGAGACTTATGTGAAGTCAAAAGATATAGATCTATGGTATATAATAGTTGATGGTGATTACAAACCTATTAGTAATAATATTTCGGGTGGTCGGGATGAAGGAGTTTCTCTTACTCGTCACAGTGATGAGCAAAAGAAACTGATTGCCAAAAATAATGAAGACAAAATGATGCTTTATAATGCCTTACCTAAGAAAGAATATGAAAGAGTTTTTATGTGTAAAACGGCTAAGGATATTTGGCAATCTCTTATTATCACACATCAAGGGAACTCACAAGTAAAAGATAACAAAATTGATCTTCTTGTCCAACAATACGAACAATTTGTTATCTCTGAAGATGAGACCATTGATAGTGCGTTTGCTAGGTTCAATACTATTATTACATCACTTAAAGAACTTGACGAATCTTTTTCTAGTAAGAATTTTGTCAGGAAATTTCTAAGAGCACTCCATCCGAAATGGAGAGCAAAAGTGACAGCTATTGAAGAATCTAAAGATCTCTCAAGCATGACACTAGATGAGCTCATAGGAAACCTAAAAGTTCACGAAATGATTATGGAAAAAGACTCGGAAATTGTCAAAGGCAAAAAGGAGAAGATTAAGTCTATTGCCTTGAAAGCCAAAGCCGAGTCAAGTGACGATGATGAATCTTGTTCAAACAGTGATGATGAAGAATATGCCATGGCCGTGAGGGATTTCAAGAAATTCTTCAGGAGACGAGGAAAGTTTGTAAAACCACCTCGTGATGAAAAGAAATCCTCTCGGAAAGATCGTGACGATAAGAAAGGTAAGGTTGACAGGAAATGCTATAGGTGTGGTGACTCCAGTGACTTAATAGGAGAATGTCTAAAACCTCCAAAGACCAAGTCTCAAAGAGCCTTCGTTAGTGGAGCTTGGAGCGATAGTGAAGGAGATGATGATGATGAGCCTAAGAACAACGAAATTGCCCTTATGGCTGATGACACAGAAGAGGTACATTCTGATTCATACTCCTCTATAGATGACGAAACCTTAGAAGTAGAATATAACAAACTGTGTGACGTTACTTTAAAAATCATAAACAAAAACAAATTTTTGAAAACAAAGACAACACTTTTGGAAAATGAAGTATTTTGGCTTAAAGAAAAAGCAATACGAATTGAAAAAGGTAAAGGTAGTAAAGAAACGTGTGTTTCTTGTCAAGAACTAAAACTTGAATTAGAAACCTTAAGATCCACATAGGAAGATTTAATCAAACAAAATTCAAAGTTTAAAAAGTTTGATAAAAACATAAGTTGTGCAGATGAAATAATGAAAATGCAAAAACTACCTCATGATAAAACAGGACTAGGCTTTATGAAACTAGGAACCTTAAGTGACCATAAGGAACAGACTGTGAATAAAACTGATTCAACCAAGTTAGACACTCACGGATCCGACGGATCAATAAATTTGGATCCGCCAGTTTTACCCAAGGGATCCGCGGGTACTGAGGCTGAACAGAAGGTTCACAAAGTCGATCGTTCCGAGTTTGTTAAAGTTACTAGAAAACCTAACAGTAATATAACCAATAATAAACACAAACCAGCAGTATCTTTAGGAAGAGGTCAAGCTAGAAATGAATATAGAATTAAAACGGATCAACAGAGACCTCAAATGAGTTTTCCCAAACACCCTTTTCCAAAGAGTATAGTTAATCCACAACACACTTATCAAAATAATTGGAACCAAAACATGCCTAGAAACTTTCATGGTCCTAATTATATGCCATGGAATAATTGTCCACCATTTCCGTACATAAACCATGATAATGTCATGTTTAACCCAAACGGACCCATGAGATATTGGGAACCAAATGCTTGAGTCTTTTATGAACTTAGGTATGCTTGAAAGTTGATCTTGAACTTGATGAGTGGATCAAAGATAGTGGGTGCTCAAGACACATGACGCGAAACAAAAATCTTTTCTCAACCTACCAAGTGTATGACGGAGGTAATGTCACATTCGATAGCAAGCTTAAAAGTAAAATCATCGGAAAAGGTACAATCTCTCATGACTCTCTATCTATTGATGATGTTGCTCATGTAGATAATTTAGGATTTAATTTACTTAGTATAAGTCAATTATGCCGCAAAAAGTATAACGTCTTTTCAGTGAAAATGGAAGTAAAATACTTAAAGATGGCATAACCGTAGGAAAAAGTATTTTAAAGAATAATGTCTATGTTATGAAATTAGATAAAACACCTAAAGATAAGTTATGTCTTACCTCCTTGGACGAAAACTCAACTCTATGGCATCAACGCTTAGGTCATGCAAATATGAGGCTTATTCAATCCTTGTCATCCAAAGAACTCGTTAGGAACCTACCCAAGTTGAAATATGACCAACACTTTTGTGATGCTTGCAAAATTGGGAAACAAGTACATAATAGCCATAAGGCTAAAAACTTGGTATCTACATCTAGATGCCTAGAATTATTACATATGGATTTGTTTGGCCCGTCGGCTATACAAAGTTATGGAGGAAATTTTTACACTTTAGTTATAGTAGACGATTACTCTAGATATACATGGACAAAATTTTTGAAAACTAAAAATGAGGCATTCGATAAATTTGAAATTCTAAGCAAGAAAATTCAAAATCAAATAGGAAGTAACATAGTATCTATTAGAACTGACCATGGTCGAGAATTTGACAATGAAATCCAATTTGGAAATTTTTGTGATAATAATGGAATAACTCATAATTTCTCGGCTCCTCGTACACCTCAATCAAATGGTGTAGTAGAACGTAAAAATAGAACAATTCAAGAAATGAGTAGAACTATGTTAAATGAACAAAACATACCTCAAAAGTTTTTGTGTCACGCTGTAGATACTTCCACATATATCCTAAATAGAGTTTTAATTAGACCATTTTTAAATAAAACCCCCTATGAAATTTATCGAGGCAAAAAGCCTACATTAGGATATTTTAGAGTTTTTGGAAGCAAGTGCTTCATTTTGAACACTAAGGATTATCTCACCAAGTTCGACCCAAAGTCGTATGAAGGTGTATTTCTTGGGTACTCACAAAACAGTAAAGCATACATAGTATTAAACAAGAAAACATCAAGAGTCGAGGAATCATTGAATGTAACATTCAACGAAAGTCCACCTCCCTCCAAGACATCACCTTTGGTAGATGATGACTTAGTTGAAAGTCAAATGGCTAAAGATATAGAAAACATTGAAAATGACAATGAACCTATAAAAGGAGAAATAGTCAATATCAAAGAAACAAAAAGTCATCCATTAGAAAACGTCATAGGAAAACTTAATGAAAGAACATTAAGATCCAAAGCTCAAAATGAAAGTAATTATTTTTGTTTTATTTCAACTGTTGAGCCTAAACATATAAACGAGGCAATAAAAGATGAATCTTGGGTAATTGCTATGCAAGAAGAACTAAATCAATTTATTAGAAATGATGTTTGGACATTGGTCCCTCCACCTAAACACCAAACCATAATCGGCACCAAATGGGTCTTTAGAAATAAAATCGATGAAAATAGTATTGTATCTAGAAATAAAGCTAGGCTAGTAGCTCAAGGCTACAATCAACAAGAAGGTATAGATTACGATGAAACTTTTGCACCCGTAGCTAGACTTGAGTCTATTAGGATATTACTTGCTTATGCATGTGCACATGATTTTAAGCTATTTCAAATGGATGTCAAAAGTGCTTTCTTAAATGGTTTTATAAATGAAGAAGTATATGTTGCACAACCTCCCGGCTTTGCCAACTTTGAAAAACCAAATTATGTTTTCAAACTTAAGAAAGCTTTATACGGACTTAAGCAAGCACCAAAGGCTTGGTATGATCGACTTAAGACCTTCCTAGTTAACCATAAGTATACCATGGGCCTAGTAGATAATACTCTCTTCACCAAGAGAAAGAGATCACATATTATCATTATCCAGATATATGTGGATGACATTATATTCGGTTCAACTTGTCAAGAGTTATGCAACGATTTCTCAAAAATCATGCATGACGAGTTTGAAATGAGTATGATGGGAGAACTAAACTTTTTCTTAGGTCTCCAAATAAAACAATTAGAAGATGGGATATTCTTCAACCAATCAAAGTATATCAAAGATATGCTTAAGAAGTTTGGTCTTGAAGACTCAAAACCCATGAAAACACCCATGTCCTCCGAAACCAAACTCACAAAGGATGAAGAAAATGAATCCGTAGATAGCACTAAATATAGAGGAATGATTGGTAGTTTACTCTATCTTATGGCTAGTAGGTCTGACATTATGTTTAGTGTTTGTCTATGTGCACGTTTTCAAGAAGATCAAAAAATGTCCCATCTTGAAGCCGTTAAACGGATATTTAGGTACATCAAAGGGACTACACACTTAGGATTATGGTATCCCAAAGGAACGGGTGTAGAAACCATAGTGTATACCGACTCAGACCATGTCGGTGACTATGTTGATAGGAAAAGTACTAGCGGTATTTGTACTTTTGTAGGATTTTGTCTCACATCATGGTTCGCTAAGAAACAAACTGCCCTCGCAATCTCAACAACAGAGGCAGAGTATGTATCTGCAGGAAAGGCGTGTCAACAAGCACTATGGATGAAACAAGCTCTCGTTGACTATGGAATTGAACTCAACAACATTCCCATTCTTTGCGACAACAAAGGTGCTATTGATCTAAGCAAAAATCCAGTCCAACATGCTAGAACCAAACATATTGAAATACGTCATCACTTCCTTTGCGACAATGTACAGAAGGGAATCATCTCAATTGAGAAAGTTTCCTCAGAGGACAACATTGCCGATATTCTCACAAAACCTCTAAAACGAGAACCTTTCAACTATCTTAGACTTGGATTAGGATTAATGGAACCTAGTGATTAGGTAAAACATTAGTGTAAATATTAGTTTAACCAAACTCGACACTAAACCAAAAATTGCGTTCTGATCCGCGGAACCAATCGATAACAAAGGCGGATCCTTTGTTTTGGATCCGCTGGATCCGTCGCATGCACAACCAAGTTTATTATTAAATAAACAAGAACAAGTACTATTCATTCCTCACTCCAAAACATATCACCCTACTGTATTCGACACACACTCAATCTCCATCACAATTTAGACCATTTTCTTCCACAAATTTGTGCTTCTAACACCACTGTAAGTATTCTTATCATGTTTATACTCCTGATCTGCGTCTAGGATTTCTATTTCATGCACAAAACCAAAACTTGGGGTATATGCATAATCCTTGAAAAATCATGAAGCATATTTACTGTATCATACTTAAAAACATGTTTTTCTTAGTTAGGAATTACATCTCATAGCACATTGTCTTAATTTAACAAAAACCCCATGAAAATTTTCTTACTAAAACCTTCTAACGACTAGGTAAAATGATCTTTTCGAACATTGTTCATACAAATGCAAAAACGTTATCTTTTAGACATCACTTGCATAATGTCTCTTGAATGCTAAAGGGAATACATAATTAATATGTATTTTCGGGTACATTCAACCGTAGCTACATTGAAATAGGAGCGTTTGGGTTATCTCTCTTTTTAACACAAAACTTGCATAAACTAAATTTTCATGCATCAAAAAGGGTCGAGATAACCGCACCTCCACATTGTCCCCATGTAGGCACACACTAGAAATTTTACACTTACTTTGATCATTTCAACTAAAACTATGTAACTTTTGTAATTAGGAAAATCATGCCTCCCGCAACAAACTACGATCACAAAAGAACCGTTAACTACTTACCCGAAGTCACAAAAACCAAAGGTCTAACCAAAGCCCAAGTCGACATTTTCAAAGCCTTAGAAAAAAAGTATGTCCATGAGGGTAGAGTCGTAGATTCCTCGTTCTATGAAGGAACCCAACTTAGGGAAAACTTAGCCGCAATTCGATTTGATACTCTTTTAGATATAGATGAACAAATCGTTCCTAGGTTCATTCTTGAGTTTTATGCTAGTGTAGGTCTCAGTTCGAGTGACCAAGGTTACTTAAGTCTTCACTTTACTTTAAATGGAAATCATATCAACATCCCTCTTGATCAATTTGGTGAGGTCTTGGGCATTCCAAATCAAGGGACATGTATTTACTCGGACAAATGGTCTTTAACTATCTTAGAATCCAATCTCGATAGGACGGCACCATATGTCACTCCTCTCGCATCAAAAGAAGTGCTTAGGGAACATTTCTTCATTCCTAAGAACAACCCCACAAGGATGTATCGTGGCCGCGAAGTTGCTAGAGACCCATTTGCCATGGAACTAAATGAACTCAAGCCCGAATTCAAGAAAATGGAAGAGGTCTTAAGGGCCAACGTCATGTGTACGGTAGGGAACCGTGATCACATAAATGCGTGCTTGTGTCATATGATGTTCAACATCTCAACTCGTCAACCCTTCAATCTTGCGTATTATGTTGCTAGAAGGATGTGTGACATTCCGATTCAAGGCAAGATTGCATTGCCTTATGGAATGCTCTTGACTAGACTCTATAGAGCTTTTGCACCTGTCCGTCCAAACTCCTTAGGATTTGTCCCAGAATACACAGAGATCCCACACACTTTCGTTCCCTTAAGTAACTTTAGAGTATCGGTTGATAAGGGAAAACGTCCTCGTGCACCAACATCATCCTCATCATCTTCAATGAGTGAAGATGATGGTTTGCCAAATTCTAGGATTCCTCCACCCGAATACTTGAGCCATCTTCCTCCAATTCCAAATGAATCCGCTGAGTATCGCAACATTAAAGGAATGGTGAAGAATCTTGGTCGTTGGATGATGAAATTGCACAAAGGTATGAAGAAGTTGAAGAAGAAGCTTAGTTGAAGGAGTGTTTGGATTTGAACAATGTTAGACAGTGTGATGTTAAACTTGTATGTGTCTCGACTTTATCTGATAATACTTGGTATGTATGTGTAATAACTAACAATTGCAGGTAGATAACCCTCATGGTTATCAATTTTCCGGGTTATAGCCTATGTTTGGCATAACACCTAAAAAGGTAAGTTTCTAAGAACGGATTAATCTATGATCAATCGTGTGTTAATATTATCATATTTAGTTGTTTTGCTACACATATTAGTTGTTAAATAAGTTCTAGGAGAATTTTTGGGTTTTCGTCGAAAAACGCTAAATATGACAAGTCTTCTGTTTAGTTTTAGTATTAGGGACACGGATTTGGCGGATCCCAAAACTTGGCTCCGCCAAGGGTTATCGTTGGTTCCGCCATCCGCCAACCTGCGGAATTGGCGGATCCCATACTTTGGATCCGCATTTGATCTCATTTGGATCCGCAGGTACCACAGTAAAATCCTTAAACTTTTTCGACTCATCTCGATTCTTAAATCTTAGTGTTTAGTCTTATTTAGGAATAATTCAATGCTTATAAAACAACTTAGAACCATTTAGGAATTCTTAGAAACTTAGGAACAAAATTTCCCACCAAAATTTAAATTTTTGAATTTTAGGTGTGAGTTACCAAACTAATACAAAGAAGGAACCCTTTTTGGGGATCCGTCAAATCCGTGGAAACATCAAATCATAAGATTTTCCACTATCTCCTGGTATTTACTGCAAAATCCAAACATATTACTCAACCCAAGCTCAATGGATTGACTTTCTTGATATGACCTTCATAAATCTTTGCTCCAAATCATTAGCAACCATCATTCTTCATTGGATTCACATCACTTCCAAACACAAATTTCCATGATCCTTCTGTCTATAAATTGTGATCTAAACTTGTAACAAAATTCAAACCTTTATTTTCTTCTCCTGTACTTATTAGTTACCTAAGTCAACAATGACAAAGTCAAACAACTCCTCCACATCTAAGACACCAAAAAGGACAGCCCGTATTAGTATGAAACTTTGTTGTCTCATCAACATCCACAATTCATCCTCAGAAGAATCATCACCACTAAACATCTCCTCACCAATTGCTAGTGAAAATTTCCTTACCTTGTCTATTCCAACTCCCTCACATGTAGTCATAAAAACACCACCTCCTACCATCACTCCAGTAGGAACCACACCACCACCCGCTCCATCACTGTATGAGAAATCTCAATCATCACCAAGCTCACCAAAACTCCAACCCATGGAACTCTTTAGGACACCACCAACATCTCCACAACCATATCTTGAAGAGTTAGAAGATCTTCCACCTACATCCACCAATCCTCCACCAATGAGTCTTGAAAACTTAGAACCCATGCTATTCCATCCTCCCCATCCGTAGATTCATGGTCCTCTATACCGTGAAGCACCACAACATCATTCCCAAATACCACCACTATCACCAACTTCAACACTCATCGCCATAGATGAGGCAATGTGGAACAACATTCCTCAAACCCAAGAAGAGATAAGTGCGGAGTTAACACAACTCTATGCTTTCTCGAGTATGGTTGACCATCGCCTTCATGAAGCCATGGACATTCAAAACATCCTAATGAACTCCCTCCAAACAACACCACCAACCAATGAACAACAACAACAACCATCCAACAACAACAACAACCAACCACCACCACCACCACCACCACAAAACTTGGAGCCTAGTCTTCCTCCCGGTTTTTCAAGTCATGATTGCGCGCATTGTGAGAGAACATCTCACTTGGCCCAAAGGACCAACATTTTGGTCCATGAGCTTCAAAACGAGATGAGGTTCATCTTGAACCATGTTCTCGAGCATCTCAATGCCATCTCTCATCCTCCTCAATAGGAGCTTTCTAGTCTAGTTGTTATGACCTTTTAGATTGTTGGTTTATGACTTTTTATTTGTTTCTAGGATGTCTTTTTATTGTACTTGTAACATCATTTCATCATTGTGACTTTTGTCACAAAATTTTCAATATCTTTGAATGTGATGTTTTATGCTTATGAGTGATCAACATATTGCATATTATCATTATCTTTGATAACTAACATCTTTATATAGCTTGTTGTACTCTATATCATGATTGCTTTAGGTACAAATAATCATCAGACACTTACTTTGACTTTTTAAAGTCAAAACATATTAAAAGGCTTGTTTGGAAGCACACTTCACGTGCATTCTACTTCTTCATTGAAGTTATTCATCACTAACACTTCATTTGCAGCATATTATACCCTTCAAAGGTATACGTTGGTACTCGAATAATGGGGAGTATACATCAAGGGGGAGCATTTCATGATAATTTCATTTTATAACCATTTGTTTTGTAGGTACATACATCATTTACTTGTTACTCCTTCTAGGGGGAGTATAAAACAAGGGGGAGCTTTAAAGTTCTCAAAATCACATTCCGCTACGCTACTCTTTTTGTTTCGACAAAAAGGGGGAGAAAGGACTAAGTTTGCATTAACTGTGATTCATCACAGTACATACACTTTTACAAAACTTTTCTTTAATAAACAAACTTAATATATATTTTTAAGAACTCATGCTATATTTATTCTCTTGCTCAAAAATATACCTTATGTTTTGTCATCAACAAAAAGGGGGAGATTGTTAATACAAATATCGTCCCAAAAACGTTATTTATATTTTTGATCTTTACTTAGTTTTGTTAATGACAATTACAAGGTATATCTTTTAGCAAATTATAAATACTAGCTTAAGTCTCTTAAGTACACATTTTACATTTCACAAAGTAACCAAGAATTACAAGTTTGCTTATTTAGTAACTTATTTCCTTAAAAGGAAACTTTAATTCTAAAAACATTCCATGACATCATTGCATACATCACATATAATATCTTTGTTAGATTGTGATATATCTTGTTTAGATTTACAAGTTACATAGTTGACATTTGAGGATTTTGGATGATTTGGTAAGATATGGAAGATTTGGAAAGATACAACAAATCTATTAGCTGTCAACACCCACGGATCCAAGTCCAATGAAGGACGGATCCATATTGTGGGATCCGTGGGATCCATCAGCTGGATATCAGCTTGTCTATAAATAGCAAGCTGATCATTTGGCTTTCTCATCACTCATATAGCTTAAACACACATATTCATTCAGTATATATCTTACTAACATCATTCATACTTGCATTTCACTTTGATCTTCCTTTTTGTAGAAAAGAGATCAAGCTTTCAAGGATCTACAGAACCGTAATCCTTTAGTTTCATTACTGTGTGATATTGTAGTTTGTTTCACACATCATTATCTATCATTTGTAATCAGTGAGTGTGGTTAGTGTTTTAGTCCTCAAAACACAAAGAGAGTAGGGAGTGGTTGTACCCTTGTAAAGAACTCGACATCTAGCTTAGTGTCGGTAAAGTATATAGGCGACGTCAGGTTGGTTCTACCTTGTAAAAGAACTCGGTGTTTAGCTTAGTACCAAAAAAAGAAGTAAGCGACGTGTAAAGGTTTTCTCCGCCTAGAAAAGGAGTTTGTTTCTTAGTGAAGGATAAACTCTCGAGTTGGAAGCTCGGGGAGTGGAGTAGGGCAAAGAATAGAGTCCTTGTAGCTGAACCACTATAAACAACAGTGTTGTGTGGTTTGATCTTTCCTCTCTTTATCTTTTGTTTATATTGTGTGATTATTTGTTTGTGATTGTTTCCTTTTAATTAACATATAGTAACAAAGCAAATAAAACTCGAAAAACGGTAAAAACTATTCAACCCCCCTTCTAGTTTTCCACACACACTTAAGTTTCTTTGTTTAACCAAGAATAATGGGTAAAAACAATCATTCATAGACAAATGATTATAACTAGTTGAATAACAATAAACCTTTCGACCTTTAGAATTATTAACAACTAGTCAAACTTGATTAACAAATGTCACTATGAAACTTAAGCACAATTGGATCTTAGAATTAACTTGAAATTGAATTAAAACATGTTATCACAATCATAAGCAAATCATTAAGTAATAAACATCGTCTAAGCAAGTGCACAAAGGCACTAGCCACTCATAGCAAACATAAACATAAACTCAGAATTTGGAACATTAGAAATCATGATTAAAAGTCTTGCAACGATTGAAATTAGATTACAAATTATAAGGTAATGACACCCAAAGTATTGGTGTTGATGTTTTGACCTCCAAATATTGACTTCTTGAACCTCCAAAGTTTCCTGGACTTCTAAGGACGAAATTGAGAGCTTTTGAGAGAGTATTTTGAGAGTGGTTGATGAGTAGAGAGTTTAATTGGTAATTGTGTGTCAATGGCCTCTTTTAACACTTCACAAATGGCTCTATTTGTACTACTCTCAAGGCCTAGGGTATTAAATTCTTCAACTTGGCCAACAAGCAGAATGGAATGGCCTAGAATATTCAATAGAAGGCCTTAGAATTGTTGGTAGCAAGATACAATACTTAATGATGAAGATTGGTAAAACAGACAACCTCCAACCGATCGGTTTGTTTGCAATCCGATCGGTTGGTCTTCAAAAATGGCCTCCATCCGAATCGGTTGCGGGCTGCATCCGTTCGGATGGGGTGCTGCTGTAGACACAGTTTTTGGACTTTTAGCGTTTGGCTTGTTTCTTGCTCATAGCTTTTTGTTCTTCATCCAAACTTGATTCTTTCTTTGTCTTGGAACTTTTCAACTTGAATACTTGGATACTTGGACCTTCATTCTTTGAAATGCCTTTTCGGAAGTGGATCTTTGATATGGGAATCTTCATACGATCATAAATATTTCCTTCTTCCTCATTTTTTCACTTTTTCTTCCTTTTTCCTGTACTTGGCTACATATAATTTGCAAACATACTGTTAGGAATTTTATAATTTATGTAATAGTTCATTGCTGCTGTTAGTATAAAGCGGTTCCTGCTGGTAATATTAGTTGCTGCTGGTCATGGTTTCTACTGGTAGCTTTGATTCATTTCTGCTGGCAGTGTTCATTGCTGCTGGTCATAGCGTATTTTTAGTATGTTTGTTAGATTTATTCTAGGAAGAGATTTGTGTATATCTCTTCACACGTTTTCATAGAAGCTGTATTAGGGTTTCTTAGTCTATAAAAGAAACATGCAGCTAGAGTTTATGTACGACTTTTCTCACAAAAACAATATCATTAGTGAAATAAACGATCCATAGAGGATCAAAGTATTATAGTTATTCTTCTTTAACTCTTGTGTTTAGTTTCCGCCTGAATACAAGTTTGTTGTTAAGAGATTCTCAACGTAGTTTGCTTGTGTTTACATAAGTTTTCTACGAGTTGCACCAAGCTCAAAGATCTATCAAGGTGCACGATCCTACAAGTGGTATCAGAGCCTGGTTAGGATCTCTGAAAAAGAAGAAAAAGCTCTCTAAACAATCTCCTAAACCCTTTTCCAAAGGAAGGCGAAAATCCTGAAAATTCTGTCATCAATAATGAAAAACCTGAAACTTCACAAGTCCAACAACAAATAGTCACAACCACTGTGTCTAACAATAATGCTAAATTCCCATACCTCAAGAAAGATGAGTACGAGATTTGGGCTATGAAGATGGAGTACTGGATCTCAAACAGTGATCATAATCTATGGAATGTGATCTTGAAAGGGAACGGCATGAAGAGAACAGGAAGGGATGAGAAAGGCAACATCACTATTCTTCCACCTATGTCTGCAGAAGAGCATATTGCTCTTCAAAGGGAGACCAAAGCAAGAACCCTTTTGCTTCAGGCTCTCCCAGAAGATCATATGGGTGACTTTCATCACCTGGATGATGCTAGGGAAATTTGGCGTGCTATAAAAGCTAGATTTGGAGGGAATGATGAGTCCAAAAAGATGAGGAAGTCCATGCTCAAGCAGGAGTTCCAAGAGTTCAGGATCTCTGAGGCTGAAGGGATTCACAAAGGTTATGACAGGTTTCAAAAGATCCTGAGCCAACTCAACCAGTTGCAGGCCAAGCCAGACAATGAAGACTGCAACACCAAGTTTTTGAGGGCTTTACCTCCCTCCTGGTCTTAGGTTTCCATCACCCTTAAGGCAAGAGGTGGGCTCGATTTCATGAGTTTTGATGATCTTAACAATAAGCTCAAGACCCTTGAAATTGACATCAAAGGGTATTCAACCTACTCATCTCACACTCCATCTAATACTGCATTTGTTAGTGCTACCAGTACTAACAAGGACTCATATGGTGGTAGCCCAACTCCCTCTTCTTCATCTGTTTCCTATTCCCCTGCTACACCTAGAACACAGCCAAGATCTAGCAATGTGGTTGAGGAGGTCCTTCATTCATTTGTTGCTGATAGTACACCAAAACAGCAGCTTACTTATGAAGATTTTGACCAGATTGATCAACTGGATCTGGAAGAGATGAACATCAAGTGGCAGTTTGCTATGCTGTCAGTGAGGGCCAACAGATTTGAGAAGAAGGCAGGGAGGAGGATCAAATTCGATGGACAGGAAGATGCAAGGTTTGACAAAAGGAAGGTGACATGCTACAAATGCTCACAACCAGGTCACTTTGCTAGAGAATGCCCAGATAAGAAAGTGAATGACAAAACAAGGTATTCTGCTTTCAAGATTCAAGAATTGGAGTCAGAAGACCCCAAAGCCTTGTTGTCTGTGGATTCCATGCTGGATTGGGAACAACATGAGGTAGCTGATGCAGTAAGAGGAGCTGCAATGAACTATGGGATGATAGCTGGAGCTGGAAAGAAGGCACAAGTGGCTGAGGATTTTGCTTTAATGGGCTACCCATCTCAGGTACAAAATTGTCCATTTGGTTGTGATGTTAAATATGATGAACTGAAAAAGGAATTTGATTATATAGAGCCTCAATATAAAGAATTGTTTATTAAAGATCAAGCCTATAGAAACTCACTTAATACGTTAGAAAAACAAAAGGTTTGGTACCAACAGAATCAGTTAGCTTATGAGGAAAAGATAAGGGTTTTGGAGAGAGACTTAAAGTACACAACTAATGAGTTAAAACATGTTAAGAGAGAATATGATAAGGTAATTTTAGAGAAAAAGGATTTACAAGCTAAGTTAGAAAGTGAAGAGATCAAATGTGCTTCATATAAAGAATCAACTAGTCTTGTAGATATATTGAATGCTAGTTCTCAGTATGTAATGGCTAAGAGAGGTTTGGGGTGTCCTAAAACTGATGACTCTTCTGAGTCAAGAATATTTGACCTACCCCTAAGGAGCCAAATTACCAAATACCTGTAAAGTATGTAAAAGAAAGAGAGATGCATGTTGTCCCTCCTTCTATAAGAGGAGTGTTTAAACCTGTCCCTTTGCACTCAGACCTTGACATAGACTTAAATGAATCATATATGTCCTATGGCAAAAAGTCCAGTGACTTGCCTAATCTTGATTGTGACTCTAATGATTTTGTCTCTTGTTCTAACAGTGACAAATCTTCAGAAATCAAGTCAAATGATTTTACATCTTGTGATTCAAGTGTCAAGTCTACCACCACCAAGTCTGAAGATTTCTCCTCAGAAGTAGCTAATGATGAATCTCATTTAAAGACAGCTGCTTTTGAAGACAATTCTTCTGTTTTTGTTCAAAACAATGATGTTTCTAGTTTTGGTTCTGTTTCAAACAATGATGTTTCTGATTCTACTTCTGTTAAGAATAATTTTGATTCAACTTGTGGTTTTGATAATTCTGGTTGCAATAAGAAATGTCATGTTAAGTGATGAAGCGAAAAGTGTACCGCTTTTAAGGGGTCATTTAAGCCCTAATTCGTATTTATTTGATCAAATATTGCCCTAAATCGTTCCTTTTGTCATTTTAGGTACCTTTGAGAAGAAATCTGAAAAAGGAAGCATTTTGGACGTTTTTGGAGCATAAAAGTGAAGAAAACGACAAAGTCTCAAAATTGTGCTGGAAATTACCTTTGACGGCGTCAGGATTTGTTCTGGACGGCGTCATGGCTTGGCAAATGTGGTGGATGTGAAAATTACTCATGATAAGCCAGAGAAATTTGCATGGAATTCTGACGGCGTCACGCTTTAATGTGATCAAGGTCGTCACGGCTTAATTTAAAGAGGGACGGCGTCACCCCTAAGTCTGACGGCGTCAAGCCTTGATAAGCCAGAACGGATTTTGGAGAGCTAAAGAGGGACGGCGTCAAGAAGGCCATCCGGGAACCCTAAAAGCGGCGAGGTGACGGCGTCACACTCCATAACGTGACGCCGTCAGATCTGAAAGTCTATATATAGTTTTGCAATTTTTTGTCATTGGTGTGGAACTTATTGGGGAACTTTGTGTGTGAAAACCCTAAGACGATTTTAGCAGCTTTTTCAAGGCTTTTTGCCTTGAGATCTTCCATGTTACATTGAAGATAAGTTATCAATTAATCATTCAATATGTCTATGTGTTGTTTGATTCTATCTTGTTCTTGTCTTTTGTTTAACATGTTAGGCTAGATTTATCTTGTGTTTGCTTAGATCTAATGAAACCTAGCTATTGATTATTGGTTATTAGTGTGTTATTAGTTGTATTGGATGATTGTTCATCTATGTTAGGCTTAAGAAAACTGGCTAACTTCCTATTCGGTAACTTGCTTGAACGTCTTAAGAAACATGAACCAATGCGTACTAAAGGTTTTTATGGTTGTATTTAATGCACAAGCGAATTCTAGTGATCCCATGTTAGGAGCTTCCTAGCCGGCTCGACATAGGAGTGAAGTAGGAGCTTGTAGAGTTGGGGAAGTACGTACGCCACCCCATGATTGGTATTAAGGAATACACCTGTCATCCACGCAATTAATACACACTAATCAACCGGTAAAAGATAGTTAGGGAGTAAGGAAATCTAAGTAAACACATTTCTCTCCACATAAGTTTTACCACCTTTTCATTTTCTGTTATTTTATTTTATTTGCATTCGTAGTAACTTGGGTTAGTTGATTAGCAACTAATTCCGCCCACTCTTTCAAACCCGAGATTTTACTTGCTTTCATAAAATTATAAAAACATAAAAAGAATCTTCTCTCACCCTTAGACCTATTAGAGTAGTTTTTCATACCTAACGAACACTATTCCCTGTGGAGAACGATCAATCCCCCGTACTTACCACTACACTATACTACATCGGTCAGGTACACTGCCTGGTGGGGTTGTAAGCCTCTTGAGATCCCTCGAGAGGTAAAACCTGTTGTAAGGTTGCAAAACCACGCATCAAGTTTTTGGCGCCGCTGCCGGGGAATAGTTATTGTTTAGGTTGAATTTTTATTTTATTAGGTCTACTCACTAGATTCCTTTCTAGTGAGATTTTTATTTTATTTTTCTAGGTTTTCTTTAGTCTATCTTATTTCTTTGTGTGTTTGTTCGTAATTTCCATTGACTCTTCCGTTCACCATTATGGAGAACGCGAATCCACCATACTACCAACCACGTAATTCACCCACTCCATATGACATCTTGATGTTTAAACAACATAAAGATGAACCTCTCTATGATGCATGGACTCGTTTTAAATATTTACTCCAAAAAGTCCCTCATCATAACTTCAATTTTTGGTCCCTAACTCAAATATTTTACAATCATGTCGACCGACATGCCCAAAGGGACATTTACCATATTGCCGACAGGGATATTAGGGAATTAAGTGCTGAGAAAGCATGGGAAGCTATTGAAGAGTGTGCCCAATATTATTATATAGTAGACAACCCAACAAACGTTAGTACAAGTCAATTGACCACAAATTTCGAGGATCATGAAACAAGTTTGTTTGGGGATGAATATGTTAGTGTTGAGATACCTAAGTGGATGTCATGTAATGCCATATTACAAAACAAACACATAGGTGACCTTGATATGACGGAGGATTTAGCCGAACATGATCACATTGATCAAAAAGACCTAGGTTTTGTGATTGATGACGTCGAATCTCAAGAAACACATGATGAATCTTTTAGGCAGTTTGAATATAGCAGTCAGAATATTGAGGATGATCCGTATGATTTGGACATAGAAGTTGAGATGCCTGGAGAAGCACTTGAGATACTTGGGAAAATGTTAGGGTTAGATCCTACTAAAACGCATGATGAGGATATAGGTGAGCTTGACGTAAGGAATGATGAGGTAAGTAACATAAGCCCACCAAGTGCCCCACAAGTCCTACCATCATTTGAGGCACACACACCGCCCGTGACTTACCCGGAAGAAGTGGAAGAGACTATAGGAACCCCAATAGAGGTAGAACCCTTGGACCAAACACAACTAGAGGATATATGTTTGAATGCTTATAGTGATCACAACCTTACTCTTAGTTCTAGGGGATTTCCTATTTTTGATGAACCGGAGCCTCAACCAAAACCGTTACCTAATCTTCCATCTTTAGATGTGAATTTAGGAATTGAAAAAGGTCCCGATCCACCCATCAAACCATGTAGTCCGGGTAATGTTAAGATTAATGTAGTAGACTCTAGGCCTTGTAGAGAGGAAGCTAACATAGGAGTGAACCATGACCTTACATACTTACATCACCCATTTATGATTGATCACAAGAAACATTATGGGTTTAAACCGGGTTTATTAGGTCAAAGTGGATTCTTAACATGGAGTCTCTCAAAGTTGATAGAAGATGATCCCTTTCTAGGAGAAAATCTTAATCCGCCCACTAACCCAATTGAATTAGGTAAGGTTATGATGATAGGATCCCGCATCTTTGAGCATATAATTCACCCGTCACTCTTTCCTCACGTGGCATATTTCCACCCTAAGGGTGTGTATCGCTACTTTCACCCACACTTAATCCTAAGTGTAGGGAAAACCTCCCCTATTTCCGTTAAATAAGGGTAGAGTCAGGCTCGTGACTCGAACAAAAACAAGCGCTTCTTGGGAGGCAACCCATGTTTTATTTGCTTTGTGTGTTTACTTATTTGTTTGTTTGTTTTTATTTATTTCCATATGTGTGTTTAATTTTTATTATTATTGATTCATGTTAAAAACTAAGTTGTGAAAATGCTTTATTTTGTTTTTAACTTCGTCTTAACTACATATAAAGGTATTTTGCAAAAGTTAAGTGTAAGGGAAATCCAAATCGGTTTATTAGAACACAAATGAACATGAATCATAATAATAATAAATTAACATACATATTAGTATTTGTTTGAGTCAAATGCTTGTATCGAGTCATAATGATGTTTTGCAGGGATTCCAGGAAGTAAGGTATAGGTTTTTCCAAAAATTTTCCGGAAACGTAACATGAGAATTCTGTCAGATCATTTCTGACGGCGTCAGGATCTACAACCTGACGGCGTCAGGTTTAATTTTCTGAAAATTTTTGAAAGTTTTGTTTTCATAAAAAGTTTTTATTAAATCTCTAACTTATAATCTCCAGGAATCTGCAAAATTATCATTCCACAAGCATTATATCCTTATATATAGATTTTATCCCGCCGATGTTATGCAGGTTTTCGTGTTTGTTTTCTCAGGTTTAACAGGTTATTTTGGACAAGGAAATGTTTGTTGGATCAAGCTTTTGGCGATGCTTTAGTCTTGGAGCTTCTACATTCTCTTTGGAAGAAGATCTAACCGTGTTACTTCATTATCCACCGAGCGAATCAGGGGAGTATTTGATTTCATTCTTTTACTTTTTGCTTTTACATCTTGTTATTTGAACATTGGGGACAATGTTCATCTTAAGTGTAAGGGGGGGTAAAAGTACGATTAGAGAATGCTATTACGCTTGATTTTTTTTGTTTAATGGTAGATGTGTAATAAAACTGAGATAAATACTTGTTAGGGCAATTTTAGTGCCAAATTTAAAATTTTTTACAACATTTAGGAGTGAAACTTTGATCTTAATGAGCGTCTCATGGATAGGAATTATATGACTAGCACAAAAACCGTACCACTAAAAAATTTTTTTCCACCCCCAAATATGTGAGGTTCGCCCCTAGAATTGGTAGGAAAAGCATTTTGCTATGATGTGTGTACCGGTAGCACTTAGATTCTAGAACTTGCGTTAGGACCATTCCAAGGCCACAAGTGAGACTACATTCGTGTAGTTAGATTTACTACATGATAAGAGGCATTAGGATTAACCCATTGTTTTACACCTGTGTTTTTGTTATAATTACATTGGCTACATTGGTCAAGTAATTCTCCCACACCCTTTGCGTTGTACTCATTTTTAGTACACGATACCCCTAGTACACCCCTCAGAGCCTATCTTTTCGTTTCGACCTTTAAGCATTTTACTTAAAGGAAGAATTTGTTTACACCCCACTAAAATGTACACCCAAATCGCCTTAGCCTACCTTGTATGCACTCATCTTTAGTGCATTATTGTTACAACATTTGTTTAAACCCAAGTTAATTATCTAGTTGATTACATGGTTGCTAAGTCGAGTCATATCCTTGTACATATTGTTTTGGGACGATTGGGACTCATGGGTAAAGTACTAGTGTAATGGAGTAATGGGGAAGAACATCATTTATTACCCCCATATGTGCTAAATATTTTAAAAGTACTCCAAGTGTTTTAATTATCTTAATTCGAGTCATTAGAATAGTTATTTGTAAAGTTATGTAAAAGTTCAAGTGTAAGGGGAATGCAACGCCCCTATGATGTATTATTTTGGATGGTAGGGCAAGAGTGTATGAAAAAAAAAATGAGAAAAAGAAAAGTAGAAAAAAAAAAAACATACGGACTACCATCCCGTTTCATTTTATGTTTATTTTATGTTTTTGTTATTTTGTTTTTAGCTTAAGATTGAGTCGAGTCTTGGCTTAGCAACATTGTATAGTACATGTAATTAATCAAGATCTTTAACTCGCCACCAGTAAAATATCCTTTATCCAACAAAACCGTGTTTTCCTTTTCCCTACACCTAACGTTATAACCCATTTAAAAGCCCTCTTTGATAGTTTATCTTAGGTGCTTACGCCTAGTGGAGGAGGTTTTTGATCCTTGTCCAAGCCTATGGTAATCTATTTGCTATGACAGGTAGTGAGAGATATTATCCGTTTTCATTTATGAGATTTATTTTGATGACACTTGAGAGATGTGAGTATCTACACACTACTTGTGAGGTGCTAGTATGTAATCTCCGTGCTTATTATGATTAAAGTGGAACGACTATTTGTTGTAATTACTTTTATGTTAGTGTTAAATGACCCCTAACTTGTATTTTGATTAGAATAAAAGCGCATTTGCTTGAGGACAAGCAAATCTCAAGTGTAAGGGTATTTGATGAAGCGAAAAGTGTACCGCTTTTAAGGGGTCTGATTGGCTCTGAACAGTCAACTTAAATCAACCACGGATGTGGTCAAACAAAGTCAAACTATCAAGGACACAATGCAATAAACCAAGGAGTATAGTTTTATCCCCGGGTCGTTTAAGTCCCAGCGAAGTGTGAAATTGTGCTTAAAAACGGATCGTGATCAAGTGTTATTGAACAGAAAAGGGATTATGATTTTGATTACACTAATTAGATAAGAAAATAGCTTTAACCAAGCTATATAAACAAGGATGCAAAAACAATTTAACTAGAAACGTATAAAAACCTAAAACCGTACGTTTAAATTTAAATAAACGTAAACGTACCAAATAAAAAGTGAGTTTTAAGAAATAAAAGGCCTACGGATATGAAATTAATATTTTTACAATCCTAAAAATAAAAGAAAATTATTGGAAAAAGAAAATTATTTATTTAACTTATTAATTAATTATTATTAATTAAAAACTATTTAATTATTATGTAAACTAATTAAAATTCTAATAAATACTAAAAGATCAAAGAAAAATATGAAAATTTTTCTATAAATACTTTAAAGTAATAAGAAGCTAAGAAAATTATAAAAATGAAAATTACTTAATTAAAATTTAAAAAGATAAATTCTATTAAATAGAAGCTATCACTATATTTCTATTTCGTTTGTTTTTAAGTCCTAAAAGTATTTTTATATTTTTCCTAGATTAAAAATGACAAAAGAAAATTATGAAAATTGGAATTATATTTTTTTGATTATTTTTCTATTTATTATGATTAAATTACTATTAAAAACTACTTAAAATGATTAAAAATATTAAATGACTTAGAAAATTAGAAAATTAAAAATAAAAAAGTAAGCTAAAATATTATAAGGAAGCTGGGAAAAATAAAATGAAAAGGTGACAAGGCCCAATAAGCAGATTTGGGCTAATAAGCAATAAGCTAATAAGCCAAAAATAAGCAAATAAGCAGTAAAATTTACCAAATGATTAGAACAGGCTTAATACACTAAGATAAGCTTAAAACAACTTAAAACTACAAATTAGCACAAGAGATTAACAGATTTGATCCTTGGCTGCTTGCAAAATTCAAAACAGAAAATGCATGAAACAGGCCAACTTGCAGGCAGATTTAAGCTAATAAATAAGCACTGAGATTCAATATTAGGGGGGCAAAAGTTAGATTGGCTTATGAGCTATCTAAAAATCACAAAAGCCCTATCATTACAATTCCAATTGAAGTCCAATTTAATGCTAGATCAGCAACCAAAAACCATGAGTCTGCTGATGCAGTTGACTTTTGCAGCAAAACAAGAAAATTGACTTGGCTGAGATTCTATTGATTACTACTGATTAATTATGGTGTGATATGGTGTAATGAGACTATTTTAAGCTAACCTAACAACTAATGACAAGATTTGAGTGATTATGGATCCTAATATGCTAACAGTTAACACATATGATGAGATTAAGTGAGTTTTGACTTTTTTTAACTATTACTACTGGTTTTTTGTGACTTATATGAGTTATATGGACCTAATGCAATCTACTTATGCTCAGTTAACCACAAAGTAACAACCAATTCACAGGATATACCCCTGTTCCAAACACACCTGATCAGGACAGGTTTGCAAGAAATTCAAAGCAACTTTGAATTTTAAAACACAATACTTGATTCTAACACTTCTTAAGATTATATAAGACCAATTTAAACTAGAAAATCCCAAGTATAGCAGCAAGAACACAGAAATTGTCAATATGCTATATTGACTGATATGAAGAACTTTTAGCAACAGGCAAAATTTAATGAACAAGATGCCTAAATTAAACTATATTAAGACTTAATAACACCACAAAGACAGAAAATCACAAAGATTAAGCCACCAAACTAGGCTACACAGTACTATGCAATATTAAAGAGAATTGCTTACAAGATGCTTCCTGCTAAAAACCAAGAACAAGGACCAATGGAACACTCCTATAGAACCTCCTCAGGTTCACTAACCCAGGGCAATCCAATATTTACCCTGCTCCAGCAATAAATTCCATGATCCTGTTGTTTTGACTTTTGTTGACTATTTTTGTATTTTTGATTTTTTTACTGCTAATACAAGTTTTAAGGATTCTAAAAGCTTCAATGAGCTTCTGGGAGCTTATATGTTCCTATGAAGTCCAGAAACAACACTAACAATAACATTCAATCATTCATGAGATTTTTGAAATTGAGAAAATTGCATTAACTGAATTATCACATAAAACTTGGAATTGATTATTGAAAAAGATTCTAATACATGTGAGAACACTAAAAGGATTACTTGAAAGCTTAAAATTACACTGAGAAATTTAATTTAACTAAATTCGACACTAAATAACTAAAAATTACACTGATAGATATTACACACTCTCTCCTCTGCTCTTTATAGTCTCTAACCTTCTTGTCGACATCTCTGAGTACTTCCCACCATCTTTTGACCATTGATTTACTCAATTTCATCACAATCGACCACTTGGCAATTTGGCGGGAAAATTCTTGCTAGTGGGTTTTGAGCAGGTTTTGCTAATTAAAGAATTTTGGTGATATGTGGAGGTGGAGGAGAGTGGTTAGACACCTGGAGGGTGAGGTGGAAAGATGAGGACAGGTGTGGTGGTTTTCCGGATTTAAATGGTGGTTTGGCGGTTTTGTGTGAGAGGGAAGAAGGAATACCAGGGTTGGTTTGACCCTGGTTTGACCTGGTATTTTATTTATTTAAGGGTTGGGCCGGGTTAAGGTTTAGTGGGCTAGGGTATTTGGGTATTGGGTTTAGGTAATAGCTGGGTTGGGTTTGTTGGGTAAATGGGATGGGTTGGTTTTATTTTTGTTAGATCCGGATTTTGTAGTTTAAATACAACAAGGACCAAAAGTGTAATTTCCTGATTTTTGAAGGGCTGATGTTGTATTTTTCCAAAGTTACTCCAAAGGACCAATATTGCCAAGATAAATAATACAAGGGTTATAATTATTTATTTTCCATTTTAAATAACCCAGGGACCATTTTTTGACACTTTTCAAAATTGAGGGACCTTTTTGTAATTTTTGCCCAAACAATCATTCAAGGACCAAATTTGACAATTAAGATTATTTTAGGGACCTTGAATGATAAATTCCATTTTTTTAGATTCTAGGGACTAGATTTGCCAAATTCTGAAAGTTCAGGGACTAAAATGCAAATTATGCCATTTATTGTTTGTTTTTCCCTGAAACTTATAAAAACACAGTCAGATGATATTTTTATACATTTTTAGACTTTTTAAAGTATTTTTGACTGTTTCTGTTGCTCAAATGTGAAAGAAATGATGAGTATTTACACACTCATCAATCCCCCACACTAAACTATTGCTAGTCCCTAGCAATCTTTTATGAAGTTTTTAATGGATGTATCTCTTTACCAGAAGCCATCACCTCTGGAGTAGCCAAATGTTTCAGTTCAAGTAAGAACTATGGTACACTGATAACCATGTGATTTTGAGCAAACCACCAGCTGTCAACGGTTTTGATTTGTCTTTACCAGAAGCCGTTTGCTTCTGGACTAGCCAACTCTTAGATAAATTATTAATATTATCTTTGGTGAGCTGATTACCAATTATGGTATTCCAAAGCCTTTACCACAAGCCATAACCTTGCGGGCTAGCCAACTCTTCACTAATTAAAGATATGGTGAGTCGAGAACCATACAATTTTTGGCAAATTGCAAGCCATAAACGGATTTGATGTATCTTTACCTGCAGCCGTTTGCTCAGGATTAGCCAATCCTTATGTGGGTTAGACATGGCGGACTGATAACCATTTTCTGAGTTCTAAGTGAGAAAAAAAAAAAAAAAATTTAAATTTTGGCTAAAATGGGGGTGCTAGATGATACATTTGATAAAATTCGCTAGAATTTCCCCCCCACACTTAGAACTGAATATTGCCCTCAATATTCAAAGAACCGGCTGTTAAACCAACACTTAGAACGTAAAAGGGAAATACTGAATAGCCATTATTGTTATATACATATTTATTTTATTTTTATTTAATTTGCATTTAAGCCGTTAAGGCATGCAAATTCCCTCTTTTTTTTTTTTTTTTTTTTTTTTTTTTTTTTTTTTTTTTTACATAAAATTGAAATACTTACATATATACAACCTGTGGGGCATTCCTCCAAACTTGGGTGGTAGAAAATAGAAAGAAGTCAGAATATATGGGTGAAAACCCATATGGTGCGGGCTAATGTTTTTTTATCACCGAGTCACTAGCCTGACTCGACCCCGAATTAAGTTGATTCCTCCCGAACAGTCAGGTTTATCACGCTAGCTAACCGCTTGTGAACGGCCAACTGTAATAAAGTGCTCCTGAACAGCCCGGGAGAAAAAGCAATTTAAAAGTCTACGGGGAAGTAAGTGGAAGGGACCATCTCCCCCACACTAGGTAGTAGAAAATAGAAAGAAAACAGAGACACGGGTGAGAACCCATGTTTTGCTAATGTTTTTGATCACCGAGTCACTAGCTTGACTCGATCCCCGCATTCATTGGTTCATGGGGAAAGTTTGAAGATCCGGGACAACCATAAATGGTATGTCCTCTCCAAAGTAGTGTTTTAACCGATGACCATTCACTTTGAAATTTGGTCCGTCATTTTGAGATAACTCAACGGTACCATATGGATAAACTTTTGTAACAGAGAATGGACCAGACCAACGGGATTTGAGTTTTCCCGAGAAAATCTTCAATCTTGAATTGAAAAGAAGGACTCGATCACCAACGTTGAAAACGCGGTTCTTGATTTTTGAGTCATGAATCTTCTTTGTCTTTTCTTTATAAATCAAAGAGTTCTCGTATGATTGATCACGCAGTTCATTTAATTCGTTCATTTGAACTTTTCGGTGATCACCCGCAGTTTGAAGGTCAAAGTTAGCATGTTTCAAGGCCCAGTAGGCTTTGTGCTCTAATTCGATAGGAAGATGACATGCCTTTCCGTACACAAGCTTGTAAGGTGTACACCCGATGGGTGTTTTGTAAGCTGTACGAAAGGCCCATAGTGCATCATCCAGTTTATCCGACCAGGAGGCACGATTTTCTCCTACAGTCCTTTCTAAGATTCTTTTAATACCCCGATTTGAAACTTCAACTTGCCCACTTGTTTGTGGGTGATACGCAGTAGAAAGACGGTGAGTTACACCATACTTTTGCATGACTTTATCAAATTTGTCATTACAGAAATGCGTACCACGATCACTGATTATAGCACGTGGAGTTCCAAAACGGGCAAAAAGAGCTTTAAGGAATTTTACAACAACTCGGGCATCATTAGTGGGTAAAGCTTTTGCTTCAACCCATTTTGACAAATAGTCAACAGCCACGAGAATGTATTTGTTTCCTCGAGATGATGGAAATGGCCCCATAAAGTCGATGCCCCAGACATCAAAGATTTCACAGACTTGAATTGCATTTTGTGGCATTTCATTTCGTTGTGAAATATTTCCGTGACGCTGACAAGCTTCACAAGTTTTTATGAGTTCTTGGGCATCCTTATAGATCGTGGGCCAATAAAAGCCAGAATCAAACACCTTTTTGGCGGTGTAGTTTGGACTATGATGGCCCCCCGTGGGTCCAGCATGGCAAGCTTTGAGAATGTCAATAGCTTCCTGTCCATAAACACACCGTCGGATGACTTGATCCGCACAGATTTTGAACAAGTAGGGGTCGTCCCAGAAATAATGTTTAACATCTTTGAAGAATTTATTCTTCTGCTGGGTCGACATCCCTTTCACTATGAAGTTACCCGCATGGTAATTTGCAAAGTCGGCAAACCATGGGGTAGTAGAATCTCCTCGAAAAGTAACCGCATTGAGTGTCTCGAGAGGAAATGTTTCATTTATTTCCTTTTTCTCGAAAACATCTTGGTGTGGGTTCTCTAATCGGGATAAATGATCAGCAGCTAGGTTCTCAGCTCCTTTTTTATCACATATAATGATATCAAATTCTTGCAGGAGGAGAACCCAACGGAGTAATCTCGGCTTTGCATCTTGTTTTGCAAAGAGATATTTGAGAGCCGAGTGATCCGTATACACTACACATTTCGTCAAGATCAAATATGGCCGAAACTTCTCAAAGGCATACACCACAGCCAACAATTCTTTTTCTGTAGTGGTGTAATGAGTTTGAGCTTCAGTCATTGTTTTACTTGCGTAGTGGATAGGCTGAAAATGTTTGGCTTTTCGTTGTCCCAGGACTGCACCGATTGCAAAATCACTTGCATCGCACATGAGCTCAAAGGGAAAATCCCAGTCGGGGGCAACTAGAATGGGTGCCTCAGTAAGCTTTTTCTTTAATATGTCAAAAGCTTTGATGCACTCTGGTGAGAAGATAAAAGGAGCATCCTTTTCAAGAAGATGAGTCATAGGCCGGGCGATTTTAGAAAAGTCTTGTATGAATCTACGATAGAAACCGGCATGACCCAGAAAACTCCTAATACCTTTGACGGTAGTGGGATGAGGTAATTTACCAATGACATCAACTTTAGCTCTGTCAACCTCAATCCCATTCTTTGATATCTTATGGCCGAGGACAATGCCTTCTCTGACCATAAAATGACTTTTCTCCCAATTTAGACAAAGGTTGGTGTCTTTACACCTTTTCAACATGTTTTCTAAATTGGAGAGACATGCTTGGAATGAATCCCCAATGACCGAGAAGTCATCCATAAAGACCTCCATTGTTTTACCGATCATGTCGGTAAATATAGCCATCATACACCTCTGGAACGTGCCTGGAGCATTACATAAGCCGAAAGGCATACGTTTATAAGCAAAGGTTCCATAAGGGCATGTGAAGGTAGTCTTTTCTTGATCTTGTGGATCAATGGGAATTTGAAAGTAACCCGAGAAACCATCAAGGAAACAATAGTAATCGTTCCCTGCTAATCTCTCAAGCATCTGATCCATAAAAGGCAGAGGAAAATGGTCTTTGCGGGTGGCATCATTTAACTTACGATAGTCAATGCAAACACGCCACCCCGTAACCAATCGAGTTGGAATCAACTCATTTTCATCATTCGTGACAACAGTCATGCCACCCTTTTTTGGAACACAGTGAATGGGACTAACCCAAGGACTATCCGAGATGGGATAAATCAATCCTGCATCAAGAAGTTTGAGAACCTCTTGTTTGATAACATCGTGGATTTTAGGATTCACCCTTCTTTGATGTTGGACTGCTGGTTTAAAGTCATCCTCCATTAAAATCTTGTGAGTACAAAATTCAGGGTCAATACCCTTTATGTCGGAGAGTTTCCAAGCAATGGCTTGCTTGTGTGACTTTAAAACCTTTATTAGAGCAGTCTTTTCCTCAATACTTAAGTCTTTAGCAATAATGACGGGTAATTTATCATCACCCTCCAAGAATGCGTACTCAAGATGAGGAGGTAAGTCTTTGAGTTCGACCTCAGGAAATTCATCGGTTTTCTCAACTGATCTAATTTCCTCATTATGAAGTTCAACGGGAGGGAGTGGAGGAGAATTGTCCTGATTTAACAATGTCTCAAGAAGAAGAATATCTCCCTCCAGATCAATCTCAGCGTCATCAATCCCCTCTAGGAATGAATCACACTTGAGAAAATCATCGATCTCTTCCAAATTGAAATCACCTCCCTCAAACGGAGTGAGAGAAGGGGAAGAGTCGGAAATGCCAGGTAAAGAAGATGTGGTGGTATCCCCACTCACAGAATTATGAGAATAACCAAGAAACTCTTGAGAATACTCCTCTGAAACAATATCAATGACATCGATTCGGTTAACCGATTCAGAATCATAATTTGAGGAGTACCTCGAAGTTTGATCGAGGTTAAAGGTAACAGCTTCATGACCCACACGTAATGTGATTTCATGCTCAAATACATCTATGAGAGCACGGCCCGTTCTTAGGAATCCTCTTCCAAGAATGAGAAGAACCCTGGAATCAGCATCGAAATCAACAACCACAAAGTCAGCTGGAAAATGGAACTTTCCTACTTTCACAAATACGTCCTCAGCAATGCCAAGCGGACGAGATATTGAACGATCTGCAAGCTCAAGAGTCATGCAGGTAGGAGTAAGTTCAGGAAGAGAAAGTTTCTTCCATACTGATTTAGGCATCAGGTTGATGCTTGCACCAAGATCGGCCAAGGCATAGCATTCAACCATTCCTGGAAAGACACAAGGTAGTAGAAACCTTCCAGGATCTCCAAGCTTCTCGGGAAGCTTTTTCAAGATAACTGCTGAGCAGTTCTCATTTAATGGAGTCTTTGCCATTTCAAACAGTTTTTCCTTGTTGCTTAACAAGTGTTTGATTGTGGATGCAAACTTGGGCATCAGAATGATAGCATCCGCAAAGCTTATGTCAAAGTGTAATTCTTGGAAAATTTGGAAGAATTTATCCATTTGTTGACTAGCTTTTTCGCGGAGCTTTTGCTCATTTAAACGTGATGGGTAGGGAATAGAAGTTTTGGATTTAGGGTCTTCAACCGGGGTTTCAGGATGTTCAAAGACAACTTGAGGTTTAGTCTTGGGTTTCGGGACACTTTGAGGTTGGACGTTGTTGGTACTTCCGTTATTAGTAGGAAGTACCTGGTCCTTAGTCACCTCAGGCTCACTTCTCACTACCTTGGGGGAAGAAGAAGAAGTGGTAGTGGAAATAGTGGGTCCCTCATATGAAACACCACTTCGGGTCGTGATCGCCTTAGCATCGCCCTTCGGGTTGACGATCGTGTTGCTCGGAAGTTTTCCTGAGCCTGAAGGTTGATCATTTAAAGATTTTTTAATCTCTGAGATCTGGCTGACCAACAACCTGTTTGTGTCCTCTTGAGCTTTCATGAACTGCCTCAACAACTCATCAGATGATGGATGTTGGGCTGGAATGGCTTGATGTTGATTAGGGAAATTTTGCATTCGGTTATTTTGATTATAACCTTGATGTTGAAAATTCCCTTGATTTGGATTACCATTTCCCTGAAAATGATTTCCCTGGTTGGAATTGCTTCGGTTAAAGTTTCCTTGGTGTTGGAAACCTTGATTTTGTCCAGAATTGAAATTCCCTTGATTTTGATAACCTTGGTTCATTCGAGGTTGATTTTGGTTCCGATTTTGCAAATTCTGGTTTTGATTAAACCCGGGTGGTCCTTGGTAGGTGCTAGCTCGGTATGGTTCCATTTGAGGACGGTATTGATTACCCCCCTGATTTGAAGTACCGGCTATAGCATTAACTTCAAAAGGACTACCATCGGTGGCAGTACAGTCGTAGTATGCGTGAGGGCCACCACAAGTAACACAGACTTCCACTTTCTTTACTTCAGCATGTGAAGGAGTTTGTGTGAAAGTGACTTTCTTTTGGCTTGAGAGAACCAAAGCTTGAATAGCATCCGTGAGTTTGTCAATCTTAGCATCGGTGCTAGAAGTACTCACGGGAGATGAAGTAGAAGGACCGGCACTAGCCTGAGAATGATATGGCTTTGTTCGTGCAGTACGGACCTTAGATTTATTTTCAATAATTGCTAAAGCTTCTTTGACAGTTCTGCTCAAAAAGTTACCTCCTGAGGAGGCATTGAGAGAATCTTGGTCAGATTGGCTCACTCCATTATAGAAAGTGTTGATTTGCATCAACTCGGTAAAACCATGATGAGGACATTTACGAAGCAATTCTTTGAAACGATCCCACGCGTCACTAAATGATTCATCAAATCTTTGTGTAAATTTGATGATTTCATTTTTAAGACTTGTCGTTCTAGACGGTGGAAAAAATTCGTTTACAAACTTTGTAACTAAGTCCTCCCATGTCTCAATTGAACGAGGGGGTTGTTTTTCAAGCCATATCCGGGCTTGTCCCTCGAGAGAAAATGGGAATAGAAGAAGTTTGATTGAGCTAGACGGGATGTTCTTATATTTGATGGTAGATGTAATCTTGTTAAACCATCGAATGTGAGCATGAGGATCATCCCTCTCAAAACCGTAGAATTGGCTTGAGGTTACAAGATTCAGTAACCCGGTTTTGAGCTCAAAACTCTCAGCTACAATAGCTGGAACAACAATGGCATCTCCATAACCCTCAATGGGTGCCTGGAGAAGCTCATTCATTGGCAATTCTGCCATGACGACAGGATCAGTACGTTCCTCAGATACGACTGATGGGGCAGAACGTCTACGACGCCTTCGAGGTATGTTTCCAAGCTCACGGAGAGGGCTTGATGACCTAGAAGAACGAGTGCGCATGCACTAAGACGAGTCTGAGAATCCTTTATAGTGGAGGAAACTCAGAAAAGGGTAAGAAGATTCTTTTTGGATTTTATGAAAACAAAATTTTTCTATTAAAAATCAAGATCGAGAAAAAACACAAGTGAACTTAAACCAATAATCAACAGGCGTACGGTAGCTCTCTAACTGAAAACGCACAGAGTGGCGGAGAAGCAAAGGTGGGCAGTTACGCTCCTTAAAAACCCGCTTCTTTCAGTCCGACAATTTAATGTCAGACTATCCTAGAACCTCCGTTAGAGTTTGTTTATCAATTAAAGGTGAGCCGATATTCGCAAGTGATACAAAGGCAAGTTTTTATCTTAGGTTTGGGAACTTATTATGGCCGCACCCCCAGTTAGGTAGTGCTCAGTCTTGGTTCTCGATGGTTAATTTTTATTTATTGTTTATTATTTAACACAGAAAATGGAAAATATTTTTGATGTTTTTATTTTTTATATGATAGAATATATATAAAAGAAAAGAAAATATTTTTGTTTTTTATATGGTTTTATGGGGAATGGGAATACGATATTTTTGGTGCTTGATCCGTTAAATGAGTTAACTTCACAAGCGTTTTGCTTTATATATGATAAATATACAAGAGAGAAAAGATATTCACAGATTGGGGTTCAAAGACACGATACTGCAAAACGTTTGAAACACGCTGCACACTTCCCCGGCAGCGGCGCCAAAATTTGATTGGCTCTGAACAGTCAACTTAAATCAACCACGGATGTGGTCAAACAAAGTCAAACTATCAAGGACACAATGCAATAAACCAAGGAGTATAGTTTTATCCCCGGGTCGTTTAAGTCCCAGCGAAGTGTGAAATTGTGCTTAAAAACGGATCGTGATCAAGTGTTATTGAACAGAAAAGGGATTATGATTTTGATTACACTAATTAGATAAGAAAATAGCTTTAACCAAGCTATATAAACAAGGATGCAAAAACAATTTAACTAGAAACGTATAAAAACCTAAAACCGTACGTTTAAATTTAAATAAACGTAAACGTACCAAATAAAAAGTGAGTTTTAAGAAATAAAAGGCCTACGGATATGAAATTAATATTTTTACAATCCTAAAAATAAAAGAAAATTATTGGAAAAAGAAAATTATTTATTTAACTTATTAATTAATTATTATTAATTAAAAACTATTTAATTATTATGTAAACTAATTAAAATTCTAATAAATACTAAAAGATCAAATAAAAATATGAAAATTTTTCTATAAATACTTTAAAGTAATAAGAAGCTAAGAAAATTATAAAAATGAAAATTACTTAATTAAAATTTAAAAAGATAAATTCTATTAAATAGAAGCTATCACTATATTTCTATTTCGTTTGTTTTTAAGTCCTAAAAATATTTTTATATTTTTCCTAGATTAAAAATGACAAAAGAAAATTATGAAAATTGGAATTATATTTTTTTGATTATTTTTCTATTTATTATGATTAAATTACTATTAAAAACTACTTAAAATGATTAAAAATATTAAATGACTTAGGAAAATTATGAAAAATTACAGATAATGCTAAAATATTATAAGGAAGCTGGGAAAAATAAAATGAAAAGGTGACAAGGCCCAATAAGCAGATTTGGGCTAATAAGCAATAAGCTAATAAGCCAAAAATAAGCAAATAAGCAGTAAAATTTACCAAATGATTAGAACAGGCTTAATACACTAAGATAAGCTTAAAACAACTTAAAACTACAAATTAGCACAAGAGATTAACAGATTTGATCCTTGGCTGCTTGCAAAATTCAAAACAGAAAATGCATGAAACAGGCCAACTTGCAGGGCAGATTTAAGCTAATAAATAAGCACTGAGATTCAATATTAGGGGGGCAAAAGTTAGATTGGCTTATGAGCTATCTAAAAATCACAAAAGCCCTATCATTACAATTCCAATTGAAGTCCAATTTAATGCTAGATCAGCAACCAAAAACCATGAGTCTGCTGATGCAGTTGACTTTTGCAGCAAAACAAGAAAATTGACTTGGCTGAGATTCTATTGATTACTACTGATTAATTATGGTGTGATATGGTGTAATGAGACTATTTTAAGCTAACCTAACAACTAATGACAAGATTTGAGTGATTATGGATCCTAATATGCTAACAGTTAACACATATGATGAGATTAAGTGAGTTTTGACTTTTTTTAACTATTACTACTGGTTTTTTGTGACTTATATGAGTTATATGGACCTAATGCAATCTACTTATGCTCAGTTAACCACAAAGTAACAACCAATTCACAGGATATACCCCTGTTCCAAACACACCTGATCAGGACAGGTTTGCAAGAAATTCAAAGCAACTTTGAATTTTAAAACACAATACTTGATTCTAACACTTCTTAAGATTATATAAGACCAATTTAAACTAGAAAATCCCAAGTATAGCAGCAAGAACACAGAAATTGTCAATATGCTATATTGACTGATATGAAGAACTTTTAGCAACAGGCAAATTTAATGAACAAGATGCCTAAATTAAACTATATTAAGACTTAATAACACCACAAAGACAGAAAATCACAAAGATTAAGCCACCAAACTAGGCTACATAGTACTATGCAATATTAAAGAGAATTGCTTACAAGATGCTTCCTGCTAAAAACCAAGAACAAGGACCAATGGAACACTCCTATAGAACCTCCTCAGGTTCACTAACCCAGGGCAATCCAATATTTACCCTGCTCCAGCAATAAATTCCATGATCCTGTTGTTTTGACTTTTGTTGACTATTTTTGTATTTTTGATTTTTTTACTGCTAATACAAGTTTTAAGGATTCTAAAAGCTTCAATGAGCTTCTGGGAGCTTATATGTTCCTATGAAGTCCAGAAACAACACTAACAATAACATTCAATCATTCATGAGATTTTTGAAATTGAGAAAATTGCATTAACTGAATTATCACATAAAACTTGGAATTGATTATTGAAAAAGATTCTAATACATGTGAGAACACTAAAAGGATTACTTGAAAGCTTAAAATTACACTGAGAAATTTAATTTAACTAAATTCGACACTAAATAACTAAAAATTACACTGATAGATATTACACACTCTCTCCTCTGCTCTTTATAGTCTCTAACCTTCTTGTCGACATCTCTGAGTACTTCCCACCATCTTTTGACCATTGATTTACTCAATTTCATCACAATCGACCACTTGGCAATTTGGCAGGAAAATTCTTGCTAGTGGGTTTTGAGCAGGTTTTGCTAATTAAAGAATTTTGGTGATATGTGGAGGTGGAGGAGAGTGGTTAGACACCTGGAGGGTGAGGTGGAAAGATGAGGACAGGTGTGGTGGTTTTCCGGATTTAAATGGTGGTTTGGCGGTTTTGTGTGAGAGGGAAGAAGGAATACCAGGGTTGGTTTGACCTTGGTTTGACCTGGTATTTTATTTATTTAAGGGTTGGGCCAGGTTAAGGTTTAGTGGGCTAGGGTATTTGGGTATTGGGTTTAGGTAATAGCTGGGTTGGGTTTGTTGGGTAAATGGGATGGGTTGGTTTTATTTTTGTTAGATCCGGATTTTGTAGTTTAAATACAACAAGGACCAAAAGTGTAATTTCCTGATTTTTGAAGGGCTGATGTTGTATTTTTCCAAAGTTACTCCAAAGGACCAATATTGCCAAGATAAATAATACAAGGGTTATAATTATTTATTTTCCATTTTAAATAACCCAGGGACCATTTTTTTGACACTTTTCAAAATTGAGGGACCTTTTTGTAATTTTTGCCCAAACAATCATTCAAGGACCAAATTTGACAATTAAGATTATTTTAGGGACCTTGAATGATAAATTCCATTTTTTTAGATTCTAGGGACTAGATTTGCCAAATTCTGAAAGTTCAGGGACTAAAATGCAAATTATGCCATTTATTGTTTGTTTTTCCCTGAAACTTATAAAAACACAGTCAGATGATATTTTTATACATTTTTAGACTTTTTAAAGTATTTTTGACTGTTTCTGTTGCTCAAATGTGAAAGAAATGATGAGTATTTACACACTCATCAGGGTCATTTAAGCCCTAATTCGTATTTATTTGATCAAATATTGCCCTAAATCGTTCCTTTTGTCATTTTAGGTACCTTTGAGAAGAAATCTGGAAAAGGAAGCATTTTGGACATTTTTGGAGCATAAAAGTGAAGAAAACGACAAAGTCTCAAAATTGTGCTGGAAATTACCTTTGACGGCGTCAGGATTTGTTCTGGACGGCGTCATGGCTTGGCAAAAGTGGTGGATGTGAAAATTACTCATGATAAGCCAGAGAAATTTGCATGGAATTCTGACGGCGTCACGCTTTAATGTGATCAAGGTCGTCACGGCTTAATTTAAAGAGGGACGGCGTCACCCCTAAGTCTGACGGCGTCAAGCCTTGATAAGCCAGAACGGATTTTGGAGAGCTAAAGAGGGACGGCGTCAAGAAGGCCATCCGGGAACCCTAAAAGCGGCGAGGTGACGGCGTCACACTCCATAACGTGACGCCGTCAGATCTGAAAGTCTATATATAGTTTTGCAATTTTTTGTCATTGGTGTGGAACTTATTGGGGAACTTTGTGTGTGAAAACCCTAAGACGATTTTAGCAGCTTTTTCAAGGCTTTTTGCCTTGAGATCTTCCATGTTACATTGAAGATAAGTTATCAATTAATCATTCAATATGTCTATGTGTTGTTTGATTCTATCTTGTTCTTGTCTTTTGTTTAACATGTTAGGCTAGATTTATCTTGTGTTTGCTTAGATCTAATGAAACCTAGCTATTGATTATTGGTTATTAGTGTGTTATTAGTTGTATTGGATGATTGTTCATCTATGTTAGGCTTAAGAAAACTGGCTAACTTCCTATTCGGTAACTTGCTTGAACGTCTTAAGAAACATGAACCAATGCGTACTAAAGGTTTTTATGGTTGTATTTAATGCACAAGCGAATTCTAGTGATCCCATGTTAGGAGCTTCCTAGCCGGCTCGACATAGGAGTGAAGTAGGAGCTTGTAGAGTTGGGGAAGTACGTACGCCACCCCACGATTGGTATTAAGGAATACACCCGTCATCCACGCAATTAATACACACTAATCAACCGGTAAAAGATAGTTAGGGAGTAAGGAAATCTAAGTAAACACATTTCTCTCCACATAAGTTTTACCACCTTTTCATTTTCTGTTATTTTATTTTATTTGCATTCGGAGTAACTTGGGTTAGTTGATTAGCAACTAATTCCGCCCACTCTTTCAAACCCGAGATTTTACTTGCTTTCATAAAATTATAAAAACATAAAAAGAATCTTCTCTCACCCTTAGACCTATTAGAGTAGTTTTTCATACCTAACGAACACTATTCCCTGTGGAGAACGATCAATCCCCCGTACTTACCACTACACTATACTACATCGGTCAGGTACACTGCCTGGTGGGGTTGTAAGCCTCTTGAGATCCCTCGAGAGGTAAAACCTGTTGTAAGGTTGCAAAACCACGCATCATTAAGAATAAATCTTTTAGAAAGAAGTCATGTTTTGTGTGTGGTAGTTATGCTCATCTTATCAAAGACTGTGACTTTTATGAGAAACAGATGAGTATGTGTGGTGGACAACAACAAACTAGGCCTATGTGGAACAATGTTAATGATATTCCCTCATATGTTCCTCAAGCAGCAAGAATGAACTCTTTTCCTGCTGGCAAACCTGTTGCTGCTGGTAAGCCAGTTACAGCTGGTAAACCTGTTGCTGCTGGTAAGCCTGTTGCTGCTGGTAAGCCAGTTGCAGCTGGTAAACCTGTTGCTGCTGGTAAGCCTGTTGCTGCTGGTAAGCCAGTTCCATCTGGTAATCCCAATCCTGCTGGTTGGAAAAGAAAAGCTGTTAGACCTTTCTACAGACCTACAAGCACTTATTTTCATAATGATTATAGGCCTGTGTATTATTATGACCCAATGCAAAGGGAGGGGGCAAGATGGGATACTGTGGTTAAGTCCTCAGCAGGTTGTTCTTGGATGGGGTCCAAGAACAATGGTGGATCTCATCAATCTCCATGGTTTAATTATTATTGATCCACAAGGCAGGCTCAAGTCAGTAATGGCTTGGGTCTCCCATGTATCTCATATTGTTGTAGGAAATTTCTCTTTGAAGGGATGAATTTGGTTTTTATCTTTGTTCTGCTGTGAATGAGGGAAGGCATAAGCCTAAGGGGAGGCTTGTTGCTGTATTGACTATCATGTTTTTATGTTTGATTAATATACACTAACATTGTCTTGTAGATGTTATATATTTTGTATAGTGTGTGTAATAATCCTTTTGCAGAATTTGTGTTCAAGCTCAATTAATCAGTCATCAAATGAAAACAAGAAAAGTAAAGATTTTATTCATTATTGATTTTGAGATTACAAGTTTCTTTAGACAACATCAGAAAATAACAGACAGCAACAGACAACGACCATGGACACATGGATCAAACACCTACACCTCAACACCACACCTTAACCCTGACACCTACTCAAGCTTCCCTTTTCCCTTGCCTTGGTAATCAGGCATAACCTTGTGCACTCCTTTGCCACCAATATCACCATACAACTTTGGGGCTGCAAGTCCTATCACCACTGGAATTGGTTGACCTGGTTTGCGGACTGGGAGTGGCTGACTTGGCCTAGGGAGTGGCTGACTTGGCCTAGGGAGAGACTGATTTGGCCTGGGAAGTGACTGAATTCGCCTAGGAAATGGCTGGCTTGGCCTAGGCACTGAGGCTTGATAGAAGGCAGCCACAACTTTCTCCATCTCTCGAGTTAGCTTGGCTGAAATGGGATAATTTGGTGGATCTATTTCCCATTCACCCAGGTAGTATGTCATGTGTTTTGGCCAGAATGGGTGATCATCATCTGAGCTTGATGAAGATGGCGGGTCTTCAGAAGATTCTTCTTCAAACTTCTTCTTGCCTTTCTTGTTCATGCTGCTTTGGGTGGAATAACTGGATGGAAAATAATTGTCCCATCCCTGTGATGATTCTGACGATTCAGAGGATGAATCAGAGATCTCTATAATGTCGGGTTTGGATGAACTCATTGTGTGTGAATTATTGTGAGTTAGGGTTTGATGATTGTGATATTTTTGTGTTAATCTTTCAAGGGATTTTATAGTTTTAAGGGGAGGTTAATGCAATTAAATGTTGGGCTGGTTTGGCATTAATCAGGGATTTGATTTTAGTCAAACCACTTCATTGCTGCTGGTTGACCATATGTTCCAGTTGGTTGACCACTTGGTTTCCCCTGATTCGTGGTTGCTGCTGGTATTGATAAAATTGGGTTTTTATTTTGGGATAGAGCGCGATACTTGCAATTTAATTTGCAAAATTGGGAAACCATATTACTGACCTAAATACTCCATCCCTCGCTCAAAAGCATCATTTCTCTTTTACACCCATTTCCTCATTTCTCATCTAATTCACTGATTCATCACAATGGCGGCGCTACAGTACAAAGCTGATCATAACAAAGTGGGGTATCTTGAAACCTCTGACCGAAGTGAAGGATATGATCAGATACTCACCTTCTTACGTGGGTCCTTCGTACAATATGCTTTGACCCATTGTCTAGTAACCGTGTATGATTCTTTGGTCAGGCAATTTTGGGCCACCTCTGAAGTACGCACTGTTGTGGGTCGGTCACAGGAGATAGTTGCTACAGTTGATGGGAATGAAGTCATCATAACTAAGGGGTCCATTCGAACTCATCTTCAGCTAAATGATAAGGAGGGATTGTATAACCTTAATGAGCAGGAAATTCTGGATGGAATGGCAGCAATTGGATATCCAGTAATGGGTACTTTTACCTTTTATAAAAATAAGTTTTCTCCTAAATGGAGGTTTCTTATCCATACTCTTCTTCAATGCATTAGTATTAAGACAGGTGGGTGGGATCAATTTTCTAGTCCTATTGCCTCTGGTCTTATCTGTTTGTCTAATGGAAGGGTCTATAATTGGTCTAAGTACATATTTGATGGGATGATTGGGAACATAATGCATGCTAAAAACAAATTCCTGATGTACCCTAGTTCTTTGCAAATTGTCTTATGTGTTCAGACCATAAATTCCACACCTAGGATTATGGGTAGATTGACTGGAAAACTTTTTGCCACTATGAGAATGAATTTTGTAGGAGATCACTTGCCTTTGTTACCTGATATGTTGCCCAATGTCAATGCTGCTGCTAGTGCAGATGCTGCTGGTGGTGATAATATTCCACCAACACCTGATGCTGCTGGTGCAGATGCATCAGTTGCAGCTAGTGTTGAGGCATCTGATGCTGCTGGTGCAAGTGCATCAGTTGCAGCTGAACAAGCACCACCATCATCTTCTAGACTTACCTCACCAATGTCCCCTAGGCTACATGCATCTGAGGTCCCTTCTAGTTCTGCTGTTGCACCAAGTGTTGAGCCTGCAATCACCACTGTTGAGCCTAACTTTGACACATCCTCTTTTTCAAGGCTTTCAACTCCTAGTCCTACTAGGCAGCCTTTTGGTGATGACACCCATACTGGTGGAGAATTTCATGTATCTCCACCTAGATCCAATGAAGCTCCTAACACCTCAGGCATTCCTGCTGGTGGAGCTAAGGATGCTGCTGATCTCACTTCTATGTCCAAGTTACTTGACAGGTATATGCAGAAAGTTGAAGCATTGGAGTCTGAGCTTAAGGAGACCAAAAAGAATCTTAGTGAGAAAGTGGAGTCTTTGGAAAAGGAGCTCAAGGATACAAAAGAAACTTTCAGTAGGACTATCCAACAACTCAATGGAAGAATTAGCTCTTTAGAAGCTCAACATCCACAAAAGAAAAGAAGGGTTGTGCTCTCTGAGTCTGAGGATGATCAGGCTGATATGACATTTGATGGGCTCAATGTGTTGGCTTCTGTTTCCATCGATAGTGCAAACACTGAAGTACCTACCTTTTCTGAGCCCTCTACAACTACTAAGCCTCAGGCTTTCACAAGAAAAAGGACCAAGCAGCTTTTAGGAGTGTCAGCATTTGAGAAGTTTCAATCAACCATTGCTGCTGGTGTCTCTGGTGTTGCCTTCGATGTCCCTGCTGGGGTTGGTAGTGTTTCCAATGATCCTAAGATTCCTGGTAATTCTGCTGATGGCTCATCCATTGCTGCTGGCAGTGACACCATTGCCCCTGCTACAACACAACATGATGCTGAGATAGCCAGACAGATGCAAGAACAGGAACTAGCTACTGAACAAGCTAGACAAGCTCAGATAGCTCAAGATGAGGAGTTTGCAAGGCAAATGTCTGCTGATGAAAGCAACATAGCTGGATTTATGAATAGAACAAGATCAGAAGATCTTAATCTAGAAGAGTTCAATGAGCAACTTCAATACTTATTGGCTTCTGACATGATTATAAGAGCACATGGTATGATGATTCTTCAAGATTCAGAGTTAGATGTGGAAGAAAAGTCTGATAAGCTCAAGGAATTTATCTTGAAGACACATAGAGCACCTACTTGGAATGACTTGATGCATCGAATCAGAGAAAGGCAAAAGTCAGGTTATAAGACAAAGTTGCCTACAAACAAAGATAATGTCAATTTCATGAAGCACTATTTGAAGAATCAAGCAAATTACAAGCTAAGTGACTTCAAAGGATGGACTGATGCTGCAATTCAAAAGCAGTTCTTTGACACTTATGCAAGGATGAGTACTCCAGTCAAAACAGACATTCAACAGAGAAAGAAAAGAGAATCTGCAGCTTTAGAGTCTGGTGTTACAAAGAAATTAAAGCCTGGAGAAGAATTGTCTGCTGCACCTACCTCTATTCCTACTGAGAGTCCTCAGGGTACAACATCCATTTCTCCAACTCCCTCTGTTGGTGTATCTGGTGCACCACAAGAGGTTCATATTCCTGTTGTGACACCTTCAACAGTTCACTTATCTTCTTCAACTCCAAGAACCAGGAAGAAGAGTCATGCTATGAAGTCTTCATCCAAGCCTCTTGCAGACATGGATGATCAGAAATTGCTTCAGTTTGATTCTGAAAGTGAATCTGAAGATGATTCTCCTCACCCTTGGTCTCACATTGCTGCTTGGGAGGTTCTTCCTATACCTCAAGGAGAAATCCATGCCTTGTATACACTTGATGGGAAAACTAAACATTTTACATTCCTTAGGGAGATTTTGAATAAGGTGGACAAACAAGATTTGATACACCTCTATGGTATGGTGACTAAACACTATGAAACTCATCAGGCTACTGGAATTGGTCTTATTCTTTGGGGGGATTTGGGGGGATTTGAAAGTGTTAATGGATTCTCTGGAGGGGGCAATGCTCATTCTGTGTGGGCTGATCAACAATCTTGGAGAGTACACAGTTGGCGGTTGTATTCTACTTCCCATGTTCATGTTTTGGAGACTGTTACTGGGAAGGTGCTTTGCATGTTTGTGGATGTTCCTTATCCTTTATCTGTGGAACTTATGGAGAGGATGCTTAAGTATAAGCTGCAAATTGGCAAATATGTAGTGGGAAATGACTTGACCACAGCTGAACAATTGGTCAGATTCATAAGAAACCAACTTGCTGCTGCTATTGACTCCTCTGCTTGATCATGGTATTTTTGAGGCTTATTGTTGTATATTTCGTTTTCTTTGTTTTCTTGTTTTTGCTTTATTTTCTTTTATGTTTATTTTCTTTTCTTTAAAGTTTTAGTTAAAAAAAAAAAATAATAAAAATAAAAAATAAATAATAATAGCTTGTATACTAACCTTTTGTGCAGGTACAGTGTTGGTTTTTAACCACACAACAAATGGTCATCAACTCACCATGTCTCGCAGACAAGAAAGAGTTGACTCACCATGAGGGTACGGCTCTGGTGTGATAATCAAATCCGTTGATAGCTGTAATAGTTTGCTCAAAACTATAGGGTTCTCAACTCACCGATGTTTCATTACTAAGAATTGAATGGTTTTCAATTCGCCATGGATTTTCCTTTTGGGTTCCAAAGAATTGGCTAGCCCATAAGTGTATGGCTTGAGGTAAAGGCAGTGGAAAACCATATTTGGTATTCAATTCACCAAAGGTTATTCTAACCTAAGAATTGGCTAATCCTGAGCAAACGGCTACAGGTAAAGACAACTCAAATCCGTTTATAGTTGATGATTTACTAAAAATCATATGGTTATCAATGTACCATGGTCTTACACACTTAAACATTGGCTACTCCAGTAGTGATGGCTATTGGTAAAGAGACATCAAATCCATTAATTTTCAATGATTCACCTCTCACAGGAGTTAACACACCCGGATGTGATGCGAATAGTGTGAAACTTAAAAGTTTTGATGTACAAATAGTCATGGTTGCTGCTGCTGGTTACCTTCTGTTGCTGCTGGATAATTGGACTTAAAGCTAAAGGTTACTTGTTGCTGCTGGTTATAGTCTGGTTACTGTGGGTTACTTTATTGTTGCTGCTGCAGATCAAGTTCAATTCTCTACCTCTGGACTTCAAAGATCTATCAAGAAACTGGAACTTAACCTAGTCAAATTCCAGTTTAGGGGAGGATTATTAGGAATTTTATAATTTATGTAATAGTTCATTGCTACTGTTAGTATAAAGCGGTTCTTGCTGGTAGTATTAGTTGCTGCTGGTCATGGTTTCTGCTGGTAGCTTTGATTCGTTTCTGCTGGCAGTGTTCATTGCTGCTGGTCATAGCGTATTTTTAGTATGTTTGTTAGATTTATTCTAGGAAGAGATTTGTGTATATCTCTTCACACGTTTTCATAGAAGCTGTATTAGGGTTTCTTAGTCTATAAAAGAAACATGCAGCTAGGGTTTATGTACGACTTTTCTCACAAAAACAATATCATTAGTGAAATAAACGATCCATAGAGGATCAAAGTATTATAGTTATTCTTCTTTAACTCTTGTGTTTAGTTTTCGCCTCAATACAAGTTTATTGTTCAGAGATTCTCAAAGTAGTTTGCTTGTGTTTACATAAGTTTTCTACGAGTTCCACCAAGCTCAAAGATCTATCAAGGTGCACGATCCTACACATACTTTGGTGCGATTTAAGTAACAAAAGCATATAAATATAACCAAATAACATATACAAAAGTACGAATAACGCTACTAAAAACATGCACAATTTGATCGTTATCAAATTCCCCCACACTTAAACTTTGCTTGCCCTCAAGCAAATCTAGAAGTAAAAACAATAATCCACTTGGAATACGAAATATGTTTAAGAAAAATGTGATGCCAATCTATCAAGTACAAGTACAAGTTAGATTCATCATTTTAAGCTTTTATAAGTGAAGCATCGAGATGTTTGACAATACCCAATTGATTTTCTTGCTTGATGAACATTACTAAACACCTCATGAAAAGGAATGGAATATAATTCACTCAAATCACTCATTAATGTGGTTGGTGGAGTATATAAGAGAAATCACACTCATTGCTCAGTCATGATCTAAATATTACCATAGGCTTGTACAAGAAACAAAACTACACCGATATGGCGTGATCACCAAGTATACATATCAAAGAGGTCTTTTATTCGGGTTTAAGGCTTCAAGGGTTATATCAAACTTATGTGCAAATATCTTATGCAAAACATAATAGATCGCTGGCACGAATTCTTGCATTACCAAACAACGGATGGTCACTAAGGATAACCTTAGATCACTGGCGTGCTATCTAATTCCTCAAGAAATCGGATGGTCACTATATGTCAATACACTTGATAATTCCATAAAGCCAAAAGGTAAGGGTAAGACATGGGATATGTTTTTAGAAAGGTTGACAATAAAGAATATACAAACTAGTCAAAGTCTACAAACCAAATGTTGCTAGCTATTTCGAACCACTATCATGCTATCTTGAGAAACTCCATACTTCATTGATCAATACATTATTCAATAGGTCATTGGCTATTCTTGTCACCTTATAGTTGCGATGATTTTTTATTTTTATTATTATTATTTTTTTATTTATTTATTTTTTTTAAACATAAACTCAATTCACTTGTCATCTTATAGTTGCGATGACTTAACTTTCACTTCACTTTGATAACTGCTCATGGAGTTTACAACTTTCTTCGTACTTTCATGATTTCCCACATAACATCCATCTTGCCAAATAGCTAGCAACCAACCAAGACTTGACTAAAGGTAAGGCTAGGCTAAAAAGTGTAAAATCTTTTTGTATTTTTCTGGGTTTTATCAAAAGAAAAGATTGGCTCAGAAGGTGTAACTGGGGGTATCTAGCGTTACAGATAAATGCTAACAATAGGGTTTATATTGGTGGTTAACTAGTCAGTGTAACTAGCTAAATATCAATACAGAAAGCTATTTGGGTTAAATCCTAAGGTTGGCTCTTATCACGCATATACACTTATATCACACACAAAATGTGATCTCACAATGGTCTCGTAATGATTTACAAGCACAAGTTCTAGAATAAATAAAATCACCGGCACACTCATAACAAAAGAATCAAAGCATAAAAGATGTATGCTAAATACAGAACAGGCTTAACTCCTCACAATTTAGGTGGAAGGGATATAATATGTGCTAGCTAATGTTATCGATCCAGAATGGATTGCAATATTAATCGGGACACATCTCAATTTTTCAAAAATTACAGGTTTCACCAGTGGATAGATCCAGTTATTCTAATATATTAGTCTAAAAATGACAAATAACTAGATCACAAGGGCAAACAAAATTTAAAATCTAGCTTGAAAATTATCCTTATTTTCCTATTCACCCCCCTCCCCCACACACACACTTAAGTTAAGCATTGTCCTCAATGTGATAAACGAACTTCAAAGTATGAGAATAGGGAAATAAGAGAATAAACCATATTTTTCGGGCCTCATATGATTCTTTGATCTAAGTGTCCAAGCTTAGTAACCATTACCTGCAGTATTCTTAAAACAAACACACAAAAATATTTCTACGTTTGATTAAAAGTAAGTGCTACACCCCCACAATTAAGTTCAACTAAGGAATTAGAGAAACTTGGGGTGTAATCACTTCGAAAATAAAAATAAGAAGTAAAAATAGCAAACACACAGGTTGCCTCCCGAGAAGCGCTTGTTTTATTAACGAGTCATCAGCTTGACTCAAACTTCTTTTAGTCTACAATTTCTGGTTTCTTCTTTGAAAATTTTGGAACATACACCACGTTTCCTATCACTATTTTTTCGGCCCAAGGAGTGTTTTTCTTATGATCAGCCGGAAAGGGTGTCATGAATGCTATAGCTTCATATTCTGATTCAGGTGGAATTTCTTCGATAGAAATCTCGTTCAATTGCTCCTTATCATGGTACAATTTAATCCGATGACCATTAACAATGAAACTTCCACCTTGTTTGTCGTATAATTCAACATATCCAGATGGAAATCCATGTTTCACTATATATGGTCCGAACCATTTCGGTTTTAGCTTAGGAGCTTTAAACTTGTATTTCATATTGAAAAGCAGAACTTTGTCTCCAACTTTCATTTTTTTCCGAATTCTAAGCTTTCTGTCATGATAAGCTTTGGTTCTAGCTTTGTAAAGTTTGGAGTTCTCGTAAGCTTGTAGTCTTAGTTCATCGAGTTCATGCAATTGCAAAAATCTCTTCTCTCCATCTATTTTGAGATCAGGGTTACAGTTTCTGAGTGCCCAGTAGGCGTGATGTTTGATTTCGAACGGCAAATGACATGTTTTTCCATATAAAAGTCTGTATGGTGTTGTACCAATTGGAGTTTTGTAAGCCGTACAAAATGCCCACAGAGCATCATCAAGTTTTCTCGACTAAACGGCAGGATTGTCTTTGATCATTTTTTCGAGTATCCTCTTTAAGGCTCTGTTGGTGTTTTCGACTTGACCACTGGTCTGTGGATGATAAGCTGTAGCAAAATGATGATGAACTCCATATCGTTTCATAATTTTCTCCATTTGTTTGTTACAGAAATGGGTTCCTCGATCACTTATTAAAGCTTTAGGAATTCCATAACGAGCAAAAAGCTTTTTGAGAAAATTAACAACAACTCGTGCATCATTTGTGGGCAGAGCCTCGGCTTCAGCCAATTTGGAAACATAATCAATAGCAACGAGAATGTATTCGTATTTGTGCGATTTAGGAAATGGTCCCATAAAATCGATTCCCCAAATATCGAATATTTCGCAGACTTGAATGCTCTTTTGAGGCATTTCATCTTTACGAGAAAGACTACCGGATTTTTGACAGGCATCACAGTTTTGAACAAGTGTATGAGCTTCTTTGAAAATTGTCGGCCAATAGAATCCAGCATCAAAAACTTTTTTAGCTGTGGTGGAAGGACCATAGTGTCCCCCAGTCGGGCCATGATGGCATTCATCAAGAATTCTTCTTATTTCGGAACTATAAACACATCTTCTGATCATCCCATCGGGACACATCTTGAAAAGATAGGGGTCTTCCCAATAATAGTGTTTTAGTTCTGAGAAGAATTTACTTCGTTGGGCGTGAGTTAATCCTTTTCTGAGAATTTTTCCAACGAGATAATTTGCAAAATCTGCAAACCATGGTATTTCTTTTTCATCATTTGTGTCAACAGTCATGAGAGTTTCATCAGGAAAATAATCGTCAATTTCATCTTCCCTTAATTCTTCCAAATTTGGATTCTCGAGACGAGACAAATGATCAGTAGCTAGATTTTCTGCTCCTTTCTTATCTTTGATTTCTATGTCAAATTCTTGGAGTATCAAAATCCGTCGGATAAGACGCGGTTTTGCATCTTGTTTTGTAAACAGATATTTGAGCGCTGAGTGATCAGTAAACACAATTGTTTTTGAAAGCACAAGATAAGATCTGAATTTTTTGAAAGCAAAAACAACGGCTAACAATTCCTTCTCCGTAACCGTGTAATTTTGTTGAGCATTGTTAAGTGTTGCTAGCGAAGTATATAGGACATAAATGTTTTCCTTCACGTTTTCCTAACACAGCTCCAACAGCAAAATCATTTACATCACACATGAGCTCGAATGGTAGTGACCAATTAGGTGAAACCATAATGGGTGCACTAGTCAGTTGGGTTTTCAATGTTTCAAATGCCTTCATGCAATCTGCATTAAAGTCAAAAACAGAATCTTTTTCAAGAAGTTTTGTCATGGGACGAGATATTTTAGAAAAATCTTTAATAAAACGGTAGAAACCGGCATGTCCTAGAAAACTTCTAACGGCTTTAACGTTGGTTGGAGGTGGTAATTTGGTGATAACATCGATTTTCGCTTTGTCAACCTCCATTCCTGCACCGGAAATTTTGTGTCCAAGCACAATTCCTTCAGTCACCATGAAATGACATTTTTCCCAGTTAAGAACAAGATGTGCAACTTCACATCTTTCGAGCATCGTATCGAGATTAGAAAGGCAAGCTTCAAATGAGCTTCCAAAAATTGAAAATCCATCCATGAAAACTTCCATAGATGTTTCAAGCATGTCTTGGAATATTGCAATCATACACCTTTGAAAAGTCGCGGGTGCATTACAAAGACCGAAAGGCATACGCCGGTAAGCGTAAGTTCCAAAAGGACATGTGAATGTAGTCTTTTCTTGATCGGCAGGATCGATAGGAATTTGGAAGTATCCTGAAAAACCATCAAGGAAACAGAAGTACTTGTTCCCTGCTAGTTTCTCAAGCATTTGATCCATAAAGGATAGAGGAAAATGATCTTTTCTGGTGGCTTTGTTTAATTTTCTGTAATCAATACATACTCGCCATCCAGTGACAGTTCTAGTAGGAACTAATTCATTTCGTTCGTTAGTCACTACGGTCATTCCTCCTTTTTTCAGAACACAGTGAACTGGACTCACCCAAGGACTATCCTCGATGGGGTAAATGATACCAGCATCAAGAAGTTTGATGATTTCTTTCTTAACAACTTCTTTCATGTTGGTATTGAGTCGACGTTGTCTTTCTACAACGGGTTTAGCACCTTCTTCCATATTGATTTTGTGTTTACAAAAATCAGGGCTAATTCCTGGGATATCAGAAGTTTTCCAAGCAAAAGCTCTTTTATGCCTCTTTAGAACAGAGATGAGACATTCTTTTTCATCGTCATTGAGCAACGAAGATATGACTGCTGGAAGAAGTGAATTATCCTCCAAGTAAGCATATTCAAGATGATCGGGAAGTGGTTTTAGCTCAAGATTAGTTGGTGGTTCTTGAAGAGAGGTTTTGATCCTCAATTGATCATTAAAGGTAATTTCCTCAAAATTCTCTTCCACTATTTCTCCTTCTTCAACTTCTTCTTCGAATTTTACTTCCATAAAATCAGCGAATTCTTTATCAAGATTTGTTTCACTAATTTTCTCCGAAGTAGTCATGAATGGATCAGAATCGTCAAGTAATACATCCAATTCTTCATCAGTTACTTCATCGATTACGTCAATGTTAAAACAAGTGTCGTCACTGAAATATGGATATTGCATTACTTTATCGATTAAAAAGGTAATTCTATCTTCTCCAACTCCAAGATTGAGTTCTTTACCTTTTACTTTGATTATAGCATCAGCTGTGTTTAGGAAAGGTCTTCCTAAAATAAGAGGGACTCTACTATCTTCCTCCATTTCTAAGATCACAAAATCCACGGGAAAAACAAGTTTACCAACTTGAACAAGCATATTCTCGGCAATCCCAACAGGATATTGGTAAGAATGATTGGCTAACTGAATACTCATCCTTGTAGGTTTCAAGGTATTGATTGAAAGTTTAGAATACAACGAATAGGGCATCAAATTGATACTTGCACCAAGATCGGCTAAAGCATCGCATGTGATGTTGTTTCCTAATGTGCATGGAATCAGAAAACTTCCGGGATCTCCGAGTTTTGGTGGAATTTTGTTTTGAACAATGGCCGAACATTCTTCATTGAGAAAGGTAGCGGATATTTGTTCCAACTTGTTTTTGTTATTAAGAATTTCCTTTAAATCTTTTCCATAATTGGGCATTCCAGCTAGAACATCAACGAGGGGTACATTGAGTCTAACCTCTTTGATCATTTCAACAAACTTCTTATAATGCTCTTCCATCTTTTCTTTCTTAAGGCGTTAAGGATATGGAATCTTTGGTGTGTACGCCTTGACTGGTGGGATGGGTTTTTCTTTGGGTGGTGTATTTGGAGTATTTTCCTTTTCTGCTTCTTCAGCTTCATCCTCACTTTCATCATGGACGATTGTGGTATCATTTGGATTGGGTGGTGGATCATAAGAGAGACCACTTCTTGTGAATACAACATTGATATGCTCATTTCTAGTCTGTGGTGGACGATAAGTTTTATCGTTTGATCCAGATGATGTTGGTTTAGAGTTGGATTGGGTATTACTTGGTAATGAACCTGGTGGTCGGGAAGAAAATTGGTCAGAAAGTCTACCGAATTTGTTTTCAAGATCCTGAATAGATGCTTGATGATTTTTCTAACCTCGCTCAACTTTGGTTTTGAGATTGAAGAATTGAGTTTTGACGAACTCATTAGTGGATTTTTGAGCAGTCACGAAGTCTCGCATCATTTTTTCAAAATCAGACTCTTCCGGTTTTTTATCAGAGGTTTGTGGAGTTTGATTATCTACTCGTGGTTGAGAATCACGGTTGTTATCCCTTTGTTGGCGATCTTGCCAATTTACAGAATTTATCCCGTAATAATTACCACGATAACCGCCTCCACGGTATCCTCCTTGGACATAATTAGCTTCTCCTTTTTTAGGCCTGTCCATTGGTTGATCGTCACATTCCGATGATATGTGATTACCTCCACAGTTGTTACAACCATCTCGCATTTCTTTCATTTCTCCTTTAAGATCTTTGTATTGCGAGTCGATTTTGGAAGTCAAGGCTTTCATTTTCTCCATGGGTTTAGAGGTATCGGAACTTTCGAAAAAAGCAACGGTTTTTTGTAAAGGTTTAGTTTTTGAATCTTTTGACCAATCGAGTTTGAGAAGTACTCGGTCTTCAAGTAATTGATATGCCTGGTTAGGGGTCTTGTAAAGAAAAATTCCTCCAGCATCAAGGATTCCTTGAGATGTTTCATCAAGTCCATGGTAAAAGATTTGGATAATGGTTCCTCGTCCTAAACCATGTCCATGACAACTACGAAGCAAATCTTTCATACGAAGCCAAGCTTCGACAAGTGATTCGTTAAGATTTTGTGTGAAAGCACGAATTTCTCCCATGAGTCGGTCAAACATGGCAGGTGGAAAGAATCGGCTTACAAAAGCTTTCCTCATCTCCTCCCAAGTATTGATAGTTCCTGGGGTTAATTCGTTGTACCACACTTTTGCATCTCCTGCAAGTGATGATGGAAAAAGTTTGAGTTAATTGGCATCGACATCGGTGTCGCCATATCGGAACATGCCACAAATTTTGATGAATTCGGCAATGTGTTTGTGCCGCGAACGGCCATCGAATTGGCGGTCTTTGATCATAGAAAGATGGTGACCTTTTACGGTGAAATTGTTACCAAGGTTAACAGGAACAATAGCAGATCCAGGAGTGGGTGCTACGGCTCGGTTGGCGGCCCACATGGGTTGATCGTCAGCCATGGGAAAAGGTTGATCAGTGAATGGGTTATAAACGAATTTGGCTTCGAAAAGGTTATCGAACGGTGGATTTCGTACTCTTGGTACACGATTGGCAGATGGAACAAAGGGTGTTCTTCTTCTGCTTCTTGTTCGAATTAAACTTTCGGTATTGAAAAGAGGTGAAATTGGTTCTACTCCAACTGAACGAGTGTTCATACAATTCCTAATAGAATCGAAGCAATGTCTAAACACACGAGCGAAGAATAAAAACAATTTGGAAAATCAGAATTGAAGAACCGATCGGATGGCAGGTGTACCGATCGGTTGGGAGTCTCAGAAAAACTTGGTTTTGAAAGAACCGATCGGATGGATGGTCTTCCGATCAGATGGTCAGCTCGGAAAAAATTTTATTTAGGAAACCGATCGGTTGGATGGACTTCCGATCGGATGGACGGCTCGTATTTTTTTTTTCCGAAAATGAACTTGGTAAGAGATGGACTTCTAAAACTTAAAGAAACAAAATAAAAAATCCCCGGCAGTGGCGCCAAAAACTTGATGTGTTACGTGTGTGTACAAGTTTTAAATTTATAAGGGGTGAATTACCGAATCTAGAAATAACACATACGAGCAAGTGAACTCATCCGTTATAGCAAGATTATGATGGTAAGGTTGGATCGTTCGCAGGGATTTGTAAGTGAATCGGGTTGTAAGTTTAAAAGCTACAAAAAGTAAATCTCTAGAACAAGCAATAATGATAATATGATAATTCAAATGATTAAAACTACACTTTTTTAGACTAGTTTATTACTTTAAGCATGATTGTGATAACTCTTGTTAACATGTTGGTTATGATAATTAATTGGTGAACTAATCTATTGTTCTTACAAGTTAAACCTTCGTCAAGATTTTAGTTTATAAAAACAAGCATTAAGTTTAACCAATCAATTCAAGATCAACTCAAGTTTCATAAGTTTGGATTAACAAACTTAAACACAAAAATAATCTTTTGTTTTATCAAATAAGCTTAGGAAATGGTCAATACAAAAGGTAACCGATCATAGACAAAAAGGTTACAATTGATTGTAAACTACTAATCTTTCGACCTATGAGGTGGTTTTCAATCAATCCAATTTGATAGACAAAAGCATTCTTATTACAACCACACTTAAGTTTCTTTGTTTAACCAAGAATAATGGGTAAAAACAATCATTCATAGACAAATGATTATAACTAGTTGAATAACAATAAACCTTTCGACCTTTAGAATTATTAACAACTAGTCAAACTTGATTAACAAATGTCACTATGAAACTTAAGCACAATTGGATCTTAGAATTAACTTGAAATTGAAATAAAAGATGTTATCACAATCATAAGCAAATCATTAAGTAATAAACATCGTCTAAGCAAGTGCACAAAAGCACTAGCCACTCATAGCAAACATAAACATAAACTCAGAATTTGGAACATTAGAAATCATGATTAAAAGTCTTACAACGATTGAAATGAGATTACAAATTATAAGGTAATGACACCCAAAGTATTGGTGTTGATGTTTTGACCTCCAAATATTGACTTCTTGAACCTCCAAAGTTTCCTGGACTTCTAAGGACAAAATTGGGAGCTTTTGAGAGAGTATTTTGAGAGTGGTTGATGAGTAGAGAGTTTAATTGGTAATTGTGTGTCAATGGCCTCTTCTAACACTTCACAAATGGCTCTATTTATACTACTCTCAAGGCCTAGGGTATTAAATGCTTCAACTTGGCCAACAAGCAGAATGGAATGGCCTAGAATATTCAATAGAAGGCCTTAGAATTGTTGGTCGCAAGATACAATACTTAATGATGAAGATTGGTAAAACAGACAACCTCCAACCGATCGGTTTGGTTGCCATCCGATCGGTTGGTCTTCAAAAATGGTCTCCATCCGAATCGGTTGCGGGCTGCATCCGATCGGATGGGGTGCTGCTGCAGACACAGTTTTTGGACTTTTGGCGTTTGGCTTGTTTCTTGTTCATAGCTTTTTGTTCTTCATCCAAACTTGATTCTTTCTTTGTCTTGGAACTTGTCAACTTGAATACTTGGACCTTCATTATTTGAAATGCCTTTTCGGAGTGGATCTTTGACATGGGAATCTTCGTACGATCATAAATATTTCCTTCGTCCTCATTCTTTCACTTTTTCTTCCTTTTTCCTGTACTTGGCTACATATACTTTGCAAACATACTTTGGTGCGATTTAAGTAACAAAAGCATATAAATATAACCAAATAACAAATACAAAAGTACGTTATCAAAGACCTTCGTCGCAACCTTTTCTCCGTCGGTCAATTTTGTGATGGGGATTTGGAAGTAGGATTTCGGGAGAAAACTTGTTTCGTTCGTGACTTACAAGGAAATGATCTTGTGGAAAACTAGAAGGGGGGGTTGAATAGTTTTACGTCTTTTAAATTTGATTGTGAAAACTTTTGTTTACTTTTAAAAACTTCAATTCGATCTTATGTGACTTCAACTCTTAAACAATATGTACAAATATAGACAAATGTAAATAAGTAATGCAAGTAAAGTAAATGAAATGAAATGAAAGATAGGGATGGAAAGATCAAACCACAACACAAGGATTTATAGTAGTTCGGCTACAAGGACACCTTCCTTGCCCTACTCCACTCCCCGAGTCACCTACTCGAGAGTTCTCTTCACTATGTCAACAAACTCCCTTATGGCGGAGAAAACCTTACACAACTTTAGCTTACACCGGCTTAACGACACAAAGCTAGATGTCGGGTTCTAATCGTAGCTAGAACCAATCTCACAACTTCTACACGACTTCTTCACGACTTATTCACAACTTCTTCACGACGGCTTCACGACTTCTTCACTACGGCTTCACACCTTTTACACGACGGCTTCACAACTTCTAGACTACGACTTCACAACTTCTACACTACTTCTTTACAACACAACTACTTACTTACACTTTGATCTACTAATTACAACTACACAAACACCTTATCAAATACATTACACAATTATACAAATATATGAATTGAGCTACAATACTTCTTCTCTAGATGTTGAAGAAGTATTCTTCTTTTGCACTTGGATGATGAAAGCTTGGATCACTTGAAAACCAATGCTTAAGAGAATATGATCAAAGGATTTTAGAAAGGATTTACAAGGATTAGAGAAGATTTAGAACAGAAGGTTTGGGGTGCAAAGGGTGAGAAAAAAGTCCAGAGATGAACCAGTATTTATAGGCAAATCTGAGGACCTATAGGAGCGGGGCGGTCCCCTTAAATAGGTGGGCGGTCCCCTTAAAATTAAGGGGGCCGCCTAAATCCGAACGTTGCTCAAATTTGTCTTTTTATGGGGAAGGTTTTTCTGGAACATTTTTACCATTTTTGGTTGAAAATTTGAATTCATAAATTTATAAAGGATTAAACATTTTTATTTAATACCAAAAATGATTTTCTAAAAGATATAAAATGTTTGGGTCATTTTATAAAAAATCTAGTGATTAAGAAAATGTTCCTTTGATCATATAATGCATTAAGCATTTGTTTATTCATACCTTAAGTGATTGAGTTGTTAAAATAGATATTAACAACTAAATACTTGTTTACGTCATAATTTTCCATTTAATGATTTTACATTTTGTGATTATCAAAACGTAGAGATATCGAAAAATATTAATAACGTGTTTAGGCATTATTTATATCAACAATCTCCCCCTTTTTGATGATTACAAAATCTAAACTCATTAAATTGAAAAATTAATTTTTAGACAAGTATTTAGTGAGTTTATATCTACTTCTCCCCCTTTTTGTAGAATCAAAAAGGTTATGCCGACAAGTTTTAGATATGAACTTTGTCGGGACGAGAACTCCCCCTTGATGTGTGCTCCCCCTTGTTTGAGAGCATAATGGAAACGAGATATGGAATACTTGCAAGAAAAATATTAGAAGCACAAGCATATATATAGCAAAAATAAGCAAGCATATAAAAGAAAGACATTCATTAATTAAAGATGTTGTGTATAAATACACAACCAAGTAGAGTACATCATGGGTGAAACATACAACATGCAACAAATAATACAATTAATGATACTACATAATCATCCCAAGAGTACATGATCCTCATAGAGCTTGCAACCAAAAAGAGTGGAAAACATTATTGGTGTTGAAACATTTTATCTAGTTTGAAGAGAATGGAGGAGGTGGTGGTGAAATGGGTGAAGATGGTGGAGGTGGTGGTGTCGGTGTGTTGGTTAACATGTGCTCAATGCATGAGAACATATATTGCATTTCATCCCGAAGACAAAAGATGATGGTTCGGTTATGAATGCAACAAAGTCAAGTATCTCCATGAGCTTCAAGGAGACTCCAAGGTATAGGATTAACAAAGAGAGGTGGTGGAATTGGTGAGGATGAAAAGTGAGCATCAAGAGGTGTGATTGGTGAGAGGGAGATGGCAAGCTCGGTGGATGGAGGTTCTTGAGTGAGATGTGGTGGTGATGTTGTTGGTGGTGGTGTTATTTGTGGTGAGGAGAGGTGTTTGTTGATGTAGTCATTGATGGATGAGGTTGAAGGTATGGAAGAAGAGGAGGTACCATGGGTGGAAGGTGTTTTGGATGGTGCATTAGGTGCACTTGGAGATGAGCATTTAGGTGGTGGTGATGGAGTGGTGTTGTCTTCTTTAGTAAGATCAATGAAAAGTTGTTTGGGTGGTAGCATGGTGTTGTAGGTTGATGTTTGAAGGAGATGAGGATTGATGAAATGAGGGTTTATCATTTGGAGGGAATTTATAATATGAAAGTATGGTTGGTTTGGGTAAGGTTTTGAGGTTTAGTAGTAATATTCCAAACTCAGTTGGGTTATTAAGAGAAAGGGTAGCTGAGACTAGAGAAAAGGGGTCACAAGATGCAAAAGAAAACAGTGAAATTCACTGTCCAGATGGCCGGTCCCCTTAATTGTAGGCCGGCCCCCTTAAAATTAAGGGGACCGCCTAGCAAAATTAAGGGGGCCGCCCATCTGGTGTTTTCCCAGGCGACCAAAATTGAAAATTTTTCAGAAAAGGGTCAATTTTTGGGGTGTGTTTGGAGCAAGCTCTATTTGAACCATGTACACTAGGAATGATCAAATAGTAACAATAATATATTAAGTAATAATGTACATATATAAACTAGCAAAATCATGTTATAAGCATATCATAGGCATATTATATTAAAGAAACTAGTGACAAAGTTCTAACATGATAGTAGTTAAACGTCTAGCACAATGCAAGATATAACAAAATGAATGTCAAAATAATAACACTACACATAATTGTCTAATAACATATCATCAATGTTCAATTTAAATCCACACCAAATAAATCTATTTCTTCTTTCCAAGAATCTTCCTGAAGGCCTTTCCTATTGACTTGAATCCACCTCGAACCTCTTGATGCATTTGTTGAGTGGTGTTTAGCAATGCGGTTTGTCTTTCGAAGAGGAGTTGATCATTTTTTTGGGAAGGAGAAGGAACTTGATAGTCGGTGTAATCAAGTTCCGGAAGATTATCAATGAATGTCGTGGGTGATGGGGTACTAACACATGATGTGTCCTCCTCCTCCTCATCATCATCTCCTCGATGAGATGTAGAACCACGAGGTGGGAGTGAGAAAGAGCTACGAGATTTGCCCTTGTCACTTCGAGATTGACGAAGTTGGACACGAACAAGAGGACGTAGGACCGGTTGAACGAACTCATAAATATCACTCTCAAGATGAGGGTAATCTTCCATGACATGATAATAAAGTCGAGTAAGGAACATACCATAATGAAGATTGGCATTGGGAGTGTTTTTAGCGGATATGATTCGATGAACAAAGAGATAAGCCAAATTGTATTGTTCTTCCGCAACAACACAATACAACATGTGAGCAATGCTCGCCGTGAGATGATCACGGTGACCACCGGTACCGAACGCATTCTCACGAATGAGTTCTTCCCAACGCTTCATGTCGAGGCTTAACTCCTTGAGGAGGATTTGGTTTGCATGGATGTCGACATTTTTCGACTTAATCTTTCTGCTAGTCGTACCACGTTCTAGCTCAAGAAGTCGACGAATGTCGTCGGGAGTTGGGGTCTCAAAATAGTATGGACCCTCTTGAGGTCGATGTTGTTCAAGAGAAGAAAGATCCCACTCATTTGAGAAAACGGCTTGACCGTTGTGGGGAATTTTGAGAATTTGACCGAATTGAGCGAGAGTAAGAGTGATGAATTCGTTTTGGATCATGAAGGAAATGATGATATAACCATAGTCATCGGTTTGCACCGTAACTTGGCTATAGAAGTCAAGAACAAAGCGAGGAACGATACGCTCATTGATTTTGTAAAGACAATTGAGACGAACATTGGAGAACATTCGTTCGATATAGTCGGATTGATAGAAAGATGGATCGACAATTCTCCCCTCATGAATGTTTCTATTTTCGATGGAACGATAGAAACATGCAATAGTGGGAGATATGCCGGGAGTGGTAGAGACTTTTTGAATGTATTGTTTTGTTTTGGAGACATCACCAACCGTGGCTTTAGGCATTTTCACCTAAACAAGACAACAACAAGAAAATAAGAAGAAAAAAAATGCATATGTCATATATACTACTTATGTGGAACACAAACATACTTCGACTCTAAAAAATTTAATCCTAAGAAGTAGTTTGCAATGTTCCTTAGTTTTTGTTTTTAACTCGCTTAAAATGTATTTTATGATGTTAAGAAGTAGTTATAGAGATATTTTGATGAAGAACCAAAAATATCCAAACGCTTCTTTATACATCATAAGCTACTTTGAAATGTGGCTAGACAACATTAGATTGTATGTCTAGCTATTTCTTACGAGTATTTATGCTAAGTAACTTATTAAAAGAATGAAAACATAGATTTTGACTCAAAAAAGTTTGTTTTAATTCATTATGCCAAACGCTCCATTTTTCTAGAAAAATAAAGACTCATATCTCAATATGCATATGAATTATGTATCTTGATTACTCAAAGTGACTAGTTACATGTTTATAAACTTGTCCATTAGTTGTGAAATTTATTTTGACTTAATCTTGACAATTTTATGACTTAATCCAAACACTCTCTTATGTTTATAAAATTATTTTTCATGATTCAAAAAGTGTATTTTTAGGATTAAAAGTTGTGATATTGTAATGTGGTTAGTTTTAACAAGTGTTTATGGCATATTTCAACAATGTATAACAAATTTTGAATGAGAGTGTTTGGTTTTTCAAAATTTTAGCATGAGGGTTTTAGATTACTTAGATTCTATGTGAATTAAGCACTTTAATCCTATGGGGAGCATTTGGCAATGGTATTCCTAGACTTAATTTCAACATAAGTTCGAATTTAAAAAATTTAAATAGAATACCTAATTGTGATTAGACTCAAAATTGGATGAAATTAGATGAAATGTGATTTGAAAAACTTACAATATATGTTGCTAATCGAGATATAAGTGTTTGCCCCTTGCGAATTTAGCCCGAATTGGTGATTTGGTGAGTGGTTTTGATGGTTTTTGGGTGGTTTAGTTCTTTCACAGCAGGTAGCAAAGGAAGGGTGTGTGAGAAATGGAGTGTTTGGCAAAAGTTTTAAGAGGAAAATCATTTTTGGTAGCAGCAGATGGCCGGTCCCCTTAAACATTAAGGGGGCCGCCCTCATTAACTAGCTGGTCCCCTTAATTTTAAGGGGGCTGCCTACCAAAAATGGAGTTTTTCGAATTTTGTTTCTGACGGCAAAATATTTATATATATATATAGATAGATTTATAATATATCAAAAATACGTTGGTTTGTATATGCACGAGGAAGGAATACTTGACACATTTTATTAACATTTCGTTAAAAAAATATCTTGAGAATTTTGGATAAAATAATCAAGACGTCAAGTCGACAATGATTTTGAGGAATGAGAGGGAATGAGTATATTTATATATATGTATATTACATGGGAAATTTGGATGTAGAATGGTGTCGAGAGATGATGAGGTAGAGACGGAGATGAGTGCTGACGGCGTCGGGAGTTTGTTTCATCCATAGTTTTCTTTGCGCGAAGGTTTAAATTCTACTTCTATGTTTATCCACTTAACTCACTTCTCTTCATCACCATGAGTTTTATGATAGTGGACATAGAAGATTTTCGTGTTGAACGTTAAAGTCCAAAAGAGCAAAGGGGGAAGAAGAAGTTCGAGGACGAACAATTTCTTTTAGTTCTAGATAGTCAACAAATGACGTATATAGGTTGTGAGAGGATATGTGTGTGTGTGTATATATATATATATATATATATATATATATATATATATATATATATATATATTATATATATGTATATAATATATATATATATAAGTATGTAATATATGTATATATAGTATGATTTGTATATATATATATATATATATATAAGAAGAAAACTCACTAACAAAAACATAAGTATTAACTAAACTTAAGCATTTAAGACTAACGGGGGCATGCAATAAGCTAGTTCATTAATCTAAGCATATAGTGGTGAGCATGAAAGAGAGGCGTACCTTTTTGTCTTCAATGTGCGATCTTCAAGCACTTCAAAGCGTATATATTGACTTATAGAAGTCAATCATGAATGAGATACCGACTTTCCCGATGAGTAGACATTCTAGCCACTTGGTCCCCATGGTCTAATTGGTCCATAGTTGTTTGAACCAAACATGGTTTGCAATTGACTAGGATGCATATATGGTGGAAGTATTCCCCAAGGATTGAAACTTGGTGGACTTGAATAATTCCACATTGGGTGACTATTATTTTGGCGGTTTGGTCTATTTTGGTTTCTTCTAGGTTGAGGATTTTTAGGCCGAGGGTGAGGACTAAGTGGTCTTCTAGGAGGAGGTGTTTTTGACCTTAATTTTGGTTTAGAATATTCTACTTCGGTTTTTAAAGATGGTTTGTAGAAAAATTTTACTTCCTCATTACTAGCTATGGGTATTTTTCTATCTTTCATAAGTATATATTTAGGTTTTGACTCTAAAGATTTTTGCTTATTAGTTTCACATTTAAACTTTACATTTTTAGTTTCACTAGTTGAAGCCTCAGTTGAATTAAATCCTAAGCCGGTTTTATCTCCTGATACTCTTTGAATACTTATTATTTTCCTAAGTGAATTACTACTATTTTCGAATTTGTCAAGTTTGCAAATTTCTTCCTTAAGTTTTTCATTTTCATTTTTAGTTTCTTGACATGTTTTACATTCTGCAAAAATTTCTTTGCCTTTTTCTAAGTTATGTAGTTTATTTTTTAATCCAAGTATTTCATTTTCTAATTTGTTATTTATATGTTTTAGTGATTTATTTTTAGTTATTACTTTTTGACCTAGTTTGCATAATCTACTATATTCACTGTCTAGGTCTTTTTCATCTAATGATAAATGCTCATCACTAAAGTATTCGGTTTCGGAATGTACCTCGCTTGATGTCTTAGCCACAAGACACTTCTCCTCCTTTGTGGTTTCTTTCTCGTCTTCGTCACTATCACTCCATGCTCCTCCAACAAATGCCTTTTGATTTAGCTCTCTTGACATCATTGGACATCTTCCGATGAGATGATTTGGATCGCCACATTTAAAACACTTCCTCTCGCTCTTGCTACCTTTGTCGTATTTGTTTCTTTGGAGTGCCTTTTTTTCGTCATGTGGTTGTCTAATGAATCTTCCTCGTCTTTTGAAGAACTTCTTGAAGTCTCTTACGGCCATGGCATATTCTTCGTCATCACTTTCGGAGGTTGAGCTATCCTCATCACTAGATTCCTTCCTAGCTTTCAATGCAATTGACTTACTTTGTTATCTTTTTCCTTTGACCATCTCGGAGTCTTTCTTTATTATTGCTTCGTAGACTTTCAAGTTGCCGATCAACTCATCAAGTTGAAGAGTTGACAAGTTCTTCGATTCTTCAATCGCCGTAACTTTAGCTCGCCATTTTGGATGAAGAGCCCTAAGAAATTTCCAAACAAAATTCTTACTAGAAAAACTCTCATCAAGTGCTTTTAAACTTGTGATAATTGTGTTAAACCTAGCAAAAGCATTATCAATTGATTCCTCTTCCGGAATCGTAAATTGTTCATATTGTTGAACAAGAAGATCTATTTTATTATCTTTGACTTGACTATTACCTTGGTGAGTTATTAGTAAAGAGTTCCAAATTTCTTTTGCGGTTTCACACATAAAGATTCTTTCGTATTCTTTACGCGGTAACGCATTATAAATAACCATTTTTGCTTCATTATTTTTAGCAAGTTTTCTTTTTAAATCATCATTTTGTTTTTCAAAAGGTACTATTTCATCCTTTTTAGTTTCCGGATTATTTTGAATAGCTAAAAAATCACCATTAGTAATAACATGCCAAAGATCTAGATCTTTTGATTTCACATAAGTTTCAAATCGATTTTTCCAATAAAGAAATCCATCACTTTCAAATAGTGGTGGTCTTTGCATAGATTGCCCTTCTAAATATTTTTCAGATTCCATAGATCGTTTCAAGTTTTAAAATACAGTTTATTTTAAAAATCTTGTTTGACGTGGCTCTTGATACCAATTGTGGAAAACTAGAAGGGGGGGGGGGGTTTAATAGTTTTACGTCTTTTAAATTTGATTGTGAAAACTTTTGTTTACTTTTAAAAACTTCGATTCGATCTTGTGTGACTTCAACTCTTAAACAATATGAACAAATATAGACAAATGTAAATAAGTAATGCAAGTAAAGTAAATGAAATGAAATGAAAGATAGGGATGGAAAGATCAAACCACAACACAAGGATTTATAGTGGTTCGGCTACAAGGACACCTTCCTTTCCCTACTCCACTCCCGAGTCACCTACTCGAGAGTTCTCTTCACTATGTCAACAAACTCCCTTATGGCGGAGAAAACCTTACACAACTTTAGCTTACACCGGCTTAACGACACAAAGCTAGATGTCGGGTTCTAATCGTAGCTAGAACCAATCTCACAACTTCTACGCGACTTCTTCATGACTTATTCACAACTTCTTCACGACGGCTTCACGACTTCTTCACTACGGCTTCACACCTTCTACACGACGGCTTCACAACTTCTAGACTACGACTTCACAACTTCTACACTACTTCTTTACAACACAACTACTTACTTACACTTTGATCTACTAATTACAACTACACAAACACCTTATCAAATACATTACACAATTATACTAATATATGAATTGAGCTACAATACTTCTTCTCTAGATGTTGAAGAAGTATTCTTCTTTTGCACTTGGATGATGAAAGCTTGGATCACTTGGAAACCAATGCTTAAGAGAATATGATCAAAGGATTTTAGAAAGGATTTACAAGGATTAGAGAAGATTTAGAACAGAAGGTTTGGGGTGCAAAAGGTGAGGAAAAAGTCCAGAGATGAACCAGTATTTATAGGCAAATCTGAGGACCTAGAGGAGCGGGGCGGTCCCCTTAAAATTAAGGGGGCCGCCTAGTAAATTAAGGGGGCCGCCCAAATCCGAACGTTGCTCAGATTTGTCTTTTTGTGGGGAAGGTTTTTCTGGAACATTTTTACCATTTTTGGTTGAAAATTTGAATTCATAAATTTATAAAGGATTAAACATTTTTATTTAATACCAAAAATGATTTTCTAAAAGATATAAAATGTTTGGGTCATTTTATAAAAAATCTAGTGATTAAGAAAATATTCGTTTGATCATATAATGCATTAAGCATTTGTTTATTCATACCTTAAGTGATTGAGTTGTTAAAATAGATATTAACAACTAAATACTTGTTTACGTCATAATTTTCCGTTTAATGATTTTACATTTTGTGATTATCAAAACGTAGAGATATCGAAAAATATTAATAACGTGTTTAGGCATTATTTATATCAACAGATCTAATCTCGGGCACTCGTGGAACTAGTCTTTATACCATCTCAATGTCTGATACGATTGCTTCTTCTCCTATATGTCTGCTCTCCAAACCACATTCGACAAAATCATGGTTATGGCACAAACGACTGTCTCATCTGAATTTTAAAACCATGACTGAACTTGCACGTTGCAAACTAGTCGATGGTGTTCCCCGGTTTCGATATTCAAAAGATCACTTATGTCCAACTTGTGAACAAGGAAAAAGTACTCGTGCACATTTCTCTTCAAAAACAGAACACAGTACAGATCACGTTATTCAACTACTTCATATGGATTTGTGTGCCCTATACCTGTGTAACACCCCCAAAATTATCGCAGCGGAAGATAGTTCACTGGGGTATTACTTCCTAGCACAAAGTACAAGTCATGGAAAACGACCCATTAAAAGAGACGTTTTAAAAGTGTTTCACATTTGATACATTAAAACCTCAGAGTTTGCAAAAGGTCCCAACAGTTTTCATAAAACAAAATGTTTTCAAAAGATTGCAATTGTTTTAAACCTAATATAAATATTTAAAATATAGTCTCTTCAAATGTGAAAATATACCGAGTCTTCAAAAGATATCCGTGTGACTCCAATCCAAGACCTTCATGCCTTAAAACCTGAGATAAAACATGCTAAAAGTCAACACAAAGGTTGAGTGAATCCATAGAGTTTTAGTAATAAGCAGTTGATCACAATATAGTTTATAAAAGTGACTAAGCAACAAATGAAGAGTCTAGTAAGGTTATTATTGCACTAAGCTCATGACATCGACGCCTTAAGAAACATGTATCTAAAATTTGCCCCAGTAGGTGCCTGGCCAAGCACCTAGAGACCTCGAATATAGTGCATCCGTTTGTACATGGTGGTACGATGCTACCTACCCAGACGGGGGAGTTCAATCCCAGTAGATTGATGCGTGGTTTTGCGACCTTACAACAGGTTTTACCTCTCGAGGGATCTCGAGAAGCTTGCAATCCCCACCAGGCAGTGTACCTGACCGATGTAGTATAGTGAAGTGGCAAGTACCGGGGGATTGATCGTTCTCTAGGGGAATAGTGTCGTTAGGATTGAAAAACTACTCTAATAGGTCTAAGGGTGAGGGAAGATTCTTTTTGTATTTTTATATTTTTTTATGAAAGCAAGTAAAATCTCGGGTTTGAAGGAGTGGGCGGAATTAGTTGCTAGTCAACTAACCCAAATAACTACAATTGCAAATAAAATAAAATAACTGAAAATAAAAGGTTGTGAAACTTATATGGGGAGAAATGTGTTTACTTAGATTTCCTTACTCCCTAACTATCTTTTACCGGTTGATTAGTGTGTATTAATTGTGTGGATGACGGGTGTATTCCTTAATACCAATCGTGGGGTGGCGTACGTACTTCCCCAACTCTACAAGCTCCTACTTCACTCCTATGTCGAGTCGGCTAAGAAGCTCTTAACATGGGATCACCAGAATTCGCTCATGCATTAAATACAACCATAATAACCTTAGTACGCATTGGTTCATGTTTCTTAAGACGTTCAAGCAAGTTACCGTATAGGAGGTTAGCCAGTTTTCTTAAGCCTAACATCGATAAGCAATCATCCAATACAATTAATAACACACCAACAACCAATAATCAATAGTTAGGTTTCATTAGATCTAAGCAAACACAAGATAAATCTAGCCTAGCATGTTAATTAAAAGACAAGAACAAGATATAATCAAACAACACATAGACATATTGAATGATTAAGTGATTACTTATCTTCAATTAAACATGGGAGATCCAAGGGTATAAAACCCTTAAAAATGGCAGAAAATTCGTCTTAGGGTTTCTCCTCACAAAGTTTCACACTAATGACTAAAAATTGCAAAACTATATATAGAGTTTAGGGTCTGACGGCGTCACGTTGTAGAGCTTGACGCCGTCACCTCGCCGCGGCTAGGGTTCCCGGATGGTCTTCCTGACGCCGTCCCTCTTTAATCCTCCAAAATCCTCTCTGGCCCGTCAAGGTCTGACGCCGTCATAATTGTGCTTGACGCCGTCTCTCTTTAACTTAAACCGTGACGACCTTGATCACCTTAAAGGGTGACGCCGTCAGAATTCTATTGTAAAACTCTCTGGCGCGTCACGTGTATTTTGTCATATCCACCTCTTTTGCCAAGCCGTGACACCGTCAGGAGTAATCCTTGACGCCGTCACGTGTACTTTTCCAGCAGCTTTGGAGACTTTGTCGTTTTCTTCACTTATATGCTCCAAAAACATCCAAAATGCTTCCTTTTCCAGATTTCTTCTCCAAAGTACCTAAAATGACAAAAGGAACGATTTAGGGCAATATTTGATCAAATAAATACGATTTAGGGCTAAATGACCCCCTAAAAGCGGTACACTTTTCGCTTCATCAAATACCCTTACACTTGAGATTTGCTTGTCCTCAAGCAAATGCGCTTTTATTCTAATCAAAATACAAGTTAGGGGTCATTTAATGCTAATATAAAAGTAATTACAACAAATAGTCGTTCCACTTTAATCATAATAAGCACGGAGATTACAAACTAGCACCTCACAAGTAGTGTTTAGATACTCACATCTCTCAGGTGTCATAAAAGTATATCTCATAAATGAAAACGGATAATATCTCTCACTACCTGTCATAGCAAATAGATTACCAGAGGCTTGGGAAAGGATCAAAAACCTCCTCCACTAGGCGTAAGCACCTAAGATAAACTATCAAAGAGGGCTTTTAAACGGGTTATAATGTTAGGTGTAGGGATATGATAAACACGGATTTGTTGGATAAGGGATATTTTACTGGTGGCGAGTTAAAGATCTTGATTAATTACATGTACAATATGGCGTTGCTAAGCCAAGACTAGACTCGACTTAAGCTAAAAACAAAATAACAAAAACATAAAATAAACATAAAATGAAACGGGATGGTAGTCCGTATGTTTTTTCTACTTTTCTTTTTCTCATTTTTTTGTATTTTTCTTGATTTTTTCGATTTTTTTTTTTTTTTTTTTTTTTTTTTTTTTTTTTTTTTTTTTTGCATACACTCTTGCCCTACCATCCAAAATAATACATCATAGGGGCGTTGCATTCCCCTTACACTTGAACTTTTACATAACTTTACAATTACTATTCTAATGACTCGAATTAAGATAATCGAAACACTTGGAGTACTTTTAAAATATTTAGCACATATGGGGGTAATAATGTTGTTCTTCCCCATTACTCCATTACACTAGTACTTTACCCATGAGTCCCAATCGTCCCAAAACAATATGTACAAGGATATGACTCGACTTAGCAACCATGTAATCAATTAGATAATTAACTTGGGGTTTAAACAAATGTTGTCACAATAATGCACTAAAAAATGAGTGCACACAAGGTAGGCTAAGGCGATTTGGGTGTACATTTAAGTGGGGTGTAAACAAATTCTTCCTTTAAGTAAAATGCTTAAAGTTAGAAACGAAATGATTGGCTCTGAGGGGTGTACTAGGGGTATCGAGTACTAAAAATGAGTACAACGCAAAGGGTGTGGGAGAATTACTTGACCAATGTAGCCAAAGTAATTATAACAAAAACACAGGTGTAAAACAATGGGTTAATCCTAATGCCTCTTATCATGTAGTAAATCTAACTACATGAATGTAGTCTCACTTGTGGCCTCGGAATGGTCCTAACGCAAGTTCTAGAATCTAAGTGCTACCGGTACACACATCATAGCATAAATGCTTTTCCTACCAATTCTAGGGGCGAACCTCACATATTTGGGGGTGGAAAATTTTTTAGTGGTACGGTTTTGTGCTAGTCATATAACTCCTATCCATGAGACGCTCATTAAGATCAAAGTTTCACTCCTATATGTTGTAAAAAAATTTAAATTTGGCACTAAAATTGCCTTAACAGGTATTTCTCTCAGTTTTATTACACATCTACCATTAAACAAACAAAAATCAAGCGTAATAGCATTCTCTAAGGTATCCTACTTTACCCCCCCTTACACTTAAGATGAACATTGTCCCCAATGTTCAAATAACAAGATGTAAAAGTAAATAAGGTAAAAGAATGAAATAAAATACTCCCCTGATTCGTTTGGTGGATAAAGAGGTAACATGGTTAGATCTTCTTCCAAGGTAATGTTGAAGCTTCAAGACTAATGCATCGCCAAAAGCTTGATTCCAAATACATCTCCTTATCCAAAATAACCTGTTAAACCTGAGAAAACAAACACGAAAACCTGCATAACAACGGCGGGATAAATCTATATAAGGATATAATGCTTGTGGAATGATTATTTTGCAGATTCCTGGAGTTTATAAGTTAGAGATTTAATAAAAACTTTTTATGAAAACAAAACTTTCAAAAATTTTAGAAAATTAAAACCTGACGCCGTCAGAAATGATCTGACAGAATTCTCATGTTAAGTTTCCGAAAAATTTCTGGAAAAACCTATACCTTACTTCCTGGAATTCCTGCAAAACATCATTATGACTCGATACAAGCATTTGACTCAAACAATTACTAATATGTATGTTAATTTATTATTGTTACGATTCATGTTCATTTGTTCTGATAAACCGATTTGGATTTCCCTTACACTTAACTTTTGCAAAATACCTTTATATGTAGTTAAGACGAAGTTAAAAACAAAATAAATCATTTTCACAATTTAGTTTTGAACATGAATCAATAATAATAAAAATTAAACATACATACGGAAGCAAATAAAATCAAACAAACAAATAAATAAACACACAAAGCAAATAAAGCTTGGGTTGCCTCCCAAGAAGCGCTTTTCTTTATTAACGAGTCTTGTAGCTAGACTCAAAGTCCTTCTACCCTATGTAAGTGAGTTCGTCATCGAGGACGTCTTTAGGGTTAAGCTTGGATTGAAGTTTCCTATTGGTCCGCTTAGTACAATATATCTTTTCAAACTTCTCTCCATCCGGTTCATACAATGTCATCTTAATATGCCATGACCCATCTCCATCTTTGGGTGGTTTGTCCCAATCCCACTTATGATCATCGTCCTCACAAGTCCACTTATTCATCCCTAGGTTAATTGGCAAAACTCCTAGGAAATCAATCATCTTCCTAAAAACTAGAGGGTCTTCAAATGGATCCAATTCGGTGTCCCTAGCCAAGAGTTGCTCTACCGTATGTGTTCGGTTCACAAAGTCATCTTCTAGGTAAAATGGGCGTTGGGGTCCTATGAAGTCTCTATCGATCCAAGGTCCATATCTAGATGGTCTCTTATTTAATTCTAACCAATGGGGTGTTGGTTCATCACTAGTATCATAAGCATGTTTCTTCACATCATAGACTGACCAAGTATCACCTTCTCCTACCGCTATCTTAGATTCCTTACAATCAATCATAGCACTAGCGGTCGCCAAAAATCCTCTACCTATCAACAAGGGGCATGTAGGGTCGCTAACCATATCAAGGATGTGGAAATCGGCTAAAATGGTTAGTTTTCCTATGTGTACTAACACGTCCTTGACTACTCCAACCGGGTAAGCAACACTCCCATCCGTTAAGCCTATTATCACCTCGGTTTCTTCAAGTTTTCCTAGTTTTAGATAGGTGTAGAGAGGTAACGGAAGTAGGTTAAGGCTTGATCCAAGATCGGCTAATGTGTCATAAGCCTTCGAATTACCGATCTTGCAAGGTAGAACAAATAAGCCCGGATCATCTAGCTTCTTAGGTAGTTTGTTATGAACAAAGGCGGTCCCTTTTTCGCCTAACTTGAGCTTCTTCTCATCCAACACATCAATAACCGGACTTTCAAGGTGGAGCTCCTTGAATTCTTCGTCAAGGTTTTGAGTGGGAGGTGTTTCAACTATGTTGTTGACCAATTTAGTGTTGGATATCATAATTTCTTGGTCATTTTGAATGACTTGGGTTTGTTTGAAACACGTGCTCATGGAATTGACCGAATAATATTGTGGACAAAAACTAGGAGATGAAACCGATGAAATGGCGTTGACGTTTAGTTTCGGGTTCTTGACTGTGTCGCTAGGGAGTGCTCCCATTTCTCGGTCATTGAGGGCTTTCAACAAAGTGTCAATCTTATTGGTCATCTCGCTTTGTTTTTGTTTGAAATCGGCTTCAAACTTGGCCAAACGAGCTTCTTGAGATGCCATAAATTGGGACATCAATCCTTCAAAGTTATGGGTACTACCATTGCTGGAAGGATTGTTGTTGAAAGTACGGTTCGAGTTGGAACCGCTTGATTGCAAACGATTAGGTGAGTTGAAAGAATTGGTTTGTTGTGCGTTTTGGTTTTGTTTCCACCTAAGGTTTGGGTGATTTTTCCATGAGGGGTTGTATGAATCACCGTAGGGGTTTGGCTCGGGTTTGAAAGTGTACCACTTGTCTCCCGCTCCTTCGGTACGCGAGGATGCGTAGTCCGCAAAAGCTTGTTCGGGGAGTTCCATGCAATCACGAGTGTCGTGGGGACCACTACATAATTCACATGAAGAAGTGATTTTGTTCACTTGGCTTGAAGTTTTAGGAGCCTCGTAGGATTTCATAAGAAACTTGACTTGGTCTTCAAGTTCTATGATCCTACGGTCGGAAGTGCTTGAATTGTTCGAAGGCAAAGATATTGCCTTGACCGTTTTATTCAAATCACGGGGATCACTCCAACTTTCGTTGTCATAAAGAGCAAGATCTTCTAGGAGAGCCCATGATTGTTCCGCACTTAGATCACGTAGCTTACCACCGGCCGATTGGTCAATGGTTTGCCTCGTGGAGGGATTGATATGGTCATAGAAGATTTGGACTTGGAGCCAAAGTTCTATGCCATGGTGAGGGACTTTTTGGAGTAAGTCCTTGAATCGAGTCCATGCCTCGTAGAGGGTTTCGCCTTGACGTTGTTGGAACATCAAGATATCATTCCTTAGCTTGGTAGTTCTTCCTGGTGGAAAAAACTGAGCGAGGAAACGAGTGGTGAGATTATCCCAAGAGGTGATGGATCCTGCGGGTAGACGCTCTAGCCATTGACTAGCTTGGTCCCGCAGAGAGAATTGAAAGAGACACAGTCGGGTCGTCTCTCGAGTGGCAACATCAAGGTCTATGGAATCAACGATTTTGAGAAAGTCCTTGAGATGTTGATTAGGATCTTCGGAACGAAGTCCATGGAATGCGCATCCGCTTTGCACCAACCGGATGGTGTCGGATCGCAAGGGAGTGACATTGGCTCCTTGAGTGAGCTCAATGGTGTTTCGATAGCCATGGTGGCTAGGACGGGAGTAGTCTCCTAAGGTACGGGCTCTAGGAGGTGGGTGTTGTTGTGGTGGTGGGTTATTGGGATCAAGGATATTACCACCTTCCATGATGTCGGATGGTAATGGTTACGAACAAAGAAACGAAGAAAAAAGATAGACTAAAGAAAACCTAGAAAAAAAAATAAAATAAAAATCTCACTAGGAAGGAATCTAGTGAGTAGACCTAATAAAATAAAAATTCAACCTAAACAATAACTATTCCCCGGCAGCGGCGCCAAAAACTTGATGCGTGGTTTTGCGACCTTACAACAGGTTTTACCTCTCGAGGGATCTCGAGAAGCTTGCAATCCCCACCAAGCAGTGTACCTGACCGATGTAGTATAGTGAAGTGCCAATTACCGGGGGATTGATCGTTCTCTAGAGGAATAGTGTCGTTAGGATTGAAAAACTACTCTAATAGGTCTAAGGGTGAGGGAAGATTCTTTTTGTATTTTTATATTTTTTTATGAAAGCAAGTAAAATCTCGGGTTTGAAGGAGTGGGCGGAATTAGTTGCTAGTCAACTAACCCAAATAACTACGAATGCAAATAAAATAAAATAACGAAAATGAAAAGGTGGTAAAACTTATGTGGGGAGAAATGTGTTTACTTAGATTTCCTTACTCCCTAACTATCTTTTACCGGTTGATTAGTGTGTATTAATTGCGTGGATGACGGTTGTATTCCTTAATATCAATCGTGGGGTGGCGTACGTACTTCCCCAACTCTATGAACTCCTACTTCACTCCTATGTCGAGCCGGCTAGGAAGCTCCTAACATGGGATCACTAGAATTCGCTCATGCATTAAATACAACCATAAAAACCTTTAGTACGCATTGGTTCATGTTTCTTAAGACGTTCAAGCAAGTTACCGTATAGGAGGTTAGCCAGTTTTCTTAAGCCTAACATCGATAAGCAATCATCCAATACAATTAATAACACACCAACAACCAATAATCAATAGTTAGGTTTCATTAGATCTAAGCAAACACAAGATAAATCTAGCCTAGCATGTTAATTAAAAGACAAGAACAAGATATAATCAAACAACACATAGACATATTGAATGATTAAGTGATTACTTATCTTCAATTAAACATGGGAGATCCAAGGGTATAAAACCCTTAAAAATGGCAGAAAATTCGTCTTAGGGTTTCTCTTCACAAAGTTTCACACTAATGACTAAAAATTGCAAAACTATATATAGAGTTTAGGGTCTGACGGCGTCACGTTGTAGAGCTTGACGCCGTCACCTCGCCGCGGCTAGGGTTCCCGGATGGTCTTCCTGACGCCATCCCTCTTTAATCCTCCAAAATCCTCTCTGGCCCGTCAAGGTCTGACGCCGTCATAATTGTGCTTGACGCCGTCTCTCTTTAACTTAAACCGTGACGACCTTGATCACCTTAAAGGGTGACGCCGTCAGAATTCTATTGTAAAACTCTCTGGCGCGTCATGTGTATTTTGTCATATCCACCTCTTTTGCCAAGCCGTGACGCCGTCAGGAGCAATCCTTGACGCCGTCACGTGTACTTTTCCAGTAGCTTTGGAGACTTTGTCGTTTTCTTCACTTATATGCTCCAAAAACATCCAAAATGCTTCCTTTTCCAGATTTCTTCTCCAAAGTACCTAAAATGACAAAAGGAACGATTTAGGGCAATATTTGATCAAATAAATACGATTTAGGGCTTAAATGACCCCCTAAAAGAGGTACACTTTTTGCTTCATCATAGATCTATTCAAAATATTTGTGCTCACTCGCAAGTGATTAACGATTCATGATACGGGGACTTCATGGCAATCGTAATACTTAGTGTCAATAATACATTCAGTTTAGAATACAGTTTTCAAGCAGTTGTGATCATAATAAAAGTAAGTAGCATGTATCTCCCCCACGGGGTTTGTAAATAGTTAAATGAGTAAAAGGTGGGGCTATGAACTAACCAACGATGAAGTAGCAAAGGAAATCGGAGAAATGTGCACGTCGAGAAAAACCGCAAAGATCACAAGTGACCTAAATAAAATATAACACGACTTAGGCTCGGGGAATTAAGGTATAACACTCATACTTGTGTTTTAATTCGGTACTTGTACTTGTGACATCATAAGGTAATTTAGTTAAAAGTCTTATAGCAAGTCATGGGTCGAAAAGACGTTTGTAAAAGTTTATACGGTTTAAAATGCAAAGCTGATGGAAATTTTATAAAATTACCGCACTAATCGGGTCGCCATTTCTAAACCATGAAGGCTAAAATTATGAACTTTGTATGATTAGAAAGGTATGACTCTCTACTATATGAAAATCGAGGCCTTACATTACTGAGAACTTCAGAACATGGGTGAAATTACCAATTTACCCCTGTGTCTCTAAATAGTTATACTCAGCATCTAAATGAGTTTAGAGAAAAGGGTGTATCTTTTTATCTGCAGGTCTAATGTACACATGGCCTGTGGGAAAAATTTTCTACAGTTCTTAGCTCCAACTTTCATGTTTTCAGCAACCGAGTGTTCTTTACAACATTTTAGAGTAAATAGCCTATCAAGTATGACATACAATCCTGGACCAGTTTTAGTTTGGATTTTCTCCAAAAATCATCGGGATGAATTAAGAGGTAAGGTTTTTGGGGAAATGATCCTAAGATCTTGGATAACTCTCAATATTTTTAGTTTTGCTTAAAACCTTCTGAGGACAAAATGGTGAACAGATCTTTTTGCATCAAATCTAAGACAGACTATTGACCAATCAAAATGGCTACTTTATGAATGATTATTGCCTCTAATACACATGCATGCCCAAGATCAATGATTACCAACCTTTTAATCTCTCAATAACCTCACAAGTCCAGGAGATGAATGATTCTTTTGAGGTTTTATTTCAGTTTTGCAAACAACATATCTAATAAAATCATCATTAACAAGTTCAAAAATCATATAAATCCATTAATCTCTTGCATAACTCTAACAAATCAATCCTAACCAATTATCAAACAACCTATTTTCTATTAAATCTTGAATCAAATAATCTAGAATAACACATGCAAGAGATGTTTTCTTATCCTAGAAAAATCTTTAATAAATATAAGAAAAGCTAGAAATTGAGATGGAATAAATTGGGAAAACTTACTAGGTCTTACAAGTAACAAGTAATGGAAGCTTTTGATATAAGAAGCTTGATGTTGGTGATGGTGATGGGGCTGCTAATGTACGGCAGCTAGAAGGAGGGGGAAAAGATTCGAGAGAAAAATGGAAGAGTTTTTATCAAATATGGTGAGATAGAAATGAGATTTGCATGGTATAGGGAATGTAAAGATTAAATGAGTGTGTAAGTAGATAAAGGGGGAGGGATGGACGGTTTTGTGGTCCCTAGGCAAGAAATAAACTGATTTATATTCTTATTGTATTAATATTTGAAGTATTAGTGGGTCTGTGGGGTTTAAATCAAGCGTACGGTCTTAAAAACGGGAATTACGCATTACCGGGTGAACTGAAAACGTGAATTTTTATAAAAGTGTTATCAAAACATTATGAAATTGTTATGAAGTGTTAAAATGGATAATTTTAATATTTCATGGGAGCCTTTTATTTTTTGGAATGTTAAAACGAAACTAAAAATAAAAAACGCAGGCTCAAAACGCGAGTTGTTACCAAAATTTGACGAAATCATGAAACGAAACAAAAAATGTGAAATATAGAAATTTTTGAATACTAGAAGCATATGATAGAATATTAAACCACTAATGACATGAAAACGGATAGAAATCCTAAGCACTGCTTATGAATAGCTAGAAACGCGAAAATCGCTAAGTCGGGTACTTTTATGCATAGTTTGTAAAAATAAATGTCACAAGGATAATATTTTCATAAAAATATTACATTTAACTTAAAATGACCTAAATTGGTGTTTCATAAATTTCCCGAGCTTTCTGGAGTGTTATAATGTCTTTAAAGCTTAAACTGCGAGCCGAAAACGCGTAAAACCTAAAATGTGCACACTTTGCGTAGAAATGGAAAATTACATTATTTCATATGAAAACAAGTATGTAGGGATAAATAAATCATATTAATGGGTATACTGGGCATAGCCTGAGTCAAATTACAAATTTTAGTGTACGTGTCACGACGTACGCGGGCAACATTCCCGGCAAAAGGTAATTTACTTAAAAAAGCATAATAAGCAAATAAAATTAGTAAATGATGACTTGGAAATTTCTCGGTTGTTACAGCGTGTTCAAACGATAAACGGTAAACGCTACATTCTAGTAATTGTCGATGACTACTCCAGATGGACTTGGGTCTATTTTCTCCGAAGCAAAGATCAAGCTCCTTCAATGATCATCACCTTTCTCACAAAAATTCAAGTTCAGCTTCGTAATACGGTCAGAAAAGTTAGAACAAAAAATGGAACTGAATTCAAAAATCAAACTCTTCGATCTTATTTTGAGAAAGTGGGAGTTGAACATCAAACATCCATTGCAAGAAGTCCAGAACAGAATGGGTTTGTCGAAAGACGCAACAGGACGTTAGTGGAAGCTGCAAGAACGATGCTAATCAATGATCAATTACCAGATTTCTTATGGGCAGAAGCTGTATCAACTACATATTATACCCAAAACCGTTGTATGATCACCAAACGGCATCACAAAACTCCTTATGAGATTGTTCACAACCGCAAACCGAATATTCAACACTTTCATGTATTTGGTGCTCTTTGCTATCCAAATAATGATCGTGATGATTTTGGAAAACTCAAAGCAAAGGCTGACATTTGGATCTTCATTGGATATTGTGAGAACTCCAAAGGTTTTCGAATCTGGAATTGTCTTACTAGAGAAATTCAAGAGACTATTCATGCTAATTTCGATGAGCTTACAGAAATGGTTTCTGAGCACAACAGCTTAGGACCCGCAACCAACCGTCTAAACTTTCCAGATCCAACAGCTGCACCTCTTTCCCTTAACCATAAAGAATTGGAAACCTTGTTTGCTCCACTATTTGATGATTCATTTGAATGTTGTGCACCAGATGTATCACCTATTTCCGCTGCACAACCTGATAATATTCTAGTACCTGATACACCTGTACCAACAACAACAACAACAACCGTTGCTACAGATGCACCTCCAATTGAATCTCCATCAACAGCAGAACAAACCGCTTCCAACACTGAAAATGCAGCTGGAGATCTTCAACAACAACGAGTACCCAAACCTGTAGATTATGACCCAAATGCGTTCTTTAATCCATTTGAACCGACTCCAACCATTTCTGATATTGCAGAGTCATCCACATGCAATTTGGACCCGTCTAATCTGCATACGTTCTATCAACATCACCCTTCAACACATCATTGGACTAAAGAACACCCCTTAGTAAACATCATTGGCAATCCCTCAGCTCCAGTTATGACAAGACGAAAACTTCACACCGATGCTGAAAACTGCATCTATGCACTCACAGTTTGTCAAGATGAACCCAAAAAAATCAAAGACGCACTAACATACGACAACTGGATTGATTCAATGCAAGAATAACTCGACCAATTCAAACGACTAGAAGTATGGGAGTTAGTTGAAAGACCAGATGGGGTCTATGTCATCGGACTGGAGTGGATTTGGAAAAACAAGTTAGATGCAGAAGGCATAGTGATTTGTAACAAATCGCGTCTGGTAGCTAAAGGATTCACTCAGCAAGAAGGAATTGATTTTGAAGAGTCCTTTGCTCCAGTTGCTAGGCTTGAGGCTGTCCGTATCTTTCTAGCATATGCTGCACACAAGAATATGGTTGTTTATCAAATGGATGTGTAAACGGCATTTCTAAACGGTCAATTACGTGAGGAAGTTTATGTTAGTCAACCAAGGGGATTCGCTGATCCAGATCATCCCAATCATGTGTACAGACTCAAGAAGGCCCTTTACGGACTTAAACAAGCCCCAAGGGCATGGTACGATAAACTAACTGCTTTCTTGCTTGCCAATCATTTTACTAAAGGTTCAGTGGATCCAACTTTGTTTATTCAAAAACACAGGGAGGACATTTTAATTGTTCAAATCTATGTCGATGACATTATTTTTGCGCCAACAAACAAAAAATATTCAAATGCTTTTGCAAGATTAATGAAACAAAATTTTGAAATGTCCATGATGGGTGAACTTACGTTCTTCTTAGGACTCCAAGTTCATCAATCACCCTGTGGAATTTTTCTAAGTCAGTCCAAGTATGCTCTTGAGATTTTAAAGAAACATGGCATGACAAGTTGTGATACTTATAACACACCTATGTCTGCATCATCCCCAAAGCTGGATGCCGATTTAAATGGTACACCTGTTGACCCTACAAAATACCATAGTATGATTGGGTCACTCATGTATCTAACAGTTAGCAGACCAGATATAGTTTTTGCTGTATACCTATGCTCCCGTTATCAGTCACGACCAACTAAAAGACACCTCTCTAAGGTTAAAAGAATCCTTCGATACATAAAGGGAACCATCCATTTGGGGATCTGGTATCCGAAGGATTCTGGTTTTGAACTAATAGCTTTTTCAGATGCTGATCATGCAGGATGTTTAGACACACGTAAAAGTACATCTGGGGGAGTACAGTTTCTAGGAGACAAACTTGTATCTTGGCAGTCAAAGAAGCAAGATTGCACTTCATTATCATCAACAGAATCGGAATATGTAGCCATGTCATCATGCTGTGCTCAAGTCATTTGGATGCGATCACAGCTGATGGACTACGCTTACATTTTCAATAAGATTCCCATGTACTGCGACTCCAAGAGTGCCATTGCCATCTCATGCAACACGGTTCAACATTCAAAGTCAAAACATATCGCACTCCGATATCATTTCATCAAAGAGTATGTTGAAAAGGGTACAATTGAATTATACTTTGTGGGTACTGAATGCCAATTATCGGACTTATTTACCAAAGCCTTGCCCAATGCAAGATTTGTGGAATTAGTTCACCAAATTGGCATGAGGTGTTTTAGTCCAGATGATTTGAAAAACTTTCTTAAACACAATTAAGAATGTCAAACACCAAAACACTTTGTACATATTTTCATTTCTTAAAAAAAATTCATTTCTTTTTAGTGTGCGAAATTCAAAACAAATCAAAATATGCTCTTGATATACACATTTAATCAATTTTTGATCACGAACATATTTTGAGGGGGAGAATTTTTATTTATCATGACTTTCGCACACTCTTCTCAAAATCTTCATCATAAATAACATTCTTCATCGTGCAACATTTCCGTGATCTCTTGAACTAAATGTTTGGAAAAAGTTTTAAAAGTATTTGTTAGTTTAAGGGGGAGAAATGTAAATTACAAAAGTTAACAAACATTTGGACTAAGGATGTAACAACAACAAACCTCAAGGACTGTTGTTGTCAATTGTCAAAATGTTGTAACATAAGGACTGCCCTTGATGGGAAATACGGGTTAAGGGACTAAACTTGACATAACTCCAAAGTGTTCCCTATATAAGCAACTTAATTCATTTTTTTAACACACAAACTCAAAAAAACACACCTAATTGCCGCCATTTTCATTTTCGACCAAGCTTTTTGATCTTCTTTCATTTCACGATTGTAAGTGTTTAACACATTCATGTATGCTTAATAATCACTCGCCCAATTTGTGGGAACATTTCTGTGGCTAAATCTCTCAATCGATGAATTAGGGTTTAAAGCATCAATTTGGGCATTTCTTGTGTGTTAGGTTTTAGTCTAATTATATTAGCTCAACATCATGATTAGGTTTGTATATTTCCTGTTAATTGTGATTTCAAACATCATTGAATGCAAATTGAGTGCCTTAGGGTTTAATAGGTCGAAAAGATTGCTGTTACTAATAGGTGTATTGTAGTTGTGTTTCGAGTAGTTGGTTTTGCTTATATATGTTCCCCAATCATGCGTCTTAAGTATTGAATGCTAAAACAAACATATGCTCTAAGATGAAAATTTTCGCGTAGCATAAATATCATTTTTGACCAATGTGTTTGTTAGCTTAGATTTCTGGGGAATAGGATTTGTTTAGGATGAGTTTAGGAAGGTATTTGATGCTTTCATGGTCCTTGAATCTGTCTGTTATTGATTTTGATTAAGTATGAAATCCTTCGAGTAAGTATGAAGGTCTTCGAGTTAGGATGACTTTTCTTCTACTTAGTAATATTTGGGATGAATTTCTTCGAGTTAGAAGAAAATTTTCATTACTTAGAAAATTTTATGATATTCTTCGAGTAAGAGATTAACTTCTCCTACTTAGAGAATTTTTATAAAATCCTTCGAGTAAGGAAAACATTCTTCGACTAAGAAATTCTTTCTTAAAATCCTTCGAGTAAGGAAAACATTCTTTGACTTAGAAATTCTTTCTTAAAATCTTCGAGTAAGGAAAAGTTTATTCGACTTAGAAGTTTTTCATATTTTCTTCAAGTAAGCATGCTATTTTTCGAGTAAGGATTTTATCACAGTTTCTCCGAGTTAGGAGGGTTTCAAATATTTCCAAGTTAGGAAAATGGCAATCTCCGATTAAGGGATGTTCTTTTCAAATTTTTATTAAATCCTTCGAGTAAGGAAGTTTTTCTTTCTTTCTTCGAGTAAGACCATTTTTTCTTCGAGTAAGCTTATTTTTCCAGACTTGTAAAATTTTATCAAATACAGAAATGTGTCAAGTTGAAAAATTGTGTTTGCTCTTATATGATTGTTTGTTTATTGTGCACTAATTATTTATGATCCTCATACATGTTCTTCAATATGGTGTATCACATCACTTAAGTGTACGTCATGTATTGAATGGCTTACACTAACATAAATATGCAATTTCTATTGTGTCTCTTTGTTGGTGTTTGTGCTTCTCAGGTTCACAATGTCTCAAGCATTAAAAGCAAGAAATGAGTTGATACCCGAGGGAGATGAAAGGAAAATAGGAGAATCCAATTACCGGGAAGATTTGGAAACCTTACCATACCACCCTACTTGTCAAATCATGGTGGAGATACTCAAGAAACACTTATGTAGACATGTTCTAACCAGATCCGCTACAGTTTCGAAAATTTATCTTAATCAGTTCTGGCATTCTTTAATCATCAGTCGCGACACAAAACCTATCACAATCACCCTTGACAGCAAAGTCATCAAGTTCGATGTTCATCTTCTTCGCAATGTTCTTGGACTTCCTCCAACAGTATTTGGAAAATACACACTGTTTTTAGATGATCTGTCCTTTGAATGAATAGTCAAATCCCTAAAGCACCTTGGCTATGATGACTCATTTGAAGAAATTACATCTCATTCCAAAGTTGACAGAAGATATATTCCTCAACATGGTTGACCATTTACATCATCCTCAGTCATTGTATCACGGGAAAAGAAACAGGCCATGAGCACCCCAGACTTGAACATCTGCAATTCTTCTGGGGAGTCATTAACTTGGCACATCTTGACTACGCTAAGTATATATGGATTGACATGGTATACCAACCTCGTCAATTTGGGCAAAAGAAAGGCTACAAGATTCCATTCCCTCGATTCATTAAGCTTCTCATTGCTCACTTCATGGCCCTAGAACAAGATATTGACAAACGTCCTAATGAAAATCTCATTCCGAACAAATAGATCATGTTCTTTCATGAGTAAGAATTCATGCCACAAACACCACCAAACAAAGTCTCAGAATTCCAGATGTCTTAATTACAGAGACGGTGAGGGCAACAGAGGCTTATGAAAGATATGATGATGCACAAAAAGCAGGATTGGTAGGGATAACTATGAAAGGAAACACTGGCACTGGAAGAGGTAGAGGAAGAAGAATGAAAGCTGGTACAACAAGGACAAAGAAAGTTACTCGAGCAACTAAAAGGAAACCAATGCTCCGAGATGAATCTTCTGCAGATGAAGAAGATGAAACGAACTTAAGGGAAGAAAGAAAACGCATCATGAATATCAAGAAAGAAAAACACGATGAAGATCTGGTTAAAGGCAAATCACCAATGAACCAAGACACACCCGATGATACCTTACAACCTCCAAAGACAAAGAAAGAAGAAATATCACAACTCAGGAAAGCCTTACAGGAAAACAAAGCAAAATATTTGGCTGATCTTGAGAAATTTAAGATGAAGAAGAAGGGTGAAGGATCTGATGAAGATGAAACTGATGAAGAAAAGAAAGACGATGAAGAAGATGAAGAGAAAGATGATGAATCTGACGAAGACAATGACGATGATGATGATCAAGATGATGACAACTCTGAAGGAGATAATTGTATTAATACTCCACCCAAACTAACATCTCCTGTGCCATCATCTCATGATCAACACTCCAAGACTAAGCCTCCTTCACCTAAACCAACACCTGAACAAACTGAACCCAGTCTATTACAATCTCTTCAGGAACAACTCAACAAATTGCAAGCTCAAGTCAAGGCACAACAACAAGATATTGATGAATTCAAATCATACGATGTTTCTCAAGCAATGTAAGTGATGAAGCGAAAAGTGTACCGCTTTTAAGGGGTCATTTAAGCCCTAAATCGTATTTATTTGATCAAATATTGCCCTAAATCATTCCTTTTGTCATTTTAGGTACTTTGGAGAAGAAATCTGGAAAAGGAAGCATTTTGGACGTTTTTGGAGCATAAAAGTGAAGAAAACGACAAAGTCTCAAAATCGGCTGAAAAGTACCTTTGACGGCGTCAGGGATTGCCCTGGACGGCGTCATGGCTTGGCAAGAAAAAGGTGGATATGAAAATTACTCATGATAAGCCAGAGAATTTTGCATGGAAAATCTGACGGCGTCACCTTTTGAAGTGATCAAGGTCGTCACGGCTTAATTTAAAGAGGGACGGTGTCAAGCTTATTTCTGACGGCGTCGAGCCTTGATAAGCCAGAACGGATTTTGGAGGTCTAAAGAGGGACGGCGTCAGGAAGGTCATCCGGGAACCCTAAAAGCGGCGAGGTGACGGCGTCAAAATCTACAACGTGACGCCGTCAGCCCTTAATCTCTATATATAGTTTTGCAATTTTTTGTCATTAGTGTGGAACTTTGTGTGGGAAAAACCCTAAGACGATTTTAGCAGCTTTTTCAAGGCTTTTTGCCTTGAGATCTTCCATGTTACATTGAAGATAAGTTATCAATTAATCATTCAATATGTCTATGTGTTGTTTGATTCTATCTTGTTCTTGTCTTTTGTTTAACATGCTAGGCTAGGTTTTCTTTGTGTTTGCTTAGATCTAATGAAACCTAGCTATTGATTATTGGTTATTAGTGTGTTATTAGTTGTATGGGATGATTGTTCATCTATGTTAGGCTTAAGAAAACTGGCTAACTTCCTATTCGGTAACTTGCTTGAACGTCTTAAGAAACATGAACCAATGCGTACTAAAGGTTTTTATGGTTGTATTTAATGCATGAGCGAATTCTAGTGATCCCATGTTAGGAGCTTCCTAGCCGGCTCGACATAGGAGTGAAGTAGGAGTTCATAGAGTTGGGGAAGTACGTACGCCACCCCACGATTGATATTAAGGAATACACCCGTCATCCACGCAATTAATACACACTAATCAACCGGTAAAAGATAGTTAGGGAGTAAGGAAATCTAAGTAAACACATTTCTCCCCACATAAGTTTTACCACCTTTTCATTTTCGTTATTTTATTTTATTTGCATTCGTAGTTATTTGGGTTAGTTGACTAGCAACTAATTCCGCCCACTCTTTCAAACCCGAGATTTTACTTGCTTTCATAAAATTATAAAAACATAAAAAAGAATCTTCTCTCACCCTTAGACCTATTAGAGTAGTTTTTCATACCTAACGAACACTATTCCCTGTGGAGAACGATCAATCCCCCGTACTTACCACTACACTATACTACATCGGTCAGGTACACTGCCTGGTGGGGTTGTAAGCCTCTTGAGATCCCTTGAGAGGTAAAACCTGTTGTAAGGTTGCAAAACCACGCATCAAGTTTTTGGCGCCGCTGCCGGGGAATAGTTATTGTTTAGGTTGAATTTTTTATTTTATAGGTCTACTCACTAGATTCCTTTCTAGTGAGATTTTTATTTTATTTTTTTTCTAGGTTTTCTTTAGTCTATCTTTTTTCTTCGTTTCTTTGTTCTTAACCATTACCATCCGACATCATGGAAGGTGGTAATATCATCGATCCCAACAACCCACCACAACAACCACCACCTCCTAGAGCCCGTACTTTAGAAGAGTACTCCCGTCCTAGCCACCATGGCTATCGAAACACCATTGAGCTCACTCAAGGAGCCAATGTCACACCCTTGCGATCCGACACCATCCGGTTGGTGCAAAGCGGATGCGCATTCCATGGACTTCGTTCTGAAGATCCTAACCAACATCTCAAGGACTTTCTCAAAATCGTTGATTCTATAGACCTTGATGTTGCCACTCGAGAGACGACCCGACTACGTCTCTTTCAATTCTCTCTGCGGGACCAAGCTAGTCAGTGGCTAGAACGTCAACCCGCAGGATCCATCACCTCTTGGGATGATCTCACTACTCGTTTCCTTGCTCAGTTTTTCCCACCGGGAAGAACTACCAAGCTAAGGAAGGATATCTTGATGTTTGAACAACGTCGAGGCGAAACCCTCTACGGAGCATGGATTCGATTCAAGGACTTACTCCAAAAAGTCCCTCATCATGGCATAAATCTCTGGCTTCAAATCCAAATCTTCTATGACCATGTTGATTACCACACCAAACGTGCCATCGATCGAGCCGCCGGGGGCAGATTGCGCGACAAAAGCGCCAAGGAATCATGGGAAATCATTGATGAGCTTGCATCCGACGATGATGAATTGTGGCAAGTTTCCCACGACGTACGCTCGGCGGTCAAGACATATTCATCGCCCGATACAGCCAATCAAATCACTGAGGAAAGCGTTAGTGAACTTAAGAAAAGGGTTGCATATCTTATGGAAAAGCAAAAGAGACCCTTAAGTCCACAAAAAGCAACAATTAACTCGGTCTCGAGCGTTAAGCAAATACCATTGTCCGAATCACCCCGTAGGGAAAATACTAAACCCTTCCATAAGCACGCTCAACCCAACTCACCACCTCAGGAACTTAGTCCAACATTCGAAGCTCGAATGAGAGAATACATGTCAAAACACTCCGAACGGTTGGCAAAATTTGAGGAAGCCGTCTACAAACAGAAGGAGGAAATGGAAGAGAAGATGGCTGAGATGATGAACCTTTTGAAAGAATACACAAATACAAAAGCTCCTAAAAATGTGCTAGTGCCAAAAGATGTTGAAGTTCCCAACACTAAATGTGTTAATGCCGTCTCCGTCGTCAAAAGGGGCGAAAATGATGGAAGAGGAAAGTTGATAACTCTGGAAGTTAACAAAATTGACCTCGTCCCACTTAATGACGGAAACACCAATGCCTACACATGCGATTCCGACAAGGGAAAGGAGGCGCCCACTGAGGAGCGCCAATTGGAAGAACCACCAAAGTCACAACAAGTGAGGCATTACTTGAAGCACGAAATAAACAGGGAAACCATAAACGATTGGGTGAGAAACTATCGACGTACTCATCTACCCAACAAGGAGTCCAAGAGGATGGAACCGGATGATGAATCCGACACATTACCCGGAGGGCAATTGTATGAGTGCCTCATAAGACAAAAGTTAGTGGAAAAGCAGGAATTCTACGGGGTCTTCGAAATACCATGCAGCATTGGAAAACTCAAGTATCTGGATGTGGTAGCCGACCAAGGTTCCGACGTAAATTTGATGCCTTTATCTGTTTATGTCCAGTTAACCGACGAACTACCATCCATCACCCGTACTAAACTCTCCTTTGCAAAACATTCTTATGAGTACCCGTTAGGGATTGCAGAAGATGTGTTGGTCAACGTTGCCGGATTCCTGTATCTGGTCGACTTCATGATTATTGAGAGGAATGATATGAATATGCCAATAATCCTTGGGGCACCCTTTCTCGCTACCACTAAGGCACAAATCGATTACGGAAATAGTGCCATCCTAATGAAGAAGGGGAAGAAAAAAATAAACTTCCCAACGGTCCCACGACATATACGAGATGTTGCTCTACAAAAGAAGATGGAGGCGAACTCCAATATAATCTGTGGTAATGTTCGAAAGAAAATCCGTGCATGGGAGGCAAGGATTAAGAGTTACAATGAAAAATAGATTAGAGAATGTAAGGGTGGAAATAACGATTATATTGAGGCTGATGAGATGACCAATAACCCCGTTGAATTTACAAAAGGAGACTCAGTGCTCCTAAGGCATTCAGAAACAAAAGCACCTACCGATGAACCAAGTCCCTGGTGGTACGGACCATTCACAATTAAAAATCTACACCAGGATGGGGTAGTACGCTTGACCAGCAAGGGAGGAGGTGAAGTGACAGCGAATGTCGAGCGATTGAGACACCACCACCCTAACAGCAAGGATTATATCTATCAGGGATACGTCATTATGAATGATGGGATCACGTAATGTACGTGACTTTGAGTCTAGCTACAAGACTCGTTAATAAAGAAAAGCGCTTCTTGGGAGGCAACCCAAGCTTTATTTGCTTTGTGTGTTTATTTGTTTGTTTGTTTGATTTTATTTGTTTCCGTATGTGTGTTTAATTTTTATTCTTATTGATTCATGTTCAAAAACTAATTTGTGAAAATGCTTTATCTTGTTTTTAACTTCGTCTTAACTACATATAAAGGTATTTTGCAAAAGTTAAGTGTAAGGGAAATCCAAATCGGTTTATTAGAACAAATGAACATGAATCGTAATAATAATAAATTAACATACATATTAGTATTTGTTTGAGTCAAATGCTTGTATCGAGTCATAATGATGTTTTGCAGGATTTTCAGGAAGTAAGGTATAGGTTTTTCCAAAATTTTTCCGGAAATTTAACATGAGAATTCTGTCAGATCATTTCTGACGGCGTCAGGATTTACAACCTGACGGCGTCAGGTTTAACTTTCTGAAAATTTTTTGAAAGTTTTGTTTTCATAAAAAGTTTTTATTAAATCTCTAACTTATAATCTCCAGGAATCTGCAAAATTATCATTCCAATAGCATTATATCCTTATATATAGAGTTTATCCCGCCGATGTTATGCAGGTTTTTGTGTTTGTTTTCTCAGGTTTAACAGGTTATTTTGGACAAGGAAATGTTTGTTGGATCAAGCTTATGGCGATGCATTAGTCATGGAGCTTCATCATTACCTTGGAAGAAGATCTAACCATGTTACTTCATTATCCACCGAGCGAATCAGGGGAGTATTTGATTTCATTCTTTTACTTTATACTTTTACATTTTGTTATTTGAACATTGGGGACAATGTTCATCTTAAGTGTAAGGGGGGGTAAAAGTACGATTAGAGAATGCTATTACGCTTGATTTTTGTTTGTTTAATAGTAGATGTGTAATAAAACTGAGATAAATACCTGTTAGGGCAATTTTAGTGCCAAATTTAAAATTTTTTACAACATTTAGGAGTAAAACTTTGATCTTAATGAGCGTCTCACGGATAGGATTTATATGACTAGCACAAAAACCGTACCACAAAAAATTTTTCCACCCCCAAATATGTGAGGTTCGCCCCTAGAATTGGTAGGAAAAACATTTATGCTATGATGTGTGTACCGGTAGCACTTAGATTCTAGAACTTGCGTTAGGACCATTCCAAAGCCACAAGTGAGACTACATTCGTGTAGTTAGATTTACTACATGATAAGAGGCATTAGGATTAACCCATTGTTTTACACCTGTGTTTTTGTTATAATTACATTGGCTACATTGGTCAAGTAATTCTCCCACACCCTTTGCGTTGTACTCATTTTTAGTACACGATACCCCTAGTACACCCCTCAGAGCCTATCTTTTCGTTTCGACCTTTAAGCATTTTACTTAAAGGAAGAGTTTGTTTACACCCCACTTAAATGTACACCCAAATCGCCTTAGCCTACCTTGTATGCACTCATTTTTAGTGCATTATTGTGACAACATTTGTTTAAAACCCAAGTTAATTATCTAATTGATTACATGGTTGCTAAGTCGAGTCATATCCTTGTACATATTGTTTTGGGACGATTGGGACTCATGGGTAAAGTACTAGTGTAATGGAGTAATGGGGAAGAACATCATTTATTACCCCCATATGTGCTAAATATTTTAAAAAGTACTCCAAGTTTTTCAATTATCTTAATTCGAGTCATTAGAATAGTTATTTGTAAAGTTATGTAAAAGTTCAAGTGTAAGGGGAATGCAATGCCCCTATGATGTATTATTTTGGATGGTAGGGCAAAAGTGTATGCAAAAAAAAAAAAAAAAAAAAAAAAAAAAAAAAAAAAAAATCAAGAAAAATGCAAAAAAAATGAGAAAACGAAAAATAGAAAAAACATACGGACTACCATCCCGTTTCATTTTATGTTTTTGTTATTTTGTTTTTAGCTTAAGATTGAGTCTAGTCTTGGCTTAGCAACATTGTATAGTACATGTAATTAATCAAGATATTTAACTCGCCACCAGTAAAATATCCCTTATCCAACAAAACCGTGTTTTCCTTTTCCCTACACCTAACGTTATAACCCATGTAAAAGCCCTCTTTGATAGTTTATCTTAGGTGCTTACGCCTAGTGGAGGAGGTTTTCGATCCTTTCCCAAGCCTATGGTAATCTATTTGCTATGACAGGTAGTGAGAGATATTATCCGATTTCATTTATGAGATTTATTTTGATGACACCTGAGAGATGTGAGTATCTAAACACTACTTGTGAGGTGCTAGTGTGTAATCTCCGTGCTTATTATGATTAAAGTGGAACGACTATTTATTGTAATTACTTTTATATTAGTGTTAAATGACCCCTAACTTGTATTTTGATTAGAATAAAAGCGCATTTGCTTGAGGACAAGCAAATCTCAAGTGTAAGGGTATTTGATGAAGCGAAAAGTGTACCGCTTTTAAGGGGTCATTTAAGCCCTAAATCGTATTTATTTGATCAAATATTGCCCTAAATCGTTCCTTTTGTCATTTTAGGTACTTTGGAGAAGAAATCTGGAAAAGGAAGCATTTTGGACGTTTTTGGAGCATAAAAGTGAAGAAAACGACAAAGTCTCAAAATCGGCTGAAAAGTACCTTTGACGGCGTCAGGGATTGCCCTGGACGGCGTCATGGCTTGGCAAGAAAAAGGTGGATATGAAAATTACTCATGATAAGCCAGAGAATTTTGCATGGAAAATCTGACGGCGTCACCTTTTGAAGTGATCAAGGTCGTCACGGCTTAATTTAAAGAGGGACGGCGTCAAGCTTATTTCTGACGGCGTCGAGCCTTGATAAGCCAGAACGGATTTTGGAGGTCTAAAGAGGGACGGCGTCAGGAAGGTCATCCGGGAACCCTAAAAGCGGCGAGGTGACGGCGTCAGAATCTACAACGTGACGCCGTCAGCCCTTAATCTCTATATATAGTTTTGCAATTTTTTGTCATTAGTGTGGAACTTTGTGTGGGAAAAACCCTAAGATGATTTTAGCAGCTTTTTCAAGGCTTTTTGCCTTGAGATCTTCCATGTTACATTGAAGATAAGTTATCAATTAATCATTCAATATGTCTATGTGTTGTTTGATTCTATCTTGTTCTTGTCTTTTGTTTAACATGCTAGGCTAGGTTTTCTTTGTGTTTGCTTAGATCTAATGAAACCTAGCTATTGATTATTGGTTATTAGTGTGTTATTAGTTGTATGGGATGATTGTTCATCTATGTTAGGCTTAAAAAAACTGGCTAACTTCCTATTCGGTAACTTGCTTGAACGTCTTAAGAAACATGAACCAATGCGTACTAAAGGTTTTTATGGTTGTATTTAATGCATGAGCGAATTCTAGTGATCCCATGTTAGGAGCTTCCTAGCCGGCTCGACATAGGAGTGAAGTAGGAGTTTCATAGAGTTGGGGAAGTACGTACGCCACCCCACGATTGGTATTAAGGAATACACCCGTCATCCACGCAATTAATACACACTAATCAACCGGTAAAAGATAGTTAGGGAGTAAGGAAATCTAAGTAAACACATTTCTCCCCACATAAGTTTTACCACCTTTTCATTTTCGTTATTTTATTTTATTTGCATTCGTAGTTATTTGGGTTAGTTGACTAGCAACTAATTCCGCCCACTCTTTCAAACCCGAGATTTTACTTGCTTTCATAAAATTATAAAAACATAAAAAAGAATCTTCTCTCACCCTTAGACCTATTAGAGTAGTTTTTCATACCTAACGAACACTATTCCCTGTGGAGAACGATCAATCCCCCGTACTTACCACTACACTATACTACATCGGTCAGGTACACTGCCTGGTGGGGTTGTAAGCCTCTTGAGATCCCTTGAGAGGTAAAACTTGTTGTAAGGTTGCAAAACCACGCATCAGTAAGATTTCTTCACCAACAACTTACCAAGAGAGGTCGGCAAACACCTCCAAGAAAAACTTCCATCTGTTATGAAGCAGTGCGTCAAGAATACGCTTGTTGGAATAGTTGCTCATCACATTCAGACAACACCTATTACCATTCAGACTAAACCATCAAAGCCATTTGCTGAAGATCTCAAAGGTCAATTGCTTGAAGCCATTATAAATGATCCAGAGGAAAGTGAACTTTGCAAGGCTTTGATCAAGTCAATGAAGAAAACAGAAAAGAAAGATGATCTATGCAATATGGTCAAGTCAAGCAAGCTTCGTCATGATGAATCTGATAAAGATGACAATGCTAAGCCAAAAGACAAACGTGCAAGAACGACTGGACCTACTGAAAAATTGCAATCATCACACATCCAACAAAATGTCGAAGATGAACTTCAACCACAAGATAGTGGAACAAATGATGTTGCTGAACCCCATGATGACATCTCCCATCACAATATGGCTGAAGCAATTCCTGAACCACCTGCGGATGCACCAATGCAACCTGTTCCTGAATGGATTGATCCATCTACTGAAAAGTTTGATTGGTTTGAAGAAATGGTTGATGCATATCCTGACATTCCAGTAGACGAAGTTCCTGCTGAAGGCTCAGTTGTGAATTTCACGAAGAAAATTAAGCAGGTGATGAAGATCCAAAAACTACAACTGTCTGATATTGTTAATATCCGAAAAGCAGGTTTCTCATAGTTCAAGACATCTATCACTTCTCAATAGGAATTTGAATATAATCTTGAACAAGTAGCTAGAGCATTATCAGATAATGTTAGTTGGGATGTTGCAAGACCTTCACATGAACCCGACACATTCAAGTTTCATGACTATTCTCAACCTTTACCGCTCATTGGTCAAGCTCACAATTCCAAGATCCCAAAGGCATATTTCTTCAATCATGACTTGGATTACTTAATGTATGGGAACACTGATCCAGAGAAACGATATGCTATGTCTCTTACCAAGTTCAAAGCTGCTACTTACGTACAAGAAGGTCTCGAAGAACAGATTGGAGACTTATTCAGCACTTCAATTGCTGATTACAATGATGAAGCTGTTCTAGGAGTTTTTCACTGGCCAGAGATGCGCAAATGGTTCTAAAATGGAAATTGACGTTTACTTCTAAACACAAGGTAAACTACAAACAAAAGATTCTTTCCATCAAGAGTGCTGAAACAGAATCAAAATATGGGTACAACTTTCTGTCAAAGATCACGGATCGACAACACGATGACAAGGAGTACTCGTTCAGCGAAGCAGACTATCCTCACTTGAATCTCAACGATATTGAAGATATGTACTTGCTTAAGATACAAGGAAAACTCGAGCATCTCCCTGGCAGCCTTCAATACGACATCATCAACTCCATACTTCTTTACATCTGTAGAATTGTAATAAAGACAAGAGTCGAAGATGCTCACCTAGGTGTTGAAAGTTACCAGAAGAAACTTAACCTCATCAAACCTGATCTTAGACCTCTGGGAATCGCAAAAATGAAGCCATATTCATTCATCAAAAAACCATTTGGAGTAGTATACGTTAGATCAGGGAGACCAATGTTCATGGGATACGAAGACATTAACAAATTCAGTGATGAAACATTAATACACGTCAGGTATGAGCTTGATCACATTCTTGAAAACCATACAAAAGGGCTTAAGCAAGGTTGGTTACGACACATAACATGGAGACGAAACGATGTGAAGCAGGCAGTCAAGTTCTTAGCACGTATTGACTACAGGCTCAAGCACCGGGTTCAAATGCGCAGATTAGAAGGATATGTTGGGGGAAGAGCTAAGGATCCAAACATTCTCACATTTCGTCGTCCTGAGTAATCATTTGGTATAATTGTCATTAGATTTTATCATTGAATATTTCTTATGTATGACAATGGCTTGTGCACACATATCAGTGCACAACTCGTTCCTTGTAAGGAAAGGACCCTGAGGTAGGCCTCAGTGCCTCAATCCTAATATAAGGAGCGAAGGCTTCTTACTCTTGAGTAGAGTTAATCAAAAATTTTGATAAGTTTTTTCAAAATTCTGCTCAAAAGAACAAGTATTCCCTCTCGTGTTTAAAACCTCAAAAAGTGATTTCACTTGTTGAGAGGGAGTACCTGAAATCATCTTTGTTCAAAACATAAAGTTCTTGTTGGATTCTTCCCACAAACCTCAAAAAGCATATTTTAATCAACATTTTTTCCAAATAACAACATCAATATGCTATTTTTGAAGGGGAGAAAAATAAAATTGTAATTTAAATATGTTAACATACGTGTGGAATCTCGCATGAACTCGACTCAGATATAACCAATGAATTGACGAAACTTAACTGTCATTAATAGAAAGGACTTGTCCTGGATGGGTAATAATTTTAAGTTGGTCTAACCAGTGATGTAAGCGTGTCTCGAATAGGACTTGTCTGAGTAGAGCGTACCGTTTCGAGAGATTTTCTTTGAATGTGACCAGGAAGGGTAATAATTTTAAGCTAGTCTAACTAGTGATGTAAGCGTGTCTCAAATCGGTCATGTTCAATGAAAATAAATCAATTCAAAAGTGCAAACTCCACCCGACATGTGCTAATTTATCTTAAACACTTATGAGCACATGTGAAGGGGGAGTATTTCAGAAAAAGCAAAACTCTCAAGGTGTTAACAAAACATGTTTTATAATCATAAACACTTTGAGAGATTTTCAAATGAATGGTTTATGGCAACATAGGATAGTCATGGAGTTATAAGGTTAGGAAATACGTCCTATGATCCGCCAGAACCGGAGGGATCTACCCATGGACAATACCAATAGTTTAGTACTAGAAGTCCTTAGGTATGATTGAAAAAAAAGGAGTAAAAAAATGAAAGGAGAAAAGAATTAAAAAGAAAGGTAAATGAAAGGGTGAAAAGAAATAGCCCTCCAAATGTTCAACCTTAGGGCAGAAACCGGGTTCAATTCATATGCTACTGGATGTTACTACGGTGACACCGGTATTGAAGACAAGCCGTCATGGACCCAGTGACGCATTGCACTAAACCTTCTAGCCACTCAAGTATCTCTCAAAAGATACTTGTTTCATTTCTCACGGAGAACCATGCTTAATCTATCGACCTTTCACTCCGAAATGTGTTGATATTGAAAAGGAGGTAATCTGATCCATGCCTCTGACGACTTAAATCAAATCGCACTTAATCGAGTCTAGAGCCATGAGATTCAACAAAAGATCTCTTAGGAACACTTAACATTTCTACATTGGTTGTTCAACATTAAGAACACCAGTTGTAAATTACAGAGTCCTACGCAGATCCTAGCAATCTGCCAGAACATTTATGAGAGAATTCACAATTGGGATTCTCAATGATTGAATGGAAATTCCTGCCAGGGTCAACATCAAACAGCCCTAACAGCAGGTCACTTTGGTAATCCTTTGAGGGTTATGCTTAGTGTTCATGGTGGTTTCAAACGGTCTACAGTCGTGGAGTGATACTTTGGTATATTTCAGTGGCTCACCTGAATCGTTGATATACTTTGGTATATCTGTGTAAGCCCTCTTAGTGGTATCTGGTTCAGGAACAGCCTTGGCAAGGATTAGAGAAAGTTTTCACACTATGCTGTTAATGATCTCGAAGTCCAAACCTGTAAGTGCTGGATACTTTATTGCTAACTGTTTTCATGCAGGTACTTATGGAGACCGGGAGTTCCACTACCACCATTACCATCATCAACATTACATTAGTTTTCACATGCTCATACAAACATCACAAAGAAAGTTCTCACTATGATCAAAGCAAAGCAAAGTTCAGAGAAAGATTCTACGTCACAAAGAAGAATCTACAAAGTTAAAAGACAAAGATCAAAGCTATGAAATGAGAACTCTACAAGTATGAAGATTCAAAGTCAAAAGAAGTATGAGCATGTTGGAGAAAGACGTAAAGACAACAGAGATAAAGACATTGATAAGAGCAAGGAGAAATCAACATATGATCAAAACAACAAGAACAAAGAACAAAGAAGCAAAGTACTAAAGACGTCTCAAGCAAAGAAAATAAAAGATCAAGAAAAGAGACAAAGACGTCAGACGACCTAAGTATTGAAATGACCAACCCTTAGGGGAGATTGTTGGGATTACGTGTAATCATTATAAAGTGTCGGTCATTTAGTATATGTATTAGGTCGTAAACTATAAGGCTTGTATGTTAGTTACAAGGCCCACTCAAGAAGAAGGCCCATGAGCGGCCCATTTAGTGATACTAGGGCAACGCTCCTTATCTTGTAAACATTATAAATACCCCCTCCCTTGAAGGGAGACGGTGTTGGTTCTTGGTTATTTCATTTTCATTTCTCTTATACAAGTTCCATATCACTCTCTCTCTCTCTCTCTCTACTTACTTTCTCTCTCTAGAATATATGTCTTGTGTGATTAATATGCTGACCTAACAATTACCTTGTTGAATACTATCATTACTAGTAGATCAACTGATGTAATGGTACTATATCAATTAGGATCCTGGTTTTAAGAAAATTCTATGGTTTATATGAATATTAACCAATGGTATTTAATTTTCTTAAAGATTAATTATCGAAAATACTAAAATTGAATATTGTAAATTCTTTTAAATGTATTAATGCAACGTTAAACTATAAACGTAGTTTGGGCTTTGGTAGATTGATCTAGTTCTGTTTTCAAACAAATGTTTGATTAAGAAAAATTTACTTAAAAGACAAACGAAGTCTCCTTTCCATGAAAGAAGAGTGATACACAATCCTATTCCTTTTCATGAATGAGAAAGGTATGATAGGAACATTAGAATTGTCTAAATTCTAATATAACTCATAGCAAACTTTAAAAGTTAAGAGAATTGCATATTTTCCATAGAGATTTCATCACCCTCATTTGGCGATTAAATTCTTTTGTAACAAATATGATATTTGGCTAACAAGAAAATATGTATGACACTTTATGAGTTATTAAAATTAGAAGCTAGAAAAATTACCGCAAAATTGGTAAAAGGCAAACTAGTATTTTTATCTAGTTGTTTTACTTTGACCATTTATAGGTGCCACATACCATTGTAGGGATGGTAGAACTATTAAGGAAGAAATTGCATGCTCAATTTTCAAGTTAATAGCATTGATGGATAGTCCATCATCTACGTAGTAGAATACACTCTTTTAGTACCTAAGTAATTGTTACGTATGGGTTTTCTCAAAGATGTAGGAAAGTAAATAGCACAACTATTTGCTTTTACTAGTTATGAAACACTTACAATGTTGTCAAAATAAGTGGGAGCATTATGTTCTTATCACTAAATAAGGAATTATTGTAATGATCTCTAATTCAGTAGGAGCTACAAGTTTTGTCATCTTGGTAGTAATCTACATTATTTCTAGAATGATAATTACTTTCCTTTTATAGACACTCATATTTTCAAGGATAGTCATGTGCGTTTCCTTGTTAATTAAGTAGTTCTATATCTACTAATTATGCTAATATTTATGACACAATCATATTGATCTCATAAACAAACGTGTGTCGTGTTGTTTATCTGCTACATGATGTTGTTTCATGCACAAGTGGGAGACATCTTTATTGTGTGCAAGGTACAACACATAGGAATATGATTTAAAGGATTCTCTTGACTGCAAGGTAATAGACTAACGTTCTAACACATCTAATCCAAGAAACACTTGGTGTTACAATTTATGTTATGTGAGAGCTTAGCTAGATTGTAACAACAAAGTAAATCTCCATGATTACGTAAAACCATACATGGATAAATTACTGTTTCTAAATTAGACAACTATTTAGAACATGTGTCAAGATAATAACATAGACTACTTCAATTCTAATATTTATGTATTCTTGGAATGACATGAATAAATGAAGTAATCTTATAGTACTTCAATTTGAATAGTTATGTATTCTAGGAATGACATAAATAAATGAAGTACTATAATTAACTTGAAATTACTATTGAAACCAAATTGTTGGTGTTCATGAATTCTTTAGTTAAATACGTTTACGTTTTATTGTAAAGTTACAAACATAAAGTCTTTTAACTGTTACAAGACTTATAATAAAGTAAGACGTTAACTTGTTATGTCTTCTTATTAAGACATATACAAGAAGTCATTGAGTTGATCAATGATTTATAACGAATAGTGGAATTATAACAATTTATGTTTTTTTTTGTTGAGACATGAACATGAAGTGACTTGGTCAAAAAGTACTTGTGTTATAAAGCATGCAATTGGCTTGGAAATTCTATTATATCATTAAGATGACTTAGTTGGTAAATAGATAAGCCAAAAAAAATATAGTTAGATTGTCTCACAATATTATTTCTAATGAAATACCACATGTTTCTGGTATGTTTAGTTAGGAAATCAGACTCTTGATATATTGTTTGATTCAAGATAACTATATTTTCTTTTCTTCAAAATGTTAATCAAGGTCAGAAGATTGAGTATGGATTATATATACTCAATAAGACTCAAACCTAGAGAATTAATAAGACACCAGTATATTATGGAATGTGATAAATCACATTAAGTCTTAAAATTGAAGTTCTAAATTTGTTAAACAACTTATGAAGTAGGATATTAACAAACTAATGTCAGGAACTGTCAATGTGTATTTTTAATGTCCTAAAAGAGAACAATTTAGTGTTGCTCTAATTGCTAAGTATTTAGTCTCTAAATTATAAAAGACAAGTGGGAGTTTTTATCTTGAAAACATAAAATTACAAGATACATAATCTTCTAAAAATATACTAGTGAATATCATGATGAGGCTAGACATGAAAATGTTAGACCTCAAGATGATGGAATTCGCATTCATAGATCCGCAAGGATATCCCAGATATTTGATTAGTATGCTGAGGAATATGATTTACAGGATCTTAGTAAATCTGTTAATCATAATAGGGCATTGCAAATATTGAATTTGGCAAATTACTCATACTATGAATGTTAAGATGCTGTCCATAAAGATAATCAATTTTGGAAACTTGGTTTATCTTGAAATCTATGGTTAGACTATAGAATAAAGATGAGTTTCTTCAAAGAGATGGAAAACCCTAGAGGTTTAAATATTTGTGTAGAAATCATATGGATAATTTTTGTACACATATTTAATGTATGTCTTATGACAAGATTATTAATCACACTTAAGTAATTAAGTGTGATTGAATATTCTTTCATAGGCACATTAAACATATTAAAATGATAATTGTCATACCTATTTTCATTAATATGGAAAATGACAATGGAATATCAAAACTCTTTCTTGAGTGATTTCTTGTGCGAGGACGGTAAGTAATCAAAAGGAGTTAATGAATTTAAATAATCTTTGGAAGTGTACAAAGTACAATAATTCATGAATGGATTAATGCATGCAACTAGGAGATAAAACTTAGGTTTAATTAACAAATACAAGTTTTGATTTGTAATTGAAATAAGACAATTCCTAAGTATTCCTGAAAGCTAGTGAGAGTATTATGTTAATTTCCTAAATCATATATGTTATATAACATATAGGAAGTAACATTCCATATAAGTAAAATGTTAAGCCTTGGTTTGGAATGAAACTTTACTTGAAAGATTTAGAAAATAAGACATACAACATTGGAACAAATGTTTATTATTATTAAACATGTGCGGTAAATGAGTCTAATAGAACATGAAATATCATTTAGAAAGTCTAAATGGATATATAGAACATGAATGAAATCTAAGGATTTTTCATGTATATCATGTTATTATTGTATCATGCTTGAATACAAGATGATTTGACAACATTGATATCTAATTGAAAGTTATTAGATAACTAGTGTAATAAAATAGAATATGTTTGGATTTAGAATTACATTTCTTGGAGTTGCTCCTAGATTCTAAGGATGAACAATATGTCAATTGTTGTGCAAATTGTCATAGCCATCAAACTTGAAAGTTTGGAAGGCATCAAACATTACACAATAGATATTAAAGTATACGGAATTTTAATGAGCATATTGTTGTTTGTATACAATGATGCTGGTTTAATTGAGATGACACTCAATACTAGTCATGGTAGGATTTTATCCTTTGCCATGTAAACTAGTTGTGCTCACTAAGAACATAGTTTCATTATACATTAAAGAATAAGAATACTTTAAACTTTAAAAGGTTTGGAAGTTTGATTATCATACATTGGTGTTTGAGGTTGTCACACACTTTATGAAATATTATGTGGCAATATCAAATTATTTGAATGCACATATAAAAGAACTTCACTAGTTGAATTCTTGAAATAAGTATTCTCAAAATTCTGATAGATCAAAGTTGGCTGATTTATGTCTTGTCAACAAGTATGGTTGTCATAACTTGAGATATAATTCATCAACTAGAATTTTCATACATTGATCTATTTAGTATTTGGATAAGGGATGTTAAACAATTATTATTCATAATGAATTAAAGTACTTTGTACGTTTGTTTTCATTAATAATACATTGTGTCCTATATTTGCATTTTTAAATCCATGAATAACTTATATTATTCTAAATAGTCCGTTGTCAATTAATGATATGGGAATATCATTAAATTAAGATAAATCTAAGTTTTGGTTAAATATACTTGAAAGTATATTGATGCGTTGACATACCAATTTTACATGATATTCAAGGAATTGATGATGTATCACGTGTGTATACAAGTTTTAAAAATTTATAAACACGATTTATCCAATTCTCTAATTAACACATACGAGCAAGTATACTCGTCCGTGATAGTAAAGGTGGGTAATTCGAGATCGTCCCAAGGGATTTGGTATTAGACTAAGTAAACAAGTTTTAACAAAAAAGGGTGTCAATCCAATTTGGTCAAAATTCAAAAGCAAGTAAAATCCAATCAAGCAAAAACATATACTTGTGTGTAATTTCTTAACTAATTGTATAGAGTAGTCTACCAAGTTGGGTGTAACTTGTAGTGATGCACAACTTTATATAAATGATTCACAATCAATGGTTTATATCATGGAAATCATTTCTAAGAATTCAATCTCCTAGTTAGTTCCTTTCGGCCTTTTTAACTATTACGACAATTCTATTAACTCTTGGTTGTTTGAAAAGCAATTCTTATCTTAAGAATTCTTACAAATCCTCTCGGCCCTTTCTCGTGATGAAATCGTTTTAAATCTATTTTAATGAGTTAATATGGTGCTTGTCACACACCATATCCCATACTAATTCGTGCACTAACGTTTTGGAATAAAAACATAAAGAAAATCCTTTCGGCCCTTTTTATTCTTTAAAATTGTTTTTACCAACTAATTAAGCAAGATTAGATTGTATTTCAACAAACTCATAAAACAAGATATGTTTTCATGCATCACTATAAAATAAGAATACTCTAACAATTGTCACATCATACACACAAGTATACCAAAAAATCACTCCATAAAAATTATAATCAAACATAAGTAACAAACCATACTTTCATTCAACTTAAAGTAAAAACAGTTCATAGTAATTTAAACAAGAGATACCTAGTTTTGGAATTACAAGAACTAGAATTGTGGAACTATAGCAACCACACTCCTCCAATTGCCTATTACTACACGTAAACAACTCCACACTCGAACACAACTATTGAGACTTTAACTCAAAGTTCCTGGACATTTTTCACAGCAATTACAAGCTTTCGGTCAATGATAATAAGTTAGTAAGGACTTGGTGTAAGCCTTTTACTAGGTTTGGGGTGTCACACTTTTGTATCTAGCCTTGGATTCTATTTATAAGTAAAAGAAGCCCTCCTCCTCAATTAAAAATGCCCTCTCTTAGTTACTATTCAGGAAATGATAAGCCACCATGATTATGAGGCTTAAATTCGTCATTAAATGTAACTTTGTAACAACATCTTCCTCCAACCGATCGGTTGGAACTCTCGGTAAATCTCAACTTTCCCCATCCGAATCGGATGCGGGCTCCATCCGATCGGATGGGGCCTTCTGCCACACATAACTTTGATTTTTCTTTTCTTTTCGTGTCGCGTGCTTGATCCTTTGTTGTGGCACTAATTTCTTCCATAGAACTTGATCTTTTCTTGATATTTGAACATAGAAAACTTGACATTATCAAATCCTTGAGTTCTTGTGTGGTTTCTCTCTCGCTTCCATCTCGGAAATCTTCTAATGTGCATAATTACTTCAATTCTTCATCTTTTTGTCATCTTTTCCTGTACTTGGCTACATTCACTTGCATAAAAACTTTTTCACGATTAAGTAACAAATACACACAAATATAACCAAATATGATGCACAAAACTAACGATAACGCAACTAAAAACATGCTCATTCTGAGCTTTATCAAATTCCCCCACACTTGAGTTTTGCTCGCCCTCGAGCAAGTCTAGCATTTAGAAAAACTTGATCTCAATGGCATCGTCATCATGATTCTAAAAATCCAACAACCATCCCAATGGAACAATTGTTATTTTTACTTTAAATGTGAAAAATTCTTGAAACATAGACAAGTTAATTCGAGCTTGATAACATAACTAAGCACCTCACAAAGGAATTCTAAATTCACTCAACACTCTAAGGGTAAATTTATTGGTAAATCACTCAATGCTCACTCATGATTCATGTTTTTTACCATAAGCTTGTACAAGTATCAAAACAACAAAATAAAACATCAAAGAGGTCTTTTATTTGGGTTTAAGGTTAAGGATAACGGTTACCTGGCTATTGTGCAAATACTTCATACAAGAATATAATAGCTCGCTAGCAACGAATTCTTGATTAGCTAAGCAACGGATGGTCACTAGATTGTACCTTGGTTCGCTGGCAACGTTACTTACATAACGGATGGTCACCAAAATACGCCCTAGCTCGCTAGCAATGTTTTTCAACTATTCAAAAACCCGGATGGTCACTACACATCCATGCACTACATATCTAAACAAAGCCATCACTTAATCCGGATGCTCGAAAGCTAACAACGAATAAAGTAATTTGGTAAAAGGTAGGGATAAGACATGGGAATTATTTATGATTGGTTTCTACAAAATGAAAAATAAATAAGAATCAAGTCCAAATTCCGTTCCCAACTCTTTATACCTCAAATGATCACTTCCCAAACTTCTTCGATTGTTATTCCGCATCTCATACTCACTTTTTTCTTCCTTCATAGCTCATTGGCTATTCTATACTCATACATTCATAGCTCATTGGCTATTTACTTTTTAACATTCTTTTTTTTTTTTTTTTTTTTTTTTTTTTTTTTTACAACTTCTTTCTCGTCACCCCCACACTTTGGATGAGCACATGCAACAAAAAATACAAATAAGAGTAGCGACCTCCTTCTTCATTGAAATAACACATACACATATCAAGGTGTGGCCAACATGCAATCATAAAAAAAAATAGTTTTGAACTTCCATTGAACTTGATTCGGGTAAGGCTAAGGTGTAAGGTGTAAAATCTTTTTGTATTTTTCTGAATTTAATCAAAAGAAATGATAGGCTCAGAAGGTGTAACTAAGGGTATCTAGCGTAAAAGATTAACGCTAACAAATGGGTTCCAAATACTAGGATAACTAACCGATGTGGTTAGCAAAAATATTTCGTAAACGGATGGCCATTTGGTATAAATCCTAAGTTGCCTCTTATCATTTGAATATATTTTATCACTCGAAAGTAATTTTAACCGTAATGCATAACAAGTACAAGTTCTAGAATCAACATAATCACCGGCACACTCATAACGAAATATATATCATAAACAAAAAGGCTTAAATCCTCACAATTTAAGGTGAGTTATAACATGTACTAGTAGATGTCATCGATTCCAAAATTGAAAAAGCTCTCAAAACTTGATTAAATTCCAAAAAAATTTCAAATAGCCTCATTTTACCATTGAATCAAACTATATATAATCTGAGAAAACAACTAGAAAATCAAGGGCAAACTAATTCTAGTTACTCAATTCCAAAATTCTACTAAAACCTAAAAAATAAAAAATTAAACCAATTTTTCCTATTTTCTTCCCTCCCCCACACTTATGTTTTGCATTGTCCTCAATGTAATAAAAATTAACTTCAAAGTAAAGAAAATGGGAAAAATTTAGTTAAAAAGGTACTACCAGGAAAAATACGCATACGCATATTTGATCATAATACGCAAATGAGTTCTCCAACTCCAAATATTGATCAACTATAAGCTTCCGGTAACTCTTCCCTGCAAAAGCTGCAAAAAAAATATACGAAACAAAACAAACAAACAAACAAACAAACAAAATACTAAAACAAATAGAAGTAATTAAAATTTAAACATAAATAAGTAATCCTAAGAAAATTGAGTTAAGATAATAGAAACAGAAATTGTTTGACCAATAATTGTTTTTGAAACATAACCATCATAAACCAAATCCTCGATGATTACTCATCCATGTCATCAGTAGCATGAACTCTTTCATCTTCACTCTCTTCATCCTCCTCCTCGTTCACTTCCTCATAGTTCTCATCAACCTCAAAAACGGTATAAACTTTCTGCCTTTTCTTTCCAACACCCGATTATGATCCTCCCACATCATAACTCGAACCTCTAACATTTGGAACTCTACCATAAACCGGCACTGGTTCAGTAAATGGTGTGTACCCAGGATATGGGTAAGGATACTGACCCAGATATGGATCATACTGAAGTGGGTAGGGTGGAACATTTGGTGGGTTATAGGGAGGTACCTCATAGTTGGCTTCTCGTGCCACATGTTGGAGCATCGGCATAGAATAATCAAAATTATAATTATTCCTCATCATCATAGAATCTCTCCACACATCCCTACGCTCTATCTCGTTTAACTCCTTGTTCCAATCCCCCCATCCCGAGTCAAAACTACTCGGTGCATGAATATTCCCTATTGGTTGTGGTGGTTGATATGGTGGTTGTTGGTAAGGTTGTTGTGGTGCGGCCATCGTCGGCTCCGTCCAAGCTCCCAACTTTCTTCCTCTTCTATCCAATGCTTTCCCAAAACCTATAGCATCCCACGTTTCACTCTCCGTTGGTTCTGAACATTTCACCAATTCCTCATTCTCAAAATAACCCAAATTTCTTGCCAATGCGGTCACATAGTGACCTCCACAAATTTCACTATTATCCTTGATCCCCAGTGCTCTTCTTGAAAGATATTCGGCTATTATCCAAGCCGCATTCCCGTTCTTGTCTTCTTCCAACAATCTCATCAACCATAAATCTGGTTGATTACAATTGTCTCGGCTACTCGTTCTGTGTAAAACACCCCAGGCTATCAATTTTTGTAAGATTTTCATCAAAGGGTTTCTCAACCTTGACAAGTTCCTTCTTGAACAACCTGGATCACCAACACGATTCCAATACTCCGCAATACCATCATAATCATTGTGGTTCCTTACCAACCTCACAAAATGATATTCAAACAATCTATGCTCCATTTCATCTTGCTCATACAATCCTAAAGCAACCGCAAACTCCGGCAAAGTGTAGGCATGCTCATTACCGAAAAGCCTAAACCAAATACATGTATCTCTCACAACATCAACAACCTTCCTCTCAAAATAGAATGTGGCGAAAAACTCCAAACACCACTCACGATAAACATTTTCATAAATGCTAAACGCTCTCTCCCATGAATAATCCTCAAAACTATCACCGTCACCCTCATACACATACGACATCCTCATCATATTTTTCAACTCATTCTCACACTCATAATCTACAAAAAAATCCCAATCAACTAACCTTGGCTTAGCAATCTTTCTACCTTGTAGCTTTGAAAGACGCTCCCGAAAAGCGTGCTTTTCCTCTTTCCTAAGCTTACTAAACTTCAAATTCTCATTACTCTCCTGATTAAGAGTATATGTGACCTTACTCTTCTTATTCCTTTTAATGTACTTCGTCACAATTGGATATACCCTAACACGTGATGAACTCGAACTACCTGCAACATAACTCTATAGAAAACACAATTATTTGTTAGTACAAAAGCATAAGAACCAAGGCTACATGATTTAGAAGTCCAAAAACTCGATTTAAAAATTTTCATTTTAATTTTACCGAGCCCTCCATCCGATCGGTATTGGCTTCAACCGAATCGGATAGAGTAAATTGCCCTGCCCATCCGATCGGTTCTGCCCCGCAACCGAATCGGTTGGGACTTTCTGTTAAGGCAAAAAAATTTCCTCGACTTTAAATCAATCCTATCAATTCCTACTCCTTTCTATCCTGCATTTGAACAATTATAGTGGTTTCTACATATCCCATTCATCCCTTCAACAATCTATAACATATTCGCATGATTTCTCAATCCTAGAACACAAGAAAACCACCAAATCAAAAACTCCTAAATTTTTGTTCTGATCAACAATGTACCATCCTAGCATTACTAATTAACATCTAAATATCATCTGGGAATCATCAATTGCAACCTAAATTGATTCAAAGTTTTGACCTAATTCAATCCGAAAATTCAATCAACCAATTCTTCCTCAAAACTTAATCAATCAATCTATTTCTTTTTGCAATCTATTCCTCTATCATTTACCCATCTCTTCCAGAAAAATTACATCTTAATTCAAACTATATCAAAAATACCCAAATTTTGACCTAATTCAATAATTTTGAATTAAAACCTAATTAACAAAAATTGATGATGTTACTTACTTGTTTAGGTGCCATGGATGATCTTTTAACACTCCTGCAACTCTTAATGGTCTTCTAGTGGTCGAATTTTTGAAACCCAAGTTTGGTGGATTTTTTGTGTGTGTGTGTGTGATTTTTGAAAGGGTAAAAGCTATAGAATACCATCCTACTTACAAAAAAGTACCATCTTGAACCATTTACTTTTTTATTGCAGACTTTACCAACGAACTTTCAAATTTTTTATCGACTTGAACCATTTCGTTAGACCGTTAGAATTCATGTGGCAACGTTAGTCCTATTAGTCAACGAACGTTTGCAAAGTTAGTCCTTTTATACTAACGATGTCAACAAACGTTTGCAAAGTTAGTCCTTTTATACTAACGATTGTTTTTAATTAACTAAAAATTTGGAAAAAAATTTAAAAAAATTCGAAAAAAATTATAAAATTTCGAAAAAAATTTAAAAAAATTCGAAAAATTTTTAAAAATTCAAAAAATCTATATAAGTTCGAAAAATTTATAAAAATTCGAAAAAAATTTAAAAAAATTCGAAAAATTTATAAAAACTCAAAAAAATTTTAAAAATTCGAAAAATTTATTAAAATTCAAAAAACTTATAAAATTTCGAAAAATTTTAAAAAATTCAAAAAAATTTTAAAAATTCGAAAGATTTTATAAAATTTTCGAAAAATTTCGAACTTTTATAAAACTTTCGAAAAAAAAATTTCGAAAAATTTTTATAAAATTTATAAATTTCGAAATTCGAAAAATTTTATAAAAATTTCAAAAAATTTTATAAAATTTTATAAAAATTTATAAAATTTTATAAAAATTTCGAAATTCGAAAAATTTTATAAAATTTTATAAATTTCGAAATTCGAAAAATTTTATAAAAATTTCAAAAAATTTTATAAAATTTTATAAAAATTTCGAAATTTCGAAAAATTTTTTAAAATTTTATAAATTTCAAAATTCGAAAAATTTTATAAAAATTTCAAAAAATTTTATAAAATTGTATAAAAACTTCGAAATTCGAAAAATTTTATAAAAATTTCAAAAATTTTTATAAAATTTTATAAAAATTTCGAAATTCGAAAATTTTATAAAATTTAATAAAAATTTTGAAATTTTTTATAAAATTTTATAAAATTTTAAAAATTCGAAAATTTTATAAAATTTTATTAAAATTTTATAAAATTTATTTATAAAATTTTTTAAAAATTTTCGAAATTTTTTATAAAATTTTTCGAATTTCGAAATTTTATAAAATTTTATAAAAAATTTTCGAAATTTTTATAAAATTTTTCCAAAAAAAAATTTTCGAAATTTTTATAAAATTTCGAAAATTTTCGAAAATTTTATAAAATTTTTCAAATTTTTAAATTTTTTTTGAATTTTTAAAAATTTTTCGAAATTTTATAAGTTTTTTGAATTTTTATAAATTTTTCGAATTTTTAAAATTTTTTTGAATTTTTATAAATTTTTCGAATTTTTTTAAATTTTTTTCGAATTTTTATAAATTTTTCGAATTTTTTTAATTTTTTTCGAAATTTTATAAGTTTTTCGAACTTATATAGATTTTTTGAATTTTTAAAAAATTTTCGAATTTTTGTAAATTTTTTTCGAAATTTTATAACTTTTTTCGAATTTTTATAAATTTTTTGAATTTTTTTAAATTTTTTTCCAAATTTTTAGTTAATTAAATACAATCGTTAGTATAAAAGGACTTACTTTGCAAACGTTCGTTGACATCGTTAGTATAAAAGGACTAACTTTGCAAACGTTCGTTGACTAATAGGACTAACGTTGCCACATGAATTCTAACGGTCTAACGAAATGGTTCAAGTCGAAAAAAAATTTGAAAGTACGTTGGTAAAGTCTGCAATAAAAAAGTAAATGGTTCAAGATGGTACTTTTTTGTAAGTAGGATGGTATTCTATAGCTTTTACCCTTTTTGAAATTCTGAGTTTATATATCAAACTCCATCCGATCAGTATTTGATCCAACCGATTCGGATTAAGTTTTCACAAAAACTTCACTTTTTCTCTTTGTTATACTTGAAAGAACAAGTCTAAGTATTTTTACTTTTCAAAAATGCTTTTTGTATGTAAAAAAAAAAAAAAAAAAAAAAAAAAAAAAAAAAAAAAAAAAAAAACCAAAAAAACTCCAACATATTTAGTCTACCAACTTGTTGTCCAAGTCTATCTCTACTAACTAAACAAAATTAACTCTAAAAATCTTAAACTAAAAACATAACTTCATAATCATAACCTTAATAGAAAAACAAAGAAAAACCAAGAGTCTCAACTTAAACTTAACTTAAATGCAAACATTAAACTACTAGAAATGCATGAAAATTAAAGAGAAAACAAACAAATAACTAGCACAAGCTTTGTGCTTTTATTATTCAAACTTTTGTTCCCTTGAATCTTTCATCTAGAGGTGGCAAAACGGGTGGGCCGGGCGGGCACGGGCTAAACGGGCACGGGCTAAACGGGCGCGGGCCAAACGGGCGCGGGCCAAACAGGCGTGGGCCAAATGGGCACATGTTATACAAATCGCTTTAGAAAAGACCCAAAACGACGAAATAAATTTCTCAAACGTAACACCTCATTTATATTTAAAAAATTAAATATATTATATCTATAAGTTTTTCTTTAAAAACAATTGTAATGTTCTCCAATTGAGAGAAAATATCTGCCCGTTTGTGCCCATTTAACTTTTAAATGGGCAATATATGCCCATTTCAAAAAAAGGAGGGGGACCAAATGTACCAAAATCTTTTAAAATTTTGCCCAATTAACCCATTTTTTTGAGTTTGGGCACAAATTGCCACCTCTACTTTCATCCTTGGAAATACTCGTGCCTCAAGATATCTTCATTTTGAAACTTCCCGGACAACTTCCAGTTTGTTTTTTGCGTTTTAAACTTCCTTGCAAAGTTTCTTCCATCCGGACAAACTACATCAAACTACACATGTCAATCTCCGTCTCTTTCTTCCTTCTTGTAAACACTAGAACCTTCGGGTCCCCATTCCAAATTCTTGAGTTGGACCGGTAACGATCCAAGAAAATCTGTCAACTTGTTAAACACAAAAACATTTTTAAAAGGGTTATAGAAAGCCTCCATTGCTAGAGCTCTTTCCATTTCATCTTCAATGTCAAAGTAAGTCGGAACAACCGGCCCATATTTAGGCCTCCCTTCTTCATCTCTACCCACTTCAAAACAACCCAAGTGGTCTTCTTCTTCTTCTTCTTCATCATGAACTTCCTTCACAATCTTGCCTCTAGGTTTAGGATAATACGTATGCTTCAAGATCCCATCATTAATAGTCATAGTACCTCATCCCATATCTATAATAGCTCCACACGTTCTCAAAAATGGTCTACCTAACAACAATGGTAACTCCTTATCCACCGGAATGTTAAGCACTAGAAAATCGGCCAAAAAGGCTTGATACCCTATTTGAACTCTAACATTCTTTACTTCTCCCATTGCCTTTACTCGTGAATTATCGGCCATAGTAAGATTATATTGATTAGGTTGAGGATTTGCAAGTCCTAATCTCTTATACAATAGATACGGCATTACATTCACACTTGAACCTGTGTCAGCCAATGCATACATCGCATCTGTTCCATTCATCTTAATTGGCAACACAAAATTTCCCGGATCGCTCATCTTTTTAGGCAACCCATTTTCAACAATCCTCTCTCTTTCAACTTCATCAAAATTCTTATCTTCTAACCTAGCTCTTGCCATCATAACTGCATCCAACTTCTTACGATAGGTCATGTAATTATTCAACATATCAATAACCGGCTTTTCCTCCATAATCTCTTTAAAATTCAACTCCAAGTTTTCCAAAATCGCTTCCTTTTGCTCTTGAGTTAATGGTTTAACAATTTGTGGTGATTTGGGGGGTGAATTAGATGAAGAACTTTCATTCTTAGGGGTGGAGGGTTGGGTAAGTTTGTTAAGTGGTGTTTTCTTTCTATTCGCTTTTCCCATTTTAACAATCTCTCCCTTTCCTACCTTCTCTTCTACCATATCATCCACATCAATCCTCATCTCTCTTAGTGCAAAATCAATCCTACACTTAGTTTTAACTATAAAATCTCTACCAAACACCACTTCCGGTTCATCAGCATTCCCATATTCCAAAACAACAAAATCAACTTTGAAAATGTGACCATGAATATTCACACTCACATCTCTCACCATCTTTCTTTCATAATCCTCATAGTCAAGTCGAACGAAACCAAGCTTACCAAGCATATCTTCCGTAATATAGTTATCACCATACTCCATATTAAGCTGAGCATCCCAAGCTTTTATACCTTCCACACCACAAGGTGTAGAGTACCTCATGAACGGTGCATCAAATTCCTTAGGTGGTGCTCGTGTAAACACAACAACTCTCTTCTCCTTAGGTAAACAAAAACGGTTTTCTCCAACTTCTTCTTTCTTTTCAACATCAACCTTAACTTCTTCCAAAATATTTTCCAAATGCTCCAATGAATCACCCGAGTCCTTGAACATCTCTTCCAAGTTTCTCAAGTACTCCGACACATTGCTTAAACTCTCTATTTCACTAAAGCAATTAACAACTATAACATAACCAAAAACATGAAAATCCAATCTATTAGCATTAGGGTTAGTCATAATCGAAAACATATCAAAAATGAAATCAAATCAAGCAAACAAACAAGCTCAAACTCTCAAAACATCCAAACAACAACAAAAAAAAAATAAATAATAATAAACATTTCCGAGGCGTCCATTTGATCGGTTTCACACTCCATCCGATCGGATGGTTGAGTCGTAAAAATCAATTTTGCCTAACCGAATCGGATGCGGGCAACATCCGATCGGTTGGATCAACCTTTTTTATAATTTTTTTTATTTATTTTTATTTTTTTTATTTTAAAACTAAATTAAAATCTTAATATAAAAATTAATTCCTAAAAAAAAACTAATTTTCTAAAAATGAAAAATAAAACATAATTAATAACTTTAATAACCATTAAACTAATTAATAACTATTATTAACTAACAAAATTAATAAAAACTCTTAAACTACTTAATCATTAAACATAAAATTAACTACTAAATTTTAATAAAAACATTAAAATCATTTGTTAGGATTCGACACACGGTTAAGGTGGTTAAACCTTTTGTACTTTGTGTGTATGATATATTGAGTGAATATGATTAAGAATGCGGAATCTACTTAATCACACTTAGAAGGTTATTTGTGTTATGGAAATGGAACAGTTGTGTTTGTTATATGACAATGAACAAAAAGAAAGATTATCACCAAACGATTCAATATTATTAAGATAATAATACGAGTGATCTTGAGATATCACTAGGGTTACAACCTTGAATCTTAAGTTTCTATTTCTTGTGATATTGTTTTTGTTCTATGTTCTTGAGAGATATATTTTTCACTATAAGTTTAACACACACTTTTATCTCTAGACTAAGATCTTTCTTTTATAACATAAGAAAGATCTTTACATTAATGTTAAGTCTTGTCAAACAACTTGCTAGCTTATCTTATTTGTGTCAGTACATAAGATACAACATGTATCTGTGTACACAACTTGTTAACTAAGAGAATAAGATAAAGACTGAGCACATGGGGTAAGATATTATCTACCGTGTATTATTGACTTTTAGTCAACCAGACTTAATATCTTCATCAACCAGAATTAACTCTGATAGTCACCAGAATTAACACTTGACTTAACCACCAGACTTAACTTCAACGACCAGACTTTAACCAGCAGATAACCAGCAGACTTAACTTTGGAATTCACCAGAATTAACTCTACTGCTACCAGATTTAATCACTTTAGAGATTTTCCCGATACTTAAACTTCAGAATATTTAATTCCCAACAATCCTCCCCTAAACATGTGAATCCATTTCAACATGTTTCTGAATTAAATTATGGATTGTGAAGATCTTTCAAACACTTCATAGTCAGACCCTTGGATTGAACTTTCTTCTATTCTGAAAGATTAATATCTATCTCAGTAACTCATCTGCTTTCTGATCTTTGACTTCAACAATATCATACACACATCTTTAGACTTCAAACATTGACCTAAAAGATGGTGCAATTTCCTTGGATGGAGGAATTATAAGAGGCAATGGTGCTATGTATCTTGGATGCTTGTTTCAACAAGTGAAATCATCTATCAGCATGTCTTTGCAAGTGATGAACAAACGTGGTAAATTGAAATTGAAACTTTTCTTCGTTTGACCTAGATAGAACTTTCTCCTTTGGAATGTTCTTGTCATTTTCAACCTCCATGTCATCATCTTGTATGCTCTTGTCTTTTCCTCCTTTACATTAGGTTTGTCTTCCTTTCTTGGGATTTTATTTCCTCCCCTGAAGCAAATAAAATTTTATCCTCCCCTTTTTGGAAGATCTCTCACCATCATCCCATCATTATCTGATCTACCAATGTGAACTTGTTTTCAGACAATGTTGTACATGAAGCCATCAATTCCTTAAGAGTTTAAGTTGCTGCCCTCATCACTTCTAGGTGTGTTAACTCCTATGAGAGGTGATTCATTGGACATTTGATTCATGGTCCATCAATGGATGGTTTTTGTGAATCCTTTGAAAATCCTTTTAAGAAACTTTTGCCTTAGCAGTATGTAATTGATTTTATTATGAAAAACCATACTGCTTTCAACTAATTAGAAGGGATTAAGTGTATAACAGACACTTAATCAAAATTTCGGTTTAAAGCAACCTCTGGTTGTGTGAGAACCAATGTTTTCAGTTATCTTAATAACTGCCTGTGTGCAGATAAACTCATTCAAAGAGTTTTCCTGAAAGGGTTTCCAGCTCATAGTAATTGTTACCTCTAACACAAGTGTTAGATTTACTTTTACTTGATGTTCTTTCTATCAGATGTCCTTAGACTTGCTCATTATACTTGAAAGTATAAAATGATAGAAAGTGAGTTGCATCAGTTACTATATGATCAACTAAGTCATCAATTCAATGTGAAATATCATAACTAGGTTTCAAGAAAGTAGTTTTAAGGAGTTTTAAATTCCCAAACTCAGTCCATCATAAACCTATTATGGCAGTAGCCAATATCAGCATTTTGTTGCTTCCATTTCACTTGAAATTTCCTTTGTGTTCACATATTCATACCTGAAATTGTTAGTCTAAAACAAAAGAACAATGTACAAAGTACTTGTCTTGCATTAGAATAATCATAAGACCAACTGTATGAATAACACATTTTAAATTTGTACTAGCAGCACAAACTTTTGTAATAGCAGTAGTATCTTGTAAAGCCAGCAACAGAATCAAAAATTTATTTACAAAAACACATCAGATTGAAAATTCAAAGATTAAGCATTCCAATACTTGCTACCAAGTACTGAAACATTCCAACATCAAAAGCTTTGGTTAGCAGATCTGCAAAATTAAATTCTGAAGCAATTTTAAGTACTTGAATTAATCTTTTCTCATTGCAGTCTCTTATAAAGTGATGTCTAATTTCAATGTGTTTTGTTTTAGAATGTTGCACTGGATTTTTAATAATACAAATTGTACTACTATTATCAATATGAATAACAGTGTTTAAGAAATTGTACCCATAGTCAAGAAGTTGGTTTTGAAGCCATAGAACTTGACCACAGCAACTTGCAGCAGCTATATATTCAGCTTCAGTTGTTGAATTTGCCACACTTGTTTGCTTCTTACACTGCCATGAGACAAGTCTACACCCAAGGAATTGACATCCTCCAGTTGTTGACTTTCTGTCCAAGCTAGCACCAACATAATCACTATCCGAAAATGCTACCAAATCAAAAGGTGATTCCCTTGAATACCATATACCCAACCTTGGTTGACCTTTGAGATATCTAAAAATTCTCTTGACTGCAGTTAAATGAGAAACCTTTGGAGTAACTTGAAATCTTGCACAAGCACAAACATAGAACATGATGTCAGGTCTAGATGATGTAAGATACATCAAGGATCCTATCATAGATCTGTATGTGTGTACATCTACATTTTCTCCATCTAAGTCTTTAAGAAGAGGCTTCTCAGAGTCCATTGGTGTGCTTGCCACTTTTGAATCAGCAAATTGAAATTTTCTAAGTATCTCTGCAACATATTTGTCCTGAGAGATAAAGATTCCTTCATTTGATTGCTTAACTTGCAGACCCAAAAAGAATGTAAGTTCCCCCATAGAACTCATCTGAAACTTATCATGTATAAGTTTCTCAAACTCTAAACACATCTCCTTCCTAGTAGATCCAAAGATAACGTCATCCACATACACCTGCACTAACAGAAGATCCTTCTTGTGTTGTTTGATGAAAAGTGTCTGATCAATCTTTCCTCTTTGAAATCCATTTTCTAATAAGTAGGAAGCTAGTGTTGCATACCAAGCTCTTGGTGCCTGATGAAGGCCATAGAGAGCTTTAACTACTCTGTACACTTTTTCTGGATGTTGTGGGTCAATGAAGCCTGGAGGTTGTGAAACATACACCTCTTCTTCAATTGTTCCATATAAAAATGCACTCTTGACATCCATTTGATAAACTGTGAAGCCTAAAAATGAAGCATAAGCTAAGAAAAGCCTAATTGCCTCAATCCTTGCTACTGGAGCATAAACCTCATCATAGTCTATTCCTTCTTCTTGTGTGTACCCTTGGGCTACTAATCTAGCCTTATTTCGAATCACTATTCCCCTTTCATCCCTTTTATTATTGAAAACCCATCTAGTGCCAATTACCTTTGCATTCTTAGGTAAATCAACTAGCACCCATACCTTATGAATCTTGAACTGAAGAAGCTCCTCTTGCATAGCTTCTACCCAGCTTGAATTATCTAAGGCTTTCAGAATGTTCTTTGGTTCATCTTGTGAGAGAAAACATACAAACAAGCAAGAGTTTGAAAACTCATGCTGCTTTGAAGCATAAAGGGCATCAAGAAGCCCTTGTTGGTCTGAAGACATCAGTTGTTGTCTTGTCTTCACACCTGATTGTACATCTCCAATCACATTATCTAGGGAGTGGACTTTGTGAATTCTTGTTTGTGGAGTAGAAGGAACTTGATAATTTGATGGAAGATTGTTGAAATCCACCTCATTATCTGAGAATTCTGCTTCTTTTGTTTCTGAAGGGCCAGCAGCAGAATCATTTGGCCTAACAGCAGAATCAGTAAGCTTAGCAGTAGAATCACCAGCAGAAACAATTTGTTGTTCCTGAGTTCCATCTTCTTTCCTTTCATCTTCAACACCTTCTTTAGCTTTTCCAGAAGAAGATTCATCAGTTGTTGAAGTTGATTCCACACTTGTACTTGACCATATTGGCATCTAAACATGATCTTGGTTTGTCTCCTTTTCTAACCTTGCCTCATCTTTTGCTTGTGAACCTGAAAAATCATTAGTTTCAACAACAACAGGCACATAATTCATTGATTTGGTTAGAGATTCAAGATCAAATAGCCATTTTGGTCCTTGACCTTCTACATTGGATTTATCTTCCAAAAATTCCACATGTAGATTTTCTTCTACAATCATAGTTCTTGTGTTGTATACTCTAAATGCTTTACTATTAAGAGAATATCCAACAAAGAATCCTTCATCTGCTTTACCATCGAATTTTCCTAAATGGTCTAAGGTATTGAGAATTGTCACATGACATCCAAAAGGTCTAAGAAAACCTATTGCAGGAGTTCTACCTCTAAAAAGTTCATATGATGTCTTATTGTGAGGCTGTATAACCAAAACTCTATTTTGGACATAGCAAGCAGTGTTGACTGCCTCTGCCCAAAACGTTATAGGTAGCTTGGAATCAGCTAACATAGTTCTAGCAGCTTCAATTAGTGTTCTATTCTTCCTCTCAACAACACCATTTTGTTGTGGTGTTCTAGCAACACTAAATTCTCTCCTAATACCTTTTTGTTTGCAGAAATCATCCATAACTCTATTCTTAAACTCTGTCCCATTATCACATCTAATGACTTTCACTTTCTTGTCTAATTGGTTTTCTATCTGTGTAATGAATGTCTTAAGGATGCTTGTAGTCTCATCCTTAGTAGATAGAAAGAAAACCCATGTAAATCTGGTATAGTCATCAATTATAACAAGACAATATCTCTTATGCATTATACTACTTACTGAAACAAGTCCAAATAAGTCCATATGCAGCATAAACAATGATTGATTGAAAGAGTTAAAAATCTTGGGCTTACAAGTGGCTTTGTGTTGTTTGCCTTTTAGACAAGCAATGCATGTTTGATCATTTTCAAATCTTATGTGAGGTAAACCTCTTACCAAACCATTCTTAACAATTGTATTTATGGTTTTGAAGTTAATATGACCAAGCCTTCTATGCCATTTCATTGATTCATCCAATGTGGCCTTTGCAACAAGACAAGTTAAATCCTTTTTAGGAACAATGTTCTTCATGTCAACACTGTACATATTGCCCTTTCTAGGAATTTTAAGAAGTACTTGACTTTCATCAGGCATCTTAAAATCAGGAGAAAGTACAAGACATTCAGTCTCACAGAAAAGAACTTTGTTCTTTTTGTCACACATTTGTGAGACACTAAAAAGATTATAATTTAGCTCTTTTACATAGTACACATCTTCAAAATCTAAATTTCCAGATTTAATGGTACCTTTACCGGAAATTTTGCCACCAACACCTCCTCCAAAGGTAACATAGCCTCCATCTATTGATTGAAAATCTGAGAGATAAGACTTGTTGCCTGTCATGTGCCTTGAACATCCACTATCTGAGTATCCTTGATCATCTTGCTGATCATTTGAATGTTCCTGCACGTAAATGAGAAGTATTAGTTTCTTTTGGGGACCCAAGCCATTACTGACTTGGATATGCCTCTTGCATCAATGTAATTTAATCTTTTTAGAACAGTTGATGCAACATTGGATTTAGTTGAATTCCAAACCCAACATGCTGAGGCCTTAACAGCATTTTCCCTCTTTGCCCAAGCAGCAGACTTAACTACTTGCCTACCAGAATTAACTGTTGGCTTAGCAGAATTAACTGCTGACTTTGTAGTTATCCCCTTTTGTTTCCAAACTTGTTTTTGGACCACTGCTTTTGTTTGAATGGGCCTTTGAACAGACTTTGGTGCATGTTTGTAAGATGTTTTTGCACCCTTAGCTGTTGATTTTGGGTAAACAGTCATATATGGTCTAGCAAAATTAACTTTATTGAAGCCAGACTTAACAGAGACTGTTGTGGGTTTAGTTCTTTTAACCTTAGAACTAGAGTGAAAATGAGATTTAGGTGTTTGCCTTCTGTGGTTCACTCTATTGTTTTCATACCCAGATACCCAATGGTTGCAGAAAGCTGCAAGATGGTCAAAACTACCACATGTGTAACAAGCTTTGTTTGAAAAAGCAAAGTCATCACCTAATTGGTTAGACTTGAGGTTATTCCAATTTCTTTGGTTACCTCTGGGCTTGCTAGTGGATCTGTATTGTTCACAATATCTAACTGGTTGCCTAACATGTTTAATGTTTGATTTAGGCTTATCAGTATTGTGTTTGACTATCTTAGGAACACTTGTTCCTACTTTCTTAACCACTTCAGGTTTAGACATAACCTGTTCTTCTTCATCACTATCAGTTGTACTATCCTCAACAACTATAGCATCTCCTTTCTTAACAAAGGACACCTTGTCCTAATAAAGTAAAGTTTTATCTAAACTTTCACTTACTTTTTCTATCTTAGGACTCTTAGTGGCCTTAGAACCATATTCCATTATTGGTTCTTGAAACTCAGCAAAACCTGTGTGTGCTAGGTCAACACCTGGAGGTGAAGGAACACCTCTATATGGTGGAGGAACATATTTGTATCTTAAACCAGACATAGCTTTATCGATTACTTGAGCTTCCCAAAACTTATTCATTCCTTCTGAGGCATGAGCTAAAGCATCTACAATTATCTTAACATTTTCAGTTTTATTATTGGCTTCAGCTAACTGTTTACTTTGACCAGTAAGTAATTCATCTCTAAATGCTATTCCTCTTTTTAGAGCATTTAAGTCATTAGTAAACCTAGATTCATTACCTTGAAAGTGTGCAATTTGTTTTTCAAGCACACCTATAGCTCTTTTATGATTACTTAAATTAGCTAAGGCAATAATTAGTTCTTCTCGCCTATAACTGTGGAAACTTATTTTAGACCGACTTACATCTACTAAAATAAGTTACGTGATCATTTATGGGCTCAAGGCTGTTAAACCTTTTAATCTAGGGTGAACTATGATGAGCACAATGATAATATTGACGGAATATTCTATGAAAGAAACAATACTATCACAACAAGGTTTTGCTAAAATTTCTCTTTGTTATTAAACTCAGCCCCAATGCTATGTGATCAAATATAGCACGGTTACTCTACAACAATAACAGGGATCAAGGAAAACCTTGATTACCTTGAGGCTAAACAAACATAACAACATCAGACCCCTTGTCTGATGTTCCCACACACACACTCTTTGATGTTTTACATTTTGACACCCTTTGGTGTTTAAATTCTAAGCATACTAAACACTTGTAAAACATACTAAGTATCTAAGTTATGATTTCCTTTTTATAGAACAAAGGAGATCATTACAAAGTTGATAAGTCTTGTCTACTACTTGCTTGTGTATGTCAGTCAATAAGATACAACATGTATCTTTTACAATTTGTTGACTGAAAACATATCTAGATATTATCTATTTGATATACTTGACTCAAATACAAAATATCTTCTTCATCCTTATCTATCCAGCAGTAGTATGACTCATAGTAGCATCTGTTACACTAGAAAACTTAACTGTGTAATCATCAGACTTTACACTGGAAGACTTAACTGTGTAATACTACCAGATTTAACGACTTTACACTACCAGACTTAACGAGGAGACTTAACTTTAACACTACCAGACTTAACTGAGAGAAGACTTAACCACCAGATTTAACTAGGTACCAGACTTAACCAGGTACCAGACTTAATCTTTGATCAGCAACAACTTCATTTGTACTAGTAGTTGCTTATCATTTCAGTATTCTTCATGTTTCATTCTTCTTGTTCTGTGATCATCAAATATATGAAAATATAATTCCCAACAATCTTCCCCTATTTGATGATTACAAAACAAACATGTTCTTGTACGAATTTCCCTAGACGAAGTAGAGAAATTGAGATAATTAAATCTCACCATGAATGAAACCATACTGTCTTCCCCTTAATCTATGCTATCCACCACATCTCTTCCCCTTTTTGTTATCAACAAATAGAGAATATTACAAATATGATCTTTACAATTACAAACTAATACTACACATCTAATTCATCCTTCTAATGTCTCAAATTACCCTCCATTAAGCTTTCCGCACTAAAAATGAACTTGAGACAGTAAAATTTTAAACCATCAGTAGTAATAATAATCAACAATAATAAGAATCAATAACTTTCCCTTGTGGTGATGCATAAGTATAATAAATGGTTAAACATTTGAACATTTAAGCTTCCCCTGAAACCCATATGTTAACCATTCGAATCTCCAATTCTGTAGGCTTTGATGACTGATGAAGAAAAACCAACCATTACTAACTTGTTGATGAAGCTGAATAAACCAACCTTGTGTCTTATGTCTTGTACTAAAACTGACTTGAACATATACCCATGTATAGGGAGACCTCAGTCTCTTGAAAATAACCTCATCTTCTATGAGACACTGAGCACTACAACGTTACTCCTTTAAGTGTTTGTCAATTCATAGTCACTTGAACGAACGAACAAGTTACCTTCTTACAAAAAGTATGATAAAACACAATTTTGAAAACTTCAACCTCAACTTCAAATAAGCAAGAAATGACCTTTTTTCACCAATAATAATTTGATAAACAAGCCTTTTTATCTTTTAAGATCCAACTCTCTTCTGTGTGTGATTCTTCCCCTTTGTGTGTGAACTTTGAAAGAAAACCAAAAATTCGACCATACCTCAACTGTTTCTGCAGCAGTTTTCAACGATGCATATCTTGCAACCTAAGGCTTAGATTGAAGATCCCTTCGGTGAGAATCTACCTTGATATACCAAGAACCTTCAACAAAAATTTCAGCCCGATCCAACGGTTAACGAAGGAGTTATCGCCTTTTGAAAACAGCCCTGCAGTGAGTTACGAAAATACGAACCAGATCCGAATTTTTCTTCTTTCTTTAGCTAAAACCTTTTCTTTTCCTAGATCCAGAGCCCCCCGCTCTGATACCAACTGTGGAAACTTATTTTAGACCGACTTACATCTACTAAAATAAGTTACGTGATCGTTTATGGGCTCAAGGCTGTTAAACCTTTTAGATCTAGGGTGAACTATGATGAGCACAATGATAATATTGACGGAATATTCTATGAAAGAAACAATACTATCACAACAAGGTTTTGCCAAACTTTCTCATTGTTATTAAACTCAGCCCCAATGCTATGTGATCAAATATAGCACGGTTACTCTACAACAATAACAGGGATCAAGGAAAACCTTGATTACCTTGAGGCTAAATAAACATAACAACATCAGACCCCTTGTCTGATGTTCCCACACACACACTCTTTGATGTTTTACATTTTGACACCCTTTGGTGTTTAAATTCTAAGCATACTAAACACTTGTAAAACATACTAAGTATCTAAGTTATGATTTCCTTTTTATAGAACAAAGGAGATCATTACAAAGTTGATAAGTCTTGTCTACTACTTGCTTGTGTATGTCAGTCAATAAGATACACCATGTATCTTTTACAATTTGTTGACTGAAAACATATCTAGATATTATCTATTTGATATACTTGACTCAAATACAAAATATCTTCTTCATCCTTATCCATCCAGCAGTAGTATGACTCATAGTAGCATCTGTTACACTAGAAGACTTAACTGTGTAATCATCAGACTTTACACTAGAAGACTTAACTGTCTAATACTGCCAGACTTAACGAATTTACACTACCAGACTTAACGAGGAGACTTAACTTTAACACTACCAGACTTAACTGAGAGAAGACTTAACCACCAGATTTAACTAAGTACCAGACTTAACCAGGTACCAGACTTAATCTTTGATCAGCAGCAGCTTCATTTGTACTAGTAGTTGCTTATCATTTCAGTATTCTTCATGTTTCATTCTTCTTGTTCTGTGATCATCAAATCTATGAAAATATAATTCCCAATAGCATTTAAAACTAATCTAATTACCACTATTAACTATCTAATTAAACTAACACTTAATCATATCAATTACTACCATTAATCTACCATTATTCTAACATTAAAAACTGAAAACAACAAAAATAACAAAAATCTAAAAATTTACCGAGGGCTCCATCCGATTCGGTTGGTCCCGAACCAAACTTTTTTTTTACTTACTTTTTTTTTTCTAAAACTTATAAAACTACTAAGTCTAATAAAAAATAACCAAGTAAAATAACCAGATTAAATAACCAAGTCCCCGGCAGCGGCGCCAAAAACTTGATGTGTCACGAGTGTATACAAGTTTTAAAAATTTATAAACACGATTTATCCAATTCTCTAATTAACACATACGAGCAAGTATACTCGTCCGTGATAGTAAAGGTGGGTAAGTCGAGATCGTCCCAAGGGATTTGGTATTAGACTAAGTAAACAAGTTTTAACAAAAAGGGGTGTCAATCCAATTTGGTCAAAATTCAAAAGCAAGTAAAATCCAATCAAGCAAAAACATATACTTGTGTGTAATTCCTTAACTAATCGTATAGAGTAGTCTACCAAGTTGGGTGTAACTTGTAGTGATGCACAACTTTATATAAATGATTCACAATCAATGGTTAATATCATGTAAATCATTTCTAAGAATTCAATCTCCTAGTTAGTTCCTTTTGGCCTTTTTAACTATTACTACAATTCTATTAACTCTTGGTTATTTGAAAAGCAATTCTTATCTTAAGAATTCTTACGAATCCTCTCGGCCGTTTCTCGTGATAAAATCGTTTCAAATCTATTTTAATGAGTTAATATGGTGCTTGTCACACACCATATCCCATACTAATTCGTGCACTAATGTTTTGGAATAAAAACATAAAGAAAATCCTTTCGGCCCTTTTTATTCTTTAAAATTGTTTTTACCAAATAATTAAGCAAGATTAGATTGTATTTCAACAAACTCATAAAACAAGATATGTTTTCATACATCACTATAAAATAAGAATACTCTAACAATTGTCACATCATACACACAAGTATACCCAAAAATCACTCTATAACAATTATAATCAAACACAAGTAACAAACCATACTTTCATTCAACTTAAAGTAAAAGTAGTTAATAGTAATTTAAACAAGAGATACCTATTTTTGGAATTACAAGAACTAGAATTGTGGAACTATAGCAACCACACTCCTCCAATCGCCTATTACTACATGTAAACAACTCCACACTCGAACACAACTATTGAGACTTTAACTCAAAGTTCCTGGACGTTTTTCACAGCAATTACAAGCTTTCGGGCAATGATAATAAGTTAGTAAGGACTTAGTGTAAGCCTTTTACTAGGTTTGGGGTGTCACACTTTTGTATCTAGCCTTGGATTCAATTTATAAGTAAAAGAACCCCTCCTCCTCAAGTAAAAACGTCCTCTCTTAGTTACTATTCAGGAAATGATAAGCCACCATGATTATGGGGCTTAAATTCACCATTAAATGGAACTTTGTAACAACATCTTCCTCCAACCGATCGGTTTTAGCTCCAACCGATCGGTTGGAACTCTCGGTAAATCTCAACTTTCCCCATCCGAATCGGATGAGGGCTCCATCCGATCGGATAGGGCCTTCTGCCACACACAACTTTGATTTTTCTTTTCTTTTCGTGTCGCGTGCTTGATCCTTTGTTGTGGCACTAATTTCTTCCATAGAACTTGATCTTTTCTTGATATTTGAACATAAAAAACTTGACATTATCAAATCCTTGAGTTCTTGTGTGGTTTCTCTCTTGCTTCCATCTCGGAAATCTTCTAATGTGCATAATTACTTCAATTCTTCATCTTTTTGTCATCTTTTCCTGTACTTGGCTACATTCACTTGCATAAACACTTTTTCACGATTAAGTAACAAATACACACAAATATAACCAAATATGATGCACAAAACTAACGATAACGCAACTAAAAACGTGCTCATTCTGAGCGTTATCAATTGAATATATGACTTATCCTAAACTACATGATTGTACTTTATGGATCTTGTCATCAAGTAATCATGAATAGTTATCCTCAGACTTGAGATACCAGAGAACTGTTATGAATGTAGTGCATTTCTGTGGAACAATTTAACGCTAAACGTAACTGGTAGTTATAAGATTTTTTTTTCAGAAGTATTACAAAGTTCATGAGTTTTGCTTGTAGTCAATAAAGAATTTGTTCCTTCAAATTCGTTTTGAAGTTTAATACTGCTAGGCCCCTCGTAGGGTTGACAAGATGTTTGCGTGCACACGCCCAAGATCTATCTGAAATACGTTCAGAAGATTTGGTAATCTTGCTCAATCATAAACAACGAGAAACAGAATAGTTAATTATGGAATGACTGAGATCCATATTCATATTAACATGGTATTAGTAACAAAAGGATAATAATAATGATGAATCATTAAAAGGTTTTCCAAGAGACCTTACTCGAGTTGTACTAGAGGCATCAGTGTGTTGCTCGACGCTAACCGATGTGATTACACTATTAAGATATGTCCAAGTAGGAGCTGTTAGTTTATGGACATAAATTAATAGACGTATGTTAGGATTGAAATCGAGACCACGGGATTGCACACTTTACGTATGAGAATTAAAGATTAATAATTTTATATGAAAGGTTATATTTAATTATTAATTACACAAAACAAATAACGACCGTTAGTGATTAATGGAAAATTGACTAACGACTGTTAAATAGAAAAGGAAATGACTAGAGTGAAAATTGGAAGTCAAGAAGGATCCGGAAACCCTTCTTGTGGCGTTTTGGGATAATTTCTTTCTTTTCGATCATTTTACTACTATTTATTATTAGACGTATTTAGTTGGACCGAGCTTGTATGTGGGCTTCGGGTCCATTAGGGTTTATATGTGTTTGTCTCTATAAATATCATATCAATGAAAGATATTTGTTGTGACGTTTTGGGATAATTTCTTTCTTTTCGATCATTTTACTACTATTTATTATTAGACGTATTTAGTTGGACCGAGCCTGTATGTGGGCTTCGGGTCCATTAGGGTTTATATGTGTTTGTCTCTATAAATATCATATCAATGAAAGATATTACCGACATGCTTTTGACTGTCTAACATGGTATTAGAGCATATTTGATCTAAGACCTAGTCGGCTATGTTGAGCCGTCGCTTCTATCTCACCCCGTCGATCAACACTACCTCTCAATCTCCTATCTCAAAAACCTATCCTTGGCTCATGATATCAATGAAAAAGAAAAAGGAGGCAGCTGTTTCTTTTCTTTAATCTCCAATGGTTTTTTCATTTTTATTATTATTTTTATTATTATTATTATTATTATTATTATTATTATTATTATTATTATTATTTTGTTTGTTTGTTTGTTTTTGTCTTTGTCGAAGTTCATTTGTTCTATTATTATACTTTCTTAATGTTTTTTTTTGAAAGGCAACGATATTATTAGCCACACGGCAAAAAGAAACAAGGGCGACAAAGGGGCTCCAAGGAGGAGAAGCCACACCAAACAAGAGAACCACAACTAAGAAAACACCAAAACAAAAGAAATCTAAGAATCTAGAAGCTCATTAGGACGAAGAATCCAGTTGGCCCACGAAAAACGATTCTTTGGAGCTCTATTCGAAGTCCATAAAAGCAACATCCTTTGAACCGCAGGAAAAATATCTTCATTCAACGCACACGATTTCTCTTCATCCGAGGAAGCATGAAAAATACGGTTTCTCCAAGCCCAAACACTTCAAATATATCCCAAACAAACACTCCAAATTATACTTTCTTAATGTTACATGCATGCATGATTCTTAATGGACCGGAAGCCCAGGCTTGGTCCAACTAAATGCTTCTAATATTTATCAGTGTGCGCTATACTTTTGTTAATTTGTGGCAAGTGTTTGCAAGGCATAAAGGTCGTGAATACTGAACAGTGGTGATACTAACAGTGGCGAAGCTTGGGAAAAAATTTCGGGGGGTCGGGATCTAAAATTCTATAATGCTTAGTATATACCGAAATTAAAATGGGGGGTCGAAACCGAATATACCGAAATTTTTCTACACGAAAATTATATACCCCTACATCGTAAAAAAAATTTCGGTGGGTCGGCCGCCCCCCCCCCCCCCCCCCCCCTCTGCCCCTTAATAGCTGCGCCCCTGGATACTAAGATGATGTCCCAATCGTGAAAACGGTTGATGGTGGTGGTTCGACGCTAGACAATTTGTAGTAGCTATCGGTGTTGAAATGACTATAAAATAGATTGACATTTGCAAAGCAAAAGTGATGACACATCTGAACACGGTTAATGATAAACATATATGAATATAAAAAGAATCAGTTTATCGTAAACCAAACTAGTTGATTAATATTACCTATGTTTAAAGACGTTAAAAAAACATCTTGTTCACAAATTATTGTTAAATAATACTCTTTCACATATTTAAAAAAAAAAAAAAAAAAAAAAAAAAAAAAAAAAAAAAAAAAAATTGTTAAAAGATAGTATTACCTCTTATATTCAAATGTATATGTATATGAGTAATTTACATTTTTTGTTCTCAAGTTTTCTAAGCAAACCCTCTAATTAACATTGTATAATTTCCTATCTTATTGAACCACTTATATGGGCATATTTGGCGCCATAGATTGTAGATGATTATAGAGGTTTAAGATTATTTTGTTGAAAAATAAGTTTTGGTTAAAAAATAATTTACGTTGATTATTCTGGAAAAATAAGTTCTCAAAAACAGCTTTTAAAAGATTCTGCACAAATTATGTTGTTTTAAACTTTTAATCTAAAAGTACAGCTAGTTTGGCAAAAACAACTACAAAAAAAGCTACAATTTTAATCTTTTTTAGCAAAAACACCAACATCAGCACCAGTAATGCATCAACAACGTCACCAACATCTATTTTTGCAAAAGATACGTGTGCTCTCAGAAAATTGGCTTGGATAAATATAGAAGAAAGTAAGTTTATTAAATTAAAAATTATTATTAAAGTTATTTATAAATTTAATGAACGTGTATTAAATAAAACGAGTTGGGCAGCCCGCGCGTTGCGCCGGGGTGATTGACATCAGTTTTTTGCAACCATGTTGGCCAAAACAATTTAGCAATACAGACACATACTTCGTGACGTATTTTTAGCCACTTTTTTTAGACTTTATGAAAAAGGACTCCTTTTGCAAAGAGGCCATGACCTCAGGGGTATTTTGTGTCATTTTTACAAACTACACATACTTCGTGAGGTATTTTTAACCACTTTTGTTAGACTTTGTGAAAAAGGACTCCTTTTGCAAAGAGGTCACGACTTCAGGGGTATTTTGTGTCATTTTCACAAACTTTCGAAATAGACTTTTTGGAAAAAGACTCTTTTTGCAAAGAGTCGTCAACTTCAGGGGTACTTTTTGCCAATTTTTCAAACTTTCAAAACACACTTTGTGAAAAAGGACTCCTTTTGCAAATAGGCCACGACTTTAGGGGTATTTTGTGTCATTTTCCAAAACTTTCGAAATAGACTTTTTGGGAAGGACTTCTTTTGCAAAGAGTCGTCAAATTCAGGAGCACTTTTTGCTAAATTTTTCAAACTTTCGAAACAAACTTTTTGAAAAAGGACTACTTTTGCAAAGGGTCGTCAACTTCAGAGGTTCTTTTTGCCAATTTTTTAAAATATAAAACGACTTCGCTCGGTTGGTCACTGTACAAATAGCGTATGACACTGTAGCAGTGGGTTACTGTAGCACTGTAGCAACTTTTTTTTTTTTTTTTTTCGCGCCTTATACGACGACATTTCCTTCCTCCTTTAATAATATTAGTAATTTTTAACTTTTCACAATCTCACACAAATAACGTCCTTTTCATTGAGTTTCAGATCGATTACATCATCACTCTGTAAAAATTCTCTGTCACCTCAATCTATCTTCATTTTTACATTTCATATAAACACCATTATATTAATTCCCTTTTAAAATAAATAAATACAATATATATATTACTAGCTTCATTAAATTGTTTTTCGTAATTATTTTAATAATAGTGAAATATTGATAATCAGAAGATTATGTTTAACAAAAATAACTGGAATGACTTTATTAATTGATCATGTATTATATGTAGAAAATAGCATTAAGAGAATTATCAAAACACGTTGTTAAAGTAAATGTTTGTTCATGGTACTGACTTTGTTGAACTAAATATTGTAAACATAAAATGAAAGCATGTAAATATAATATATGTCCATTTTGATTAATGATTCAAAATTTGAAAATTATTTAAATATGAAATTACATTTCAGTTATGATTTTTAAATAAATTGAGATAATTTAGGAGTATAATTGGAACGATGATGTAATCATTTGAATTTTAATCAAATTAATACATATATTTGCACAGGATCATTTATTGGGTTAAATTTCAAAAAAAATCTTGAATAACTTTGTACATTCATTCCTAACATTAAAATTTGATACATGGTTATGATTTCCTCACTATTAGTGCATATATTCCTATTTTATAATTTCTAAACAGTATATATAATATCTACAAACATCTCAAAACAAAACACACCAATACCACATAAATAAAAATACTCTCAAAAACATGTCGAGTACTACAAAAAAATGTGAATCGATGGAATCAAGTTCATCAAACTCAGAACCGCAAAATGAACCTGATAAGAATATTAGTGTTGTAGTCGACGTCACACCAACAAAAACTCATACATCTGATCATGAGCATGGTAACAATAAGGAAATCAATAAGGAAGAACCTTCAGGAAAACCTAAAGGTAGTGTAAACATAAAAATATATTATAAAGTATTTCAGTTTTTATATTTTCATTATGTTATATAACTTTATTACGATTAGCATTTTTATTTGATGTATTCAAACAGATGAAGCATGGTTAAATTATAAAGGCATTTGGCACAAGATTAATAAGAATGAAAACGGCAGTTGGAATAACATGATGACTAAGGTAAAGAAGGCTGATGAAATGATCAAAGCCCTTCGCGAAGCCGGACATGACATAACAGATGATGTTGTTGTTGACCACAACGTTAGCGACGATGAAGATTAAGCTTCGTTCTTATGTTTTATTATTTAAGTTTTGTTTGTTAAAACATTCTCACTTTGAATATGTTATTTGGGTACTTTGGGAATTAGTTTTGTGTTTCATTCGTGTAATAAATTGGATTTTATGCAATTTTTGCATGCCATTGTTATCTTTAATTTAATTCACCAGTTTAGTAAAGGAAAATGTTTATACAAAGCTTTGTAAATGGCATCACATAACATTGTTATAGTTAAACAAAAAAAGATGAAATTGAAATGTCTCTAAAATGACAGCTTTAAAATAAGATATAAAAAAACAACTTAACAAAATAAAACATCAAACAAAAGATTAACAATTAAACTTGGGTGATTTTTCTGGATCAAATGTTAAATGAACATTTTCATATTCTAAATCATCCAGATGTTCTTCGTCGCTGAAGTGTTCTTGTTCATCAACTTCCAGAGCTTTCAATCTTCTTTTGATTGCAGCATTCAGCTTATTTACCTTTTTCATTTTTCTTTGTTTCATGTTGCTCTTTATCCAGGATTCCAATTTTTTCTGTCTTGCATGAGCCTGCATGTTCAAATACAACTGGGCAGGATGCAACAGAGAGCTTGTTGCATCATCTTTTGATTCCGAATTGACTCCATCTAACAAACATTTATATATTTATAAGATTAGCGCATAAAAAAGAACATTTATTTAACTGTAAAGAAATAAATAGATTATTGTTTTATACATATACGCATGTTTTTAAAAACATGTGGATGATAAATTCAAATGTATAAACAATCATAAACTAACCTGTTGACCCAACGGATTCTTTATTAACAGATTCATTTAAGGACTCGCTTCGTTGCTTCCTGTTACGTGAAGTAGTATTTTCAATGTATAAATTAACATTTGTGGAAAAACAAAAACAATGCATAATGAAACTGTTATACTTACTTGGGTGGGTTTGCTTCATCTTTACCATTATCAGCATATCGTTTTGCTATCTTCATTAGAGGAAACATGATGAACAGTTGGGTAATTATATTTTGTTTGTGAATTATGACGTGTGAAATGGTGAAAAATAAGGAATTTTATAGGGCATTAGAAGTTAAATGAATCGACATTATTTTAAATAAGGAAGTGATAAGGTTAGTTTTCCAATTTAAATCATTAAATGTGTACATATTAATCCTTGATGTGTTGAAGGTTGTTATGTTTTGATTGTAGGATGGTAATCATTTCCTAAATAATGGGTATAATTTGTTGCAAAAAATCCTGTATTTGTTTAGTATGCTGATAGTTTTTGAAAATATTGATTGATTTTGATTCTTTTAATCCATATTATGAGTATCATTTGTTTAAGTAAATATGTTGAAGTAAATAACTAAATATGTTTAAGTAATATGATGAAGTAAATTAACCGAAATTAAAAAATAAATTGCTAACTATTTTAAATAAAAATAAAAGTGATAAGTATAACTAAAAATTTGTTACATGATGGTTATTCATATACGATACAAAACTTCTTTGAACACGACGTTTGTTGTGGAGTTTGTGTATTCGCCGTCTTTGTCACAACAAAGAACCTTCAAACCTTTACTCGTCTTTACTCTCGAAACAGCAACATAAAGTTGTCCGTGTGAGAATACCGCCTTTGGTAATAATAGGCCGACTTGGGACAACGTTTGACCTTGACTTTTGTTAATCGTCATACCAAAACAAACTTGAATAGGAAACTGTCTCCTGTTCAATTTGAATGGCATCTTGTTGTCCGTAGGTGTAATGATCATTCTAGGTATTGCACATATACAACCAAGTTTTCCACCTGATATTATCTTGCCTTCAATGATATTCGTTCCCATCCGTTGGATTTGCAACCTCGTACCATTGCATAATCCGGCCTTTTGATCGATATTTCGCATACACATGACAGGTGCACCAACTTTTAAAGTTAACCTGTGGTGTGGAAGTCCTGACATTTCAATGGTATTTAGAAATTCCGTTGTGTATATCTGTTCATCGAAAATTGTATCAGCATCAAGTACATTCACTGTGTCGGAACTTTCGTAAACTTTCTCTTGACCATCAATTAAAGATAGCATTCTATCGTTAATAATGTTGACCATTTCGTGGGTTGGGGCAAGAATAGCTCGTTCTTAAAAATAAACAGGATCCCATAAGTTGGCACCCAAATCAGGATATGTTTGTTGAATAATGGAACAAACATGATCTTCTGAATTTGCAATCAACATATCTTCTGGAAATTGTGACACCCTGGTATGTTGATTTCGGAGGCCTTGGTGGTTTAAGAAGCATAATAGGTGTCTTAAACTGGTCAGATTGTTCCTACAATGACGTATAAGTATGATATTTGTTAGTTATACATAAGATTATGCAAATAAATTAAAAGTTATAATTATATGCTTACGTACATCGGATTCTATAAAGCCATTCTGGAAGTACGATATAACATCAGGATCTTGACACACAGCGTCACACCTATACTTGTGACTGTTTCTATTATGGTTATATTCCGAATAGTATATCTTTAACAGCGCCTTTTTCCCAACAATCACATCCAAGTCGTCCGGGAAATAATCATCCGGATTCATTCCTTTCTTTTCCATTATCTCCCAAGCAGTCTTCCCGCACAATTTGAAAACAGTGGTGTTAAAGAACACAACGGATGCAGATCCTGTTTCGTCAGCGAAACGAAGAATTAACTTGAACCTGTTTAAATACCACAAAATTGCAGCATAAGTAATTTTAAATCTGACAGTATATTTATATCAAATCGTCCTAATGAATGTACAAAAATCATACACTGGTGCCGCATTAACCGTCCCATGACTCTCACAATGGAATGTTGGCTTGCGGTTTCTTGATGGGCCATGAGCCTTAGCAGGTATGATTTCAACGCGCTTGTTGCACGTTTTACATGCCGTGTAAGCCCAACCTTCATCTTTCATAATTTTATGTATAGTAGCCTAAACCACACATTGGGAATCCTTTCAAAAAAACAAATGAGCATGGTTAGTGTAATATTATTTTGTGGTAGTCGTTGAATTATTTCAAGGCAATGTTGATGGCATATATGTGAATAAAATGTATGATGTACAAAGAATAATGAAATAATTACGTACAGGTTGTGTATTACGGATCGTTCCCACCATTTGCTTAACGCAGCCAGACATGAACTCCGCTGGGCTATCTTTTTGGGTGGAGTGTATAACTGTATCTTAAAGTCCGTTTCATTGAAATCCTCACGTTCCTGTAAACTGAAACAAATATATATTGTGTGCTATTTATCCGACAATTATAAAATAATTGAAATCCTCGTGTTAATAACATCAATTTGTATACAAAATTACCTTTTCCTGAAGTTGACAATTTCTGGCATAGCAGAGTTCATGAATATCTTTGTGCCGAAAAGTGCATTATGAACCGCAGGAGTATCTATATGGTTAAAAAGAATAGGATATTATAATTTCAAATTGGTTTAGTAAGAGATGTTGATGATACACATAATGATTTATAGAATGTCTCAAAAACTATACTTACCATCCCAGTATTTGACTTTACCAAGTTGAAGTATGATAATGAGACATCCTAATGTATCACGCTTCTGTGAATAGTCGTTCCACATGCTTGCCCAATTGTCCCAAAAAGTGAGTTTAATTCTGAGAGACCTACAAATACATAAAATGAGATTGTGTAAATGTCGATGAATATTTTATGATAAATGAAATATAATTGTAAAAAAATGACGTCTTACTAAGCATCTTCAAGCAAAACATCCCTGCGAGTCTTTTTGCCCCATTTCGAATTGACAGGGACAATATCCCCAATGGCAACAACAGTACCAACCACGTCTGTTATTGAGATTTATAACATATGTTATACAAATAGTGCAAATGTATTTACTGTTTCATAAAAACTACTCGAAATATTTCATCATTTTGTACATTTGGTCTATCGTTATCTATACTACATATAATGGGTGTATGGTCAACATAGGAAAAGTGAAAAGTCAAAAGATTGTGAAATGTTGAAAATAATGTATTCCCCATTTTGCCTTTCTCAACTAACAAAAGCACACACAAATACACACACCCATATCTCCAAACCGTATTTCTCAGCTCTCTCTCTCACTTTAACCTAAAAAAACACACACCACCATCTCTCCAAACCGCCGCCGCCTCACTTCGTAAATACGCCTCAACCTCCATGATTTGTATCCGCCGCATTGGACCACCACAGAAACCTACAGCATCACCACCACTACAGAAACCGACGCCACCGTCGATATCCACCCTCCACCGTGTTCTTCAGCCGCTGGAACCACCAAGACCCAAAGGGTTTTCAAGTTTTGAGGTATTTTTTTGAGTTTTTTTTAATAGATCTACTTATCTTAATTATTGTCGTGGCAAATGATCTAATATACTTGTACATGTTAATTTTTGAGGGGTTTTCGAGTTATTTTGTTAGATCTAAAATTATATATCATGTTTTGATTGTTTTTTTTTCATAGATCTATGTATATTTTTTATAGATCTGATTTGCTGCTGCGTTGCCTTTGCCGGAAACCACAGCTGCTGCCGCCGGATATGCTCCGCCGCCGCTGCTTCCACCAGAATTTTACGCCGGCGACGATAATACATGGTTTGCTTTTCATAGTAGTTGGTAAATTTTGTTATAAAAGCTATTGTTATTTTTTTTAAGTTCTTGTAAATTTGTTTATAAAGTTAGTGTAAGATTTGTTATAAAGTTTATGATTTTTTTTTTGTTATAAGGTTTATGTAAATTTCGTTTTTTATGTTGATTTATTTGTGTATATGTTTTCTTGATAAAGATTTATTTGTAGATCTGCTGCATTTTCCGGAATCCGCCCAACAGCCACCCGGATATGTCTCTGTAGGTTGGGGCTTTATTTGTACTATTTATTTGAATCCGCCCAACAGTTTATTTTGACATTGATGATCCATTTATTAATCCGTGTGCTTTTTGTAGGTTGGGGCTTTATTTGAACTAATAAAAGGGCTTATTAAAGATTTAGATGCTGATAGTGATGACGAGGTTAGCTCCTAAAGATTTTGTTTCTCTATTTGTAACTCATTTTATATTTCCATCTTTATGAATATGCATATTATTCTATATTAATATGCTAATAGACATAGCATGATGCCTCTATCTATAAAAGGTTTGTATCTTTAATAAAGGTTTCTCTACCGTCTGCAGATGGACGAGGATGACTTTACGGACGAGCAGAACTCTGTTGCACGTCTAATTCAAATGCTGTATAATGATGATCCAGAAGAGATGTTAAAGGTATCACTTGATTTTGGTAACTTTGTTTTACTCTTCTGTACGTCGATTATCTGGCGCTCAGATTGTTTTATAATTTATTGGCTACAACCTCAAGTCCTCAACTTGTATAAACTTGGTTTTCGTTTCTAGGGCTGATTTTTGGTTTGATGAAAATCATTTTCTCGTGTATGCTTTTAAGGTTTTTCTACCACAGATTCATGTTCTTTTCTATTTTCCACAGGGGTAGTGGTTTCCAATGGTTGATTTTATTTGTTTGGTGTTAGATCACTTCTGCTTGATTTATTTTCATGAGATCGTTATCAAACTTTGTTAAAAATTGCTTTGTTGAATATATAGTTGTTTTACTAAAAAAGAAAGAAAGAGAAAAGTGTGCCCGTTTTCATGCACCATGACTTGGTGCATTTAACTGAAAGGCACCCTGCAAAATGATGTTTACAGTTTTAATGAATACAGAACATATCCTGTCAGTTGTTGACATGGTACCATTTTACTGGGGATTATCTCAGTTACTTGCCGTCAGCACCCTGCAAAATGATCTTTACATTTCTAATGAATACAGAATATTATCATGTCATCATGGTTTTTAATTTTTATGTTATGCTGCCAGATTATCTGTACAGTGAAGAAGCATATTCTGACTGGAGGACCCAAGCGACTAACCTTCACAATTCCTCCACTTATATATAATGCTCTAAAGGTTTTATTCTTTCTTCGGTTAATATTAAATTTGTTTATGTAGCTTGATGTACATACTTCCTTCGTCAATTTAGTCATGCTAAGATTTGGAAAACAAATAGCCTGTAGTTGTTTCTTTACTATTGAGGTAAATACTATCCTATGATACTATAGGAGTATCTCATGTTCACATTTGCGGATATGAACTACTGCAGCGAGCTTGATGTTGTATATAATCATGTGTAAAGTGAGCGTCAAAAGTAGCATTCTTAATCTGAATATAATCCATCTGATAAAGTGGCTCTGCTTTTTTCTAGGTTACTCAAAATTAATTGTTCACAAACTTTGAAAGTATGGTAATCAGAGCTGTCTACCTTGAAGTATATAATCTGAAATTTAGGGTCATGTGTAGTAAATCATTTGAGATAACCACCAACCTGAAAATTTGAACTTCATGATTTATATGCTATGAGCACCCACTGAAATACATGATCATCCAAACTAACTTAAATTGAGCTCTTACATGTATAGATCATATATAATCAACTTGACGAAACTGAAAAGGTGTTTGTCTCTATTTTCAGTTGTTGGGTTCTTGTTATAATCTATGATGTATGCCACTTGATAGATTAGAAGATGAGAAACATCTTGAACGCCTATCATTCCTTATGATGGTTATTTTGTTTTTTTAATGGACTTCACATGGTATTACACTTGATTAGGCGAATACAAAGTCAGGATGATAATGGTAGTGAAGAGGAAACAGCATCAGCCACACCCAAGAAGATCTTCCAAATATTGAATCAGACAATTGAGGTTTTGTCAACAGTTCCAGTACCCGACCTTGCATTGAGGTTATACTTGGAATGTGCCGAGGTACGTCTATGCATTTCTTGTAACACCCCCAAATTTGGTTTGTGGCAGCGGAAAAATAATTTGGGTGTTACGGTGAGGATCGAAGTTTAAATCTCAGAAAACGGTCCAGAATATGCATTTTGAAAGCTATATGTCATTCAAAATAATATTTTTGATACAAAAGTAAATTAATTGATTTTATCATCCTTGGAAAGATGTGATAATTTGGAGAGAATGACATATTTGATTTTACACCATTTAAGTTATCAGAGTAAAGGATGCCCGTTCCGTGTCTTGTCCTGCTCCGTTAATTACCTGAGATAAACATGCTTAAAATGTCAACACAATGGTTGGTGAGTTCGTGGAGTTTGATAGAAAATATATCTCTTTGAAAGGTGTATAGTGATAATAGACCTTCATAAAATAAATAAAGAGTTGAGTTGTATAAAAATCCATACGTGAATAATGTATGATCTTCAAAGTCAGAAGTTTCATGTTTTAAATGAAGTTGAGCTACGTTGTTATATGCTCGAAATGGGATGTTGAGTCAACTTTTAGTTGTAACGATATACTAAGCAATTTTTAGTTGTCTCTAATAGAATTCTCAATTTAAATCACATATGATAACAGTTAAAGTTCAAGTACGAGATTCATAATCATAACACGTAGTGAAATAATAATCTAATATCTGAGATCTATCAGTGTAAAGTGGTGGTCTTCTAGATACAGCTGTATCCTAGGATATATATATGAAACATTCATATATTCATAAAGTTATATTGCCCTAAGTCTCATGACACGCAAAACGTTAACCATTTCCGTAAACCGGCGGGGTCCCACCAGGGATACCTGATGGGGGATTTATGGCCCTCATGTGAATAGGGGATTTGCCAATTCCTATTTTTCTCAAATATAGTGCACCACGACTAATACGACTAACCATAAGGCATTCCGTCAAAGTATTAGTGGGGTAGGTCGTCAGCCTCCAACAGGTTTCGAAGCTGTTCACTATATTCGCGCTCACCGCAGTGATTAATGGCTCATGATCGAGGGACTTTATGGCAATAAAGGGGTACTTAGGCAATATAGGTCTCAGGGTTCATCAAATATACTTATTCTGGTTTTTGGCAATTCTCTCCAGAAAATGTAGAATATCATAATAAAGTTAACAGTTCATTCATTTGTTATATGAATACATACAGTGAGTTTCAGTATCATGTTACGTCAAGTAGTCCGAAGATGTTATGTTTCAAGTTCAGTGTTTAAGCTAATCAAACAATTTGCACATATAACGTACACGTATTCCTTTCAAGTATGATTCAAACATATAAAGCATAGTTGATAGTTCTGAGCAAATCATGAGAGTTTTCAAGTAATATAAAACAGTTAAAGCATGTATCTCCCCCAAAAGAATTATTAAAAACAAGTGTGAAAAGTAGGGGCCACGACTCACGATAAATCATAAGAGTTTTCATAGTACTTATAGAAGTCTAAACGTCAAACAAATCATATAGTTGATAATGAGTAAAATATTTACAAGCATGTATCTCCCCCAAAAGAGTTATTAAAAGCAAGTATTAAAAGAGGGGGCCACGACTCACCTTAGCCACAGCAAAGCAAAGATCACACTGACACGACTGGCATCTAGAGCATATCACAACGGTCTCATACAGCAACGACGGTATACAACGGTCTAGGACCGGCACAACCTAGTACGTATACGATTATCTCAAAATACATCTCGCAAAAGTAATAAAGTTTATAAAAGATAAAGTGTCATAGTTTTCGTGGATTACTCAGTTTTCCAAAACTTATCAAAAGCTTAGTTTCAATGTTTCGTGTGGTGTGGTAAGATAACCTAGACTCGACGTACAACTCACGCCAAAAAGAATAGACATCAACTAACTCAAGAGGATACTGACAAGAACTCAAACCAAGGAGGACAACTTAAAAGCTAAAGACAAATAAACACCTCAAATCAAATAACTAGTTTGTATGTTTCAGCATTTACCCCGTTATCCCAAATAGTTTGTAAAAATATAAATGCTTTATAATAAACTAATAAGTTTAACTAATGAAATTAGTTTTTCTCGAGTCATCGAGACTTGGGATAAATCAAATATGAACTCTCAATATTTAATAAATTTACGTCTCGCTATTATTTTTGTAAATGTTAGTCTTGGTTTTATTAAATATTTTGTGTCCCGTCCGAGTTTACTATATTATGCCGTCTCAAGTCTCAGCAGGTTCAATGAATCCAATATCTAATATTGTAAGTCCGATAACGATCAATGATTTTCCAAACGTCCAAGTATAATAGACAAAATCCGTATTCAAATCCAAATCACGATTCCAAATATTATCCTAAACGTACCGATCGTCCTAATATCAAAATCAATATCCCATTAGTAAAACATATTTTGACATGAAAATTAATAACCCTTTTGACATGGAAACTAATAACCAAACACATCATATTTATTTCATTGGGCTTAGCCCATGATCAAGACCAAACATACTCCCATAATCACATCGGGCTTCGGCCCAGTTTTAGTCCAAACAAACGCATCATTATTCAGCTGAAACAACAAACTAACGCACCCTATGTGGGTTCTTAACCAATCCGACATATCACAATATTAACACCCTAAGTGGGTTTCTTATCTACCAAGACCGAAACAGTGAACACCCTTTACGGGTTCTCGTTAGACCACGCAAGAACCAACACAACAATAGTCATAAAATAAACTCACCACACCGAGACCCTTGAGGTCTCGGCTTCGAACCATACAGACTAAACGGACCCAACAACTTCGCAAATAAAATCAAATCAACTCTTGACTGAAACAAATCATAACCAACCGAATCCAAAACTGAACCACACGGCCTAAATGAGTAGCTAATCCAAATATGAGACCCAAACGGGTTTCGACTCGAGAGTAATACCATACACGTGGCGTTGGGTTGACCCGACCCGTCTCACAGCCAAACCAAACACCATTTTAATAGAAATTTACCACACAAAGCAGTAAATCAAAACATGTTTTAATTCATTTTTTTTTTATCCGTATTTTAATTCACCAAAACTTATAAACTCGTTGGATCCACGAAAACTATACACATGATTATAATCGGTTTCATAAAAAGAAACGAAATAAATAAACAACAATCGTTTTCCCGATTTTTACCATGTCGAGAGGAAGAAAGGAGAGGGAGGAGAACGGCGGCTGTGGTGGCTGTGGAATGGTAGGAAGCTCGAACCAAACAAACACCCAAAAAGAATATATACCTTCGATCTACAAACTTGCGTTGCCGGAAAACTCACCAGAAGACTGGGTTACCGAAAGAAAAGATAGATGGGAGTGGGTTTTGAGGCGCGTGAGCCACGTAGAAATAATGAGGAGGTCTTAAGGTTCATGATAATGGTGGCGGTGGGAGGTGGTGATCGGAGGTGGGGCTCCGGTGGCCGGAAATGGTGGCCGGTAATGTTAGAGAGGGAGAGTGGAAGAAGGCAGGCTATTGGAGAATTATAAAAGTTTGTAGATGTGAGTGTTATCCGGTTTTTATATAAGAGTCGAAATAGATATCTTATGGAGGATTGCTAATACACGTATATGTGAATAATGGGCCTTAGTTTGCTATGGTTATTAACTAGTACACACCTCATGGTAATAGAACACTTCCACGTTCATATATAAAATATACATACACGTTACTGATTTTGCATGAATGGCACAAAATAAAACACATATTGTATTTTGGGCTTGATGTGTTGTATAATCATGAGACATATATTTTGAAATTGTAACTTGTAGTTGACGTGGCCTATTAGGAGATGGATTGGTAGTTTTTGTGACAATCTTTAGGTCTATTATTAGTTTAAGGTTTAAAGGGTATAGTTTGCTCCCGGTAATTACTAGCTTCAAGTCCTTATGTCACGAAACTTAAAACCAGGTAACGGAAAAATGTAACGTTTATAAAAATGTCAAAGTTTATTAATATTTTCCAAATATTAGACGTGTAATAAGTTAACGGAGAGCGTATATGGTAATGAAATCTAATTGGGTTTAAATATTTGTATTACGTAAAGAGTTTAATATAAAAATAATAAAGTGAAAATAGTTTATATAAAATATGTAGGCTTATCCAAATCTTATGTTGGTCGCGGTATAGTATATTAAAGAAAAATTTAAATTTCTCCATAAAAATGGGCTTTGTTAAATAATAAGTCAAGGGTATTATTAATTAACAAGGATTATCATGACGGATTTTTGTAGGATCTTACATTTCTTGACCCAAATAAGTATCTGATATATTGTATTCCTTCTAACCTACACTACTATGGTTTTGTTTTTTAACAGGCTGCCAATGATTGTGATCTTGAACCTGTAGCATACGAGTTTTTCACCCAAGCATATATATTATACGAAGAAGAAAATTCGGTAAGTTATGCTTCTTTTATCTTAAGATTTTTGAGGTCCAAATAGCGGGTATGGGATGCGTTCATTTCATATCATTTATGCTTCTTCTTTTTTTTTTTTTTTTTTTTTTTTTTTTTTTTTTTTTTTTCATGAGTGACAGGATTCGAAGGCACAGGTTACATCACTATATCTCATTATAGGGACTCTTCAACGGATGCACGTATTTGGGGTTGAAAACAGGGATACCTTGACCCACAAGGCCACAGGGGTAATATGCTTAGCTATTTATCTGTTAATGCAATTCATTTTGTATCGGCCAATGTATTACACCATTCTAATCTTTCCCTTTCACGTTATGGTAGTATTCGGCAAAACTCTTGAAGAAGCCAGATCAGTGCAGAGCTGTTTATGCTTGTTCACATCTGTTCTGGGTAGATGATCAAGATGGAATCAAGGATGGTGAAATGTCTTATAATTAGATGATCAAAATTCTTTATGATTGCAATTAGGTTTAACCACTTTTTTTTAGTTAATTTTAATGTTTTATTTTTCAGTCTTTAACTAAATATGTTTGTACGTTGTTTGATACATGTTAAGAATTTTTGCTAGATTTGAATTATCGCATGTTATAACCGTTTGCAATTACATTTTGATATTTTCATGTTCTATTTTGAACTTTATACAAAACACTTACCACAATAACGCATATCGTTAATTGTCTGCCGCTAGGAACCTCCGTTGCTATGCACGGGTACTCGCCTAGTTTTTCAAATATCACAAATCATATTCGTATCATTTGTATCAAATTTACTAATCATGAGTAAGCATTATCATTCAAGGTTTCCCTAATTACTGCAAATGTATTTAATGTTAATGAAAAGTAAACAAAATAATAAACATACATACCAACATAATCAGAAGATTCATATTTGTTGTTCTCATCAAGAAGTGAATTGAATGGTTCAAACTGGAAACCATGAAGGTCTTCATTGAACGGGTCAATCCGTGTCAGATTTGTGTTGCGGTAAAAGACGATCTTCCATTTGTGAGGCAACAATGGCAATGTGCCACCATTTTCTGCAACCGCAAAATTAGAGATAACGTAGCACTGGCCCTCAACTAAAAGTGGCTCGAATGCATACTTGAATTCCCTTTTTATGTACACCTCAATCCTGGTACCCTGTTATTAAAATAAAAGTTGATTTAGTTTAACAGAATATACATTTATCATCAACTTGATTAAATAAACAAATAAACCAATTATATATACCATACCTCTTCATCTTGTAAAACACAATCAAGACTGTACGGGTTTTTTTCATTGTCTTTTTTGTGAGAATGCCATAGCGATATGCATCGCGCTTTGACAGCAATGTCATCGATCATGGGGTCCACATCTTCAAGTTTAGTGATTTTCAAATCAGCTACATTAACTGTAAACATGAAAAAAGATAATGTAAGCAGAAAAACTTGAATTAGAGGATGTAAAACTATAATTGTTTCATACATTTTAAAAGTCATAAACTAATAAACTAATGTATCAATGGTTTTCTACATCACTACAATTAATGTTTTGAAAAACAGAGACAAATAAGTATACATTATTCATATTCAAACATATAGTGTTTATGCATTCAAATGGTTTGAATTCATAAATGTGTATACAACAATTTATTAATCGTTTGGATAACTAAATGAATACTAGGAGATTTGAAGGAACTGCTGCTTGGAGACTTGCCCTTATTTGCAAACCTGGAATGAGAATTCTTACTAATAATTAGTAACTTTGATACAAACGATATGAATATGATTTGTGAAAATAGAAAAACACAATAGAGCTAATATATAGCGCATGATTAGGGTTTCTCATTAAAACTGACATTGAAATTAATTTGGGATAAATTTTAAAAATCTTGAAATTTTGAATAAGAATACCTTAATTGTTTCCCTTATTATCTCATAGAAATCCCTTGATTCTAGGAGACCATTGAAGTGTTTGTAACATATATTCAAATTGCAACCGATATCCCTTGATTGTAGGGTGGATTAATGAATGTGATTCGGTTTCAATTTTACAGGGATATGGGAGTGTTATTAGTGCATTTAATTTTACGCATGTAGTTTTTTTTTGAAAGCTTTAAACAAAAATCCTTATGTCATCCACTGGTAGGCACGCTTGTCTCCTTCTGCAAAGGTCAAGGGTTCGAGTCTCATGAATGGACATTTTTTAAATTCCTGGAATTTAGTGCATGGATAGTGTGTGCCATGTAGGCAATGACTTGGCAATGGCATGGCAATTAGGTGGCATTGTTATGCTTATGTGTCGCTGTCATGTTAGGCTATTATATAAAGTAGGATTTGACTTACGTTATTTCCTTTCAATGTTTGACTGCTGGTGTAATACAGTACTATATTAATGAAAATAAGATGCAAGCTATAAATATAGGAGGCATCAAAGGAAACATAATAACAAATTTAAATATTAAAAACCAAGGCTTGAGTGAATTCGGAAACAGAGCAATCAGTGTCTGCATGAGTCGTAATTGTTTCGGGCTGCGATTCGGGTCTGGGTCTGATTCCGGGTCGGGTGCAATGGGTGTTGAGCTGGGGCGTGTTAGTTCTGGTAGTGTTAATATGTTCAGATCATCTGCTAAGTACAGATTAGCCAAGACCCAGTTTTCTGGTTTGTCTTTCTATTACTATTTTTTTATTCATTTATATTATTTCGTTTTTTTTTTCCTTACCTCGTTTCGACGCTGCGAGCTGACTAATCCTAAGGGGATTAATTAGTTTACATAATAAAATTTTGTCACAAGGGCATTAATTAGTTTACATAATACAAATTTTGTTTTATACGGGAATAATCATTTGAAAATGTATCCAACTTGCTACTTAAAGTCTTTGTTGTGTAATCAACTACTATTTGTTAACAAACTTCTTATCTATCTCATTGTGTGTATGGTTACGGGTAAAGTTTGTATGTTAAATAGAAAATATAAATAGTTCATTACACAACAAAATTTTTAGTGGCAAGTTGGATACATTTTCAAAGGGTTATCCGTTTAATATATGTAAACAGAATTAAGTTTGTTAAGTAATTCCAAACAACTGTCTCATTATGTTACAAGTCTAGTTATTTAAAGTTGCCTTTAGAGAATTGAGGCTCTTAGAACACGCTAGACCATGTTCCGTCGATTATTCTACACTTGCTCAAATTCTCCCTTGATTAGTTGAGTTGAGTTATTACTGCAGCCATACTTTTGGACAAAGAAGAAAACAATAGTTCATGAAAGTTTACGACATTTCCATTTTATGGCAATTTCATGAAAGGCTATGCATTCATTTTCTATTTGTAAATACTATATTATTTATAGGTTTGTTGTCATCATTACAAATTGTTGATCCACAAGATTAGTATTTATGTAGTCAGTGTATTCTGGACAGTAGGTTAGTGGTGAAACACTTGATCGAGCTTAGTGTTATGATTACCATGTTTTGTCACTAGGATATCATGTTATTAATGGTGAAACACTTTACTGGACATAGTGTAGGGTAAAATATCTCAATTTTCTATAGAGAGTGTAGTACATTTGTTGCATGGCGGTTGTGATTTGCCATGATTTTGCTGGTAAAATATGGCGTCGATGTCTTGTAGGTAAGGGGTTGGTGTCACAAACCTTTGGAGGTGGTGGAAATTGTTGCTCATTGTTTTACTGTGACAGATGCATAGCAAATAAAACAATCATCATTTTTGGACTTGACGACGGAATAGGAATGAGATCGAATCAACAAAGTGATGGAATGGATCAATATATTCCATTATCATATTTAGTGGACATGTAGGAATGAGATGGATTTCAGTAAAAATGTTTAGTTGTGTCTCTACATTATAATATTACAGATTATCCATAATAATACGCAAGAAAAAGATCCCTGACCAAGGAATGAGAATCAGCTAAAGAGTAGAATCACATTCTTTTAGGAATGGTCTATTCCGTTCAAACTAACAGAACAAACAACCTTTTCCTTTACAACAGAATCGACAATTCTAATCCTCCTCTACTAGTTGCCGCATAACAAACACTAACTAAGCTGTTGAACCAATCCTTTGACATTGATTTATCGCTCTTGCTGACGAGAGTCATCAATTGAAGGCATTTATTGTTGCTAGTTGATATACAGATCATTATTTTCTAATAAGCAACACATTTAATGATATTCTATTAGATGAAGATATAGAAGAAATCACTCCTCTCAACAGTCCATCAAGATCTTCTGGTTCAGTTTTGCCATATGTTGGTGTTGCTAGCCTGGGAGCAATACTGTTCGGATATCATTTAGGGTATGTGCCAAAAACATTCCTAGATAATTTCACAATGTCAAAGTGATCCACTTAATTCATTATTAGGCTCTTTCAGTGTTGTGAATGGTGCCCTTGAGTACCTTGCAAAGGACCTTGGTATTGTGGAAAACACTGTTTCACAAGGTAAGTTATGCTGAGTAATATACTCTCTGTACATTACGTTTTCCTTATCCCCTTATGTTTTGTGTTTGTCTTGTTTATTTGATTGTTTCTTTAATCACTGTGCAGGATGGGTTGTGAGCACACTTCTTGCTGGTGCCACTATCGGTTCATTTACAGGGGGATCACTTGCAGACCATTTTGGAAGAACAAAAACTTTTATATTGGATGCAATCCCGCTTACAGTTGGAGCATTTCTTTGGTTAGATATACTTAATCTTGTTCATATAATTTTGTTATGTTTGTGGTTTGCCTAATATATATATACAACTGTTCTTGATAAAATATCATTATCTTTCTAGTGCCTCAGCGCAGAATGTAGAAACCATGATAATAGGTCGCTTGCTTTCTGGCTTTGGGATTGGCATATCATCTGCCATTGTCCCTCTGTATATATCCGAGGTAACTCAAACATTAACATCTGTTTAACATCCTTACCTTTTTTTACGTAACAGGCTAACACCCTTCTTTTGTTTAGATTTCGCCAACTGAAATTCGTGGTACACTTGGATCTATCAACCAGTTATTTATCTGCATTGGGATTCTTGCAGCTTTGGTCGCTGGATTACCCTTAGCCAGAAACCCTTTATGGTACTTCCTCTATATCTGTTCATTTTTTTACGGCGCTATATTATGTTTTTATATATTCTCATTCCTTATCTACATTTTTTCTGCAGGTGGAGAGGAATGTTTGGCATTGCTGCTATCCCCTCTGTTTTATTGGCACTAGGAATGGCGTTTTCTCCAGAGAGTCCTCGTTGGCTTGTTCAGGTTTTGCTTAACATGAACACTCTTTATGTAAATTGCTTTAATGTTGACTCACCATTTCCTTTATGCATATATATATATATATATATATATATATATATATATATATATATATAAATAAAAGGTTTTATGGTGCACTTGCAGCAAAGGAAAATACCCCAAGCTGAGCAAGCAATTATTAAACTGTATGGAAAGAGTAGGGTCACAGAACTTATCGCTGATTTAAGTGCATCTAGTCAAGGTTCTGAAGAACAAGATGCCGGCTGGTTTGATCTGTTCAGTCGCCGGTATTTCAAAGGTATAAACCAAGAAATCATTACCTATTTCATTTTATAATGTGAAAAACGGACATGTAATAATCTGTTTATGACAGTTGTGAGTGTTGGTGCTGCGCTTTTCTTGTTTCAACAGTTGGCTGGAATAAATGCTGTTGTATATTATTCTACTTCAATTTTCCGGAGTGCAGGAGTTGCATCTGATGTGGCAGCAAGTGCTCTTGTTGGGGCAGCAAATGTTGTTGGTTGGATAAGCTTCATCCTTAGGCATTTCCTATTTGCAGTTCACAACAGTATATCCTCTCAGTACACTTGTAATGTTAATTTTATTGCAGGCACAATGATAGCATCTTCATTGATGGACAAGAAAGGACGTAAAAGTCTTCTTATTACAAGCTTTTCGGGAATGGTACCAGTTTATACATATACGCTAAACCTAATTTAAGCCATCTATTTATATGTTTATTCATAATTTTTATTCTGGCAAAGGCTGCTTCTATGCTGTTGCTCTCTTTGTCCTTCACGTGGAAGGTCCTGGCACCATTTTCTGGACCGCTTGCTGTTATTGGGACTGTCTTGTGAGTCAAAATATTGATTCTGTTGGTTTACTCAATTATGTTTACACTCGAGTTTAATTTTTAATTGATACCAAGTGTTGACCATTGTTTTGAAGATTTACACTTTACTTGTGGCAGGTACGTGCTCTCATTCTCACTAGGTGCTGGTCCAGTCCCTGCTCTTTTACTACCCGAGATCTTTGCCTCTAGAATCAGAGCAAAAGCAGTTGCCTTATCACTCTGCATGCATTGGGTAAGTCGGGAGTTAAGCAGACAGCATGTTAATATGGTCCTTACGACTAACAAATGGTTATTTTGTGATTCATCAGATAACAAACTTCTTCATTGGATTGTGTTTCTTGAGAGTTGTGACTCAATTTGGTATAAGCAAAGTGTACCTTGGATTCGCCAACATCTGTATTCTTGCTGTTATGTACATAGCTTCTAACGTTGTGGAGACAAAGGGGCGATCGTTGGAGGACATTGAACGTGAACTTAGCCCACCCATTTGATACATTCAACATGATAATCTTGATAACTAATAAGGTGAGGCAACTTTAGAGCTCATTTGATCCTGTCGAGTTTTGGTTTATTTGTTCATGGTTTGAACGTTCAGGCAATGCAGATTTATTGATGGGCTGCGATTGTTCAGATTGTTAGCGAGATTTCTTGAATCAACATTTGAAGTCTCTGCTATTCCATGCAAATTTCATGCCAAGCACTAGTGGTTTCAGTGTTGATATGCAGTGTTGGCTACTGCATAGAATAGGCTAAAACGAGCATCAAATTATCGTCTTGAATTGGATCTTGGGTCTCAAGCATTAAAGTTACCCTGTGATTAATCAGTGTTCTGTTTATTATGCTATTCTAGTCTTTTCTTACTTCAGTTTTGGTTCAGCTTTAGTTTCATATTACAGTAAAACAAACATTTTGACTTTTATTAGTGTATCTTTGGAATAATATCAATAACAAAGATCTATAATAAATGAGAGGTGATTGACACGCTTATATTTTTTGTTGGGACACTCAACTGTACAAGTTAAAACACGCTGTAAACACTGTACAAGTATGTAATGCATACACTAGAGTGTCTCAATCAAAAGTGTGAGTGTGCAAATCATTTCACATAATAAAAGGTTTAGGTTGTGTGTTCGGTAGCATGTTATGCAGATATTTTGTAGAAAAATGTATATAGCTACAAATTCTAACTTATGCTTGATAAAAGTCCTTTATCACCATTCTGGTTCTGATTAAAGTTTAAAAACTGACGTACTTGACAAAGGGTTAATGAATCATCAAAGGGTGATTGTGGTTCCTTAAAAACATTCTACTTCTAAGAATTTGTAAAATACATGTCTTGGATACGAATACATAAAATATATAGCGAGTGTCTGCTCCATTATACTCAAATTTTGCTTGTTTCAAAATTATTTTCATCTCATAATTTCTACAAATCAGAGAACGTATCAATAAAATTTTATTAAAGATAGCGTAAAGGGTATATAATATATATAGAATTTCAGTGAGTCACCGCAATGAGAAACTTGAGAAAATGTCATGATTACATGGGAAATTTAGAAAGAAAAATGGGTTTGGACTTGTTTTAGGCTGCTCACAGTAGTATCGATCGTGAGTGTCTCGATCGATTGGGAAGATCGATTCCATTATTGTGGAGAGTCGATCGGTGGGAATCGATCCCCCAAACTTGGTCAGGTTTGCGATCGAGTTTGAGAAAGGAACAAAAGTTATATTTAACTGATTGAGGTTCAAAAAAAAAAAAAAAAAAAAATCTTTCAAACCACTATAAATACTTAACATATTCAACACACTTCAAACACCAAAATCTCTCACAATTCTCTAATCAAAATCTCACACTTCATTATTTTTCACACATTCTCTATATTTTTCCACACTATGGATTCTTACGAGCTATTCTTTGCCGATTCGTCCTCGGATGATGAAAATGAAGTTAGTAGCAATTTTATGATGTTTGCAGAAGAGTGTTGGGAGGCTTTTCAAGCATCACAAAAAGTCTCACGAAACCAACTCAGTAGGGATTGTTTGGGTGCTCATAACCGTTTAGTTGCTGCTTACTTCTGCCAGACCCCAATCTACGGCGATCAAGCATTCCATGATCGTTTCCGAATGACCCGAAGACTATTCACACGAATTGTTCGAGAGGTAACCGATCATTCACCTTATTTCCAACAAACTCCTAGTTGTACGGGCGAACTTGGTATTTCTCCATTGATGAAGTGTACTTCGTCAATTCGTCAATTAGCATACGAAGTCAATCCTGATGCTCTTGACGAATGTGTGCAAATGGGTGTGTCGACAATTCGTGAGTGTCTCCAAAAATTTTGTGAGGTCATCATGGAGTTATATGGTCCAGAGTATTTGAGAAAGCCGACGGTTACTGACGTTGACAAACTGTATGCTCATCACTACGAAAGGCATGGGTTTCCTGGGATGATAGGAAGCATCGATTGTACAGATTGGCCGTGGGAGAATTGCCCACATGCTTTAAAAGCTCAATTTTGTAGGGGTGATCACAGGTCTACTCCTTTCATTTTATTGGAAGCGATCGCCTCCCAAGATTTATGGATTTGGCATGCGTTCTTTGGTGTCGCAGGGATGAATAATGACATCAATGTTTTACGTAAATCTCCCATTTTCAATGATCTCAAAACAGGGAGAGCACCGGATGTGGAATTCTATGCTAACGGCGTGCCTTATAAACGGGGATATTATCTTGCTGATGGGATATATCCGAAATACTCTGTTATTGTGAAGTCCATTAAAAATCCAGGGACGGGCGATGAGAAACGAATAATGTATAAGACGATGCACGAAGCAACAAGAAAAGATGTTGAACGTGCTTTTGGTGTACTAAAGAGGAAGTGGCTTATGATCAAACATCCGGCTAGAGGGTTTGACAAAGAGCGTCTATCACACATTATGTACACATGCATCATATTACATAATATGATAATTCAGGACGAAGGGTGGGCGATATCTCCCACTTTCTTTCCAGCGGAGCAGCACCGTTCTTATGATCCCGTAAGAACACATGTGGAATCGTTGGAAATTACCAGGGAGATATGCAACAAAACAACTCATCTTAGCCTCAAAGCCGATTTGGTAGAAGACATTTGGAATCGTCATAATCAAGACTAGTTTAATCGTTTTATTGTCGTAATGTTTTAGTGTGATTTAAATTTTATTGTAATGTTTTTATTTTATTTGAATTATTATGTAACGTTTTAATTTTTAATAAAATTTGAGTTTGTGTTTAAAAATGTATAAAAAAAAAAAAAAAAAAAAAAAAAAAAAAAAAAAAAAAAAAAAAACACTTGGTCGCCCTTACTGGGGCACCTAATCGCCTGTAGGTCGCTGGAGAGAGAAAGCTGACGTGGCAGAGAAAAATAGGGGGATTGGGTTGCCTTACTGTAGGCAGCCTTACCCATGGAAAGGTAAAAGGTTGACATTTTCATAGGTCATAGAAGAAAAGTAGTCGGGTGAATAGTGGTGGCAACGTCCATGTATCTGACTAAACTTAGAGCTTAATAAACGATTTAATTAAGAGTTAATGACTTAAATTGCCAACGAACTTTCCAAAAATTCTAAATACCACCAATATACTTTGTTTAATACTATTACCACCAACAAAACTTTATGTTACCTGTAAATACCACCATTATACCAATTTTATTTTCCACGTAATTAATTTTATCCTGCGTGAAAAATCATATTAAAGACCTAGGCTGCATCTCAAATCAAGAACTCAAATCATGAACCAAGATCATGGACACAAATGCAGCCCATTTCAAAATCTTATATCATTATCTTAATCGCAAATCATGAACCAAGATCATGAACACAAACTGCATATCAAATCAAGAACTCAAATTTACTCAATTACACCAAGATCATGAACAGAAACTGATACCATTTAACACATACTGCTACCATTAAATCATAAACCAACATGAAATTAAGAAAAGAAACTGCTACCATTAAATCAATATGGTGCAATCATCAAATCAACAACAGAAACTGCTACCATTAAATCTAACTTTGCAATCATGAAATCAAGAACACACACTGCTAACATTTAAGAAACCAAAATACTACCATTAACGTTATAAAATAGATCTAGTAAAACTACTAATTACCAGTTATTGTACCATTAATAATTACATTCGTCCAAATGTCAGAACTACTACTACCGTATTAAAGTACCAAATACAATGCTTACCAAACACAAAAGCTGTTAATGGAGACCCTAAACCCCTAAACCATCTTCCTCTTGCCTTTCCCATGGCTACTAGAAGGTGCTCCAAAGGTCTTGTTCTCAATGGCTTTCCAAGTTTTCTTAGTTGCTAGAAGGTGCTCCAAAGGAAAGTTCGTTGGCAATTTAAGTCATTAACCCTTTAATTAACTATGACAAAATAGAAACAGGTGGCTTTATCTCTCATATTTTAACCATTTCTTTCTTATCATGCACTCTATATGTGCAGGCATACTGGGCCTGGACCGTATTATACACATTTGGGCCCCGGCCCGACAAACGAACATACCGGGCTACTAAAACCCAATAATAGATGAGTTACGGCTCGGACATACAAAGACGCACGCAGATCATCTAAAGGGCACTTCCGTACTCTCACAGCGGACCAACCATGGGCCGCGGAAGATGATCTGTGTCCGCAATCACGGTTATAGTGGATCCTTGCCCGAAAAGGGTCCCACTCTAGCCACTAACCATAAAAAGCGAAATACTAGGAAACCCTAGTACTGAACTCGCCTATAAAAGGGGGGTTCTCACACACTTTACGAGGTATGACTTTCTCACAAATAAATACACACTCCAAACATTCTCTGACAAAGATGGTTACTTACTTTCATGCCAAAGCTTAATTGTGGGGTCCGTCCCACGGTAAGGCTAACGGTTTACTTTCATTTGTGCAGGGAATCATTTCATCACTTGAATTAGTGCAAGCTTGACCCATCAGCGACCCATTAAAGCAGCCCAATACGCAATCTTAACGCCAATCTATACCCTTTACATATTTTGCACTAACAAGTTGGCGCCATCCGTGGGACCAGTACACAACTGTGTTCTTGAAAATACTCACCATGAGCAATCATTCCGGCCCCGCTCCTTCTGTACCCACGTCCACCGTGCGGAATACGGTAGTAAAGGAAAAAAAACTGGAAGATAAAGGTAGGCCCGCGTCCGACACAGCTCTTCGAGAGTATTGTGAAAAGCACTACCACCAGTTGTTGCCAATCATAGCCGAGAAAGTCAATCAAGAGAAGATACAACAGGAAAAGATAAAAGATCTAAAGGCCCGTCTAAACTTTGAAGAAGTTTCGCTACATTCCGAATCCGGAACACCTAACAGAAGGAAGGACCTCAGAAGGAAAATTGAAGCCAAGCGGCACCGAAGTGTATCCGAAAGCTCTAAACGAAGGAGCGGCTGATCAAGATCACCAAAGGAAAGAGGTCCGGAAAGAGAAACGGTGTTCAGAAGATTGGGAGAGAGAGAAAGGAGTATATCTGTATACTCAAGAGACCCCAGACACCAGTCATACCGTAGCGGTAGGGGAATGGAAGAAAGTTGTTATCAAAGTTATCGTGACTCCAGAAGGCATTATAGAAACGGAGCATCCTCTCGAAGGACGGATGAACTACCCGAAAGGGAAGACCAAGGCAGCAGGCACAGGAGACCAAGGTAGAAAAGGCGAAGGTCGAGCATTGAATACGATGACTTAGCACAGCCATGGGTATGTGTAGAAAACTAGAAGGGGGGGTTGAATAGTTTTACCGATTAAAATCACTTTTTAAAACTTATAGATCGACTTATGTCAATCTAGTTTTGACGTGTTAGATATTGATAGAAATAAAATCATATAAACTAAACTAGGAGATAGAGTTAGAGAGACACAACCACAACACAAGTATTTATAGTGGTTCGGCTGCAAGGACACATTCCTTGCCCTACTCCACTCCCCGAGTTGCCTACTCGAGAGTTCGTTATCACTTTACAACACAAACTCCTTTCACATGGTGGAGAAGCCTTCACAACGTCGCTTACACTTTATCTGGTACAAAGCTAGATACCGGGTCTTTCACACAAGGTAGACCAAACCTTCGTCGCCTACACTTTATTCGGTACAAGGCTAGATATCGGGTCCTTAGCACGACGGACCAAACCAACACACCCAATATAACTCGACTAAAGATTCCAACGTCCTTTTACACCTATCGACTCAACACATCTACAACACCCTTTGAGAAGAAAGAAAAAACAAGAATCACTTATGTGATCTTGGAAGAGAAGAATCAAAGCAACCCATATCACGAGCATGCACGTCTTCGAGAGGTTGTGATCTCGCCTTATGGAAGGAACATAGAGAATCACAAAGAGAAACTACATAGAAAGATCCTTGGATCTGAGGTTAGAGAGTTTAGAGTATAGAGAGAAGTAAACTCTAAAAGGGGTGAGAGATAAGAGAAAAATGGCTCACTATTTATAGGCAAAAACTGCCTACTGTTCACACGGTTCCACCGGATCCCTTCCCAGAGGGATCCGGTTAGTGTAAACCGAGGGATCCGGGTAACTGGGTAAACCAGTCTGGATTTTGGGTTACAAACCGGGTTATGGGTTATGGGTTATGATCCATGGATAGATGATGTCATGCCTGATGCCAAAGACATCTTTGGTCATGGGTCATGGACTTTGGGTTATGGGTTATGGACTTTGGGTCATGGGTTTTACCCATTATGGATGTCATGAAATGGGTCATGGGTTATAGGTCAAGCTCCATGGTTTATGGTTTATGGACTTGGTTTTGGGCCATGGATAGTCCAAGTGTTTACTAGATTTTTCTTAACATGTATTTTATAAAATGTAAGTAACAAATGTTACTTAAGTGTTTTTATAAAATAGTTTTGGTTTCATGTAAACTTGTTAACTAGATATGTTTAAGGTTTACTTGTTTAATGAAATGAGTTAGTAAACTATTGGCTCAAAGCATTACGTAATTTATTTATCTCGTTAAAATGATTTTACGTTTGTTATCTACAAAACATTCAAAGATCGTAAAATATAAACAAATGTTTTGATGGTTTATTTGTATTAACAATCTCCCCTTTTTTGTTGATGACAAAACATAAAATTATTTTTAAGTAAAAAATAAAATTCGTAAATTTTTGAATTATAGTTTTTACTCTTTCTTCCCCTTTTTGTCGAAACAAAAAGAGTGTCGAAAAGCAACTAACCCAAATGCTAGTTTTAAGAAAAGTAAGTGAAAGAAGAGATGTAGAATAGAGAAAGGAAAGTAAGAAGTTCTTAGTTGCTCCCCCTTATTGAGGGCGTCAAGTAATTAGGGAGACTAAGATGTGCTCATTGCAAGTATTTGCAATGGTTTTGCTTGGACGAAAGCTCCCCCTTAATGAGGGCGTCAAGTACTCCATGTGTATTTTTGAAAATCTACAAAACAAAGGTTAGAAAACAAGTATATTGTGTCCCTTTGCAGAAAAATAGAGCTGCATAAAATTTTGGTTATTATCTGTTTGCCCGGATCCGTCGGTTCCCTTGAAAAAGGGATCCGGTTAGTACAAAGTGAAGAATCCGGCTTACCTGCAACTTGTTAGCAGCAGTACGTAATAGAAAAGGTATGAAGGCAAGTAATAATCACACCAATCATGTTCACATAGACAAGAAGCACATAATCATGTATATTCATTTAATAAAACAAGAGAAATGATACACACATTGGTCAAATCTCTAAAAACTAAGAAAATGATCTAAACATGAAAAGAAAAAAAAAAAAAAAATCCTAATATCAAAGTCTAGGCCTAAGACTAGAGGAATAAGAACACTTGTGCTTGCACTTCAAGGCTTTTAAGGATGGTTAGGTTTGTTGACGTCATCAAGACGTTCAAGAAGGTGGTAGAGCATGAAACGTACTTCATCGCGTAGTTCATGAACTAAGGTTTGGACATGTTGACAATGATCACAAGTATCATTGTGGCTTGTTTGTTGTGAGGTTAAGATAGAAGGTAGTTGAGGTATGTTTGAGCTGGAAGCACCTAGGTTTAGAGGTTGTAGATGTACCACGGGTGTTGGTAAAGAAACATGTGTGGGTGGAAGTGTGTCATTTTTTGGTTGAGGTGATTGAGGTGTTTGTGATGGTTGACATCTTCTCATTACCCAAAATGGGCCGTTTGAGGATGGAGAGGAAGAAGGTAGGTTTCCTATGGGTGGTGGTATGTTTATGTCCACATCTAGGTGATGAGATGGTGGTTGAGTTGACATTCTCTCAATAGATGAAAATGTTGGCAATGGTGGTGGATTAGAGGGTCTAGGAGGTAAGTCCTCCAATGAGTTGAAGTAGAGGTGAGGTGATGAATGAAGTGTGGTGAAAGAAAGAAGTCTTGGTTCAAGAAGTGAAGGTTTTGTTGGTTGAGTGGAAATAGGAGTGTTTGGTAATGTAGGTTTACTAGTCGGTGTAGGTTCAAGAGGAGTTGATTGTGGTGATGTTGTTTTGGTGGAAGCAAGTTGTGGTAGTGATGTTTTGGTGGAAGCAAGTTGTGGTGGTGATGGTTCAAGAGATGGAAGTTGTGGTAAGGTTGGTTTGTTGGAAGCTAGTTGTGTTGGAGTTGGTTCATTAGATGGAGGAGTTTGGATGTAGTTTGGGAGCGGTGTTCTAGTGGAGGATGCTTTGATGGGTGAGGCTTCGGTTGAGGATATTTCATACACAATACGTGTGGTTTTTCTTGGAGGGCTCCTAGTGGATGATCTTGCACTTGGTGCCTTAGTCATGTTTTTGGGTAGGTTTAGAATGTGAGTTTGCAGTAGAAGATGGTTTGTTTTGGTGTGGTTTGGAAGCACAAACACAAGTGGCTTAAATAGTGAAAGATCAAGTAAGTGAATTAAAGCCTAAACCACTAAAATCCTTTGAATTGCAATGATATGCATGCACCAAGGTCAACTATAGTGATACATTCTTCTAGGAGATATATTAAAGTAAATGTGGAGTGCTTGAGTGGATAAAGTTGAGAATTGGAAGGCTATAGGTGATAAAATCTGTTTCTGTTTGCCCGGTTCCAGCGGATCCTTCCCAAAAGGGATCCGGCTAGCTTTAGCTAAGAGAACTGGCTAACAGATCAGATAAAGGTGAGAAATGATGGTCATCTAGCTATAGCAGCCCTATGTTTCCTAGTGTAATGAGTGTAAGATAGTATTCTAGTGAAGGCAACTCTGAGTGTTATAAGATTAATGATGAGGGGTTGCCATAAATGGTCTTTAGAGGTGAGAAAGAGGTCTAAGTTGGCCATTAAGTGAATATGGGTTAAGATAATCATATCACTAAGTGTTAAATGTCTGTAAGATTCAGGGAAAGGTGATATGAAAAATTTAGAAATTTGTTAAAAATCAAAAGAATTAAAAGACTGGTTTTAGAGTATTTTAGGGTAGAGATGGTGAAAATAGATTTGTTAAAAATTTATTTAAAATATAGATAAGTGTAAAATGATCAGAAGGTGGTGATGCAAAAAGTGGTACTGAGAAATTGTGGTTATTTTGGAAATGATAAATCAAAAACACCTAGGATGATACTTAAGTCTTTCTTAAGAGTTCAACAAGACTACTAACCTCAAAGTCAGCTCAAATATGACTAATAGGAGATGACTAACTAGTGTACTAAGGTTAGAGTGGCTAAGTGTGAAGAAAGATGGTATAAAAGTATCCTCTGTATTATCGGTTCGTCCGGATCCTTTCTAAAAGGGATCCGGCCAGTTAAATTTAAGGGAACCAGCTTCTGAGACAAATAAGTTCACAGAGGGTTGTTAGAATTTTGCTCACATGTCGACTAAGAAATCTAACACCTCAGGCAACACTTATACATTGATATAAGTCAGATATAACAAGTAGAGCATGTAGGAAACACATATAGGTAATAAAGAGACAAAGCTTTTTATTCAAGAAATTTTAAAAGAAGTACAACAAGTATGTTTAAAGATAGATCATACTTCGCTAAAGGTTTATTCCTATCTTTTATCTAATTTTCTTCATTTGTTGGATCATCAAACGGTGCATAGTTGGAAGCAGATTCTGGAATAAAGAAAGATGATATAAAGGCCTTATCTAAAGGCATCATCACTCTATTGACGAGAGAATATTGTGGCCCTTGAAAGTGTGGATGAAAGTTCATGAAGTGATTATAGGGACGAGTTAGGAACATCCCATAAGGCATAAGTTTGTTCTTATTCCCATTGAGATGTACAATTTGCTTAGCGAAAAAGTAGGCGAGATTGTATGGTTGTTGAGTTAGAAGATAGTAGATCATATGAGCACAATAAGCCGGAAGTTGCTCACGATTTCCCTTAAGACTCCAAACATTTTCACGTAAGATAACCGCCATAGTTTTCAGCTCATAGCAAATCTCAAGTGTGTCGATTATGTCTGGATGAATAAAGTCGAAACGATAAGGAGTACGATTAAGATGGGTTAGTTCTTGTGGAGAAGGTATGTAAGAGCAGTATGGACTATTTTCTTCACGGTAGTTAAAGAGGGATTCAAGAGACCGATCTTCGGTGTAGGCACATTGACCATATCATGGGATTCGAAGGATGTTAGCAAATTGCTGAAGAGTTAGAACAACCTTATGGTTTTTTATTAAAAACCAAAGTGAGAAAGAACGATCCTCGTTACGAATGAGTTCGACTTGACGGAAGAATTCTAACACAAACCATGGACAGATTGGTTCGTTAATGGTGAGAAGACAATAAAAGCCTATAGTGCAAAAACATGTGTTGATGTCTCTGTCGAAGTTGAGGGAAGGGTCAACTACACGACCTTCGTGAATGAAGCGGGTTTCAAGATTATTAAACCCACAAACATTGTTGCCTAGAGTGTCTGGTTCATGAGAGATGTCTGGGATGTAAACGCTGGTGTCTCGAAAATCGAAGTCATATTCGTGAGACATATTGAGACCTATGCAAGTGGTTTAAGAGAAACAATTTTGTTAGGTCACCTTCATAGTAGAACACAAGTATAATAACGAGAGAGATGAGAGAAAGAGAAGTAGAATGGTTCGTTATATCACACACATAAAGTAACAAAGGGTTGCTTGCATTAGTGAAATAACCAACAATTATAAGAGTAGCATACATGTAGTATTTATAGGACAAGAGTGTTAGGGCAACACTCTTGTGCATTATTTCTAGAAGCTAAACAAGGCTCACGGCCCATAGGCCTTCTTATAGGGCCGAGCCATTCAAAATTAACTTAAAGGCCTATTCTAAGCAACCTATTACATAAATGAATGACCAAGACTTGATACTAGTTAAACGTATTCCCAACAATCTCCCCCTAAGGGTTGGTCATCAAGGTTGCTTGGTTTCTTCTTTGCTTCTTTGGCTTTGACGTTGTTACACCCCGTACCCGTTAGACCAAAAATTTAAAACTTTTTATGCAAAAACACTTGACTTTTAAGGACATCCGGTCACTCTTTTGACGACTGACAAAAATATATAAACATTTAGCCCTTAAGACTAATTTTAAATGAAACTAGACTCAATTACCTTCAAAACGATAGGTGGCACGACCCGTAACGACTTAAGAATCAAAATATATGATTTTTCAAAGTTTACCAAAATCTGTCCAAATCAAACCGAAATTTGGTGTCCCAAACCGAAATTTCACCCCAAACTCACTCAAAGCAATTAACATCTCATACTAGATCGATTACATAATCAATCAACCCGTTTGCTACCCAAAATGGGTAGAAATACACTTAACCCAAACACCCCTTTAATTAGATAACCCCTTTTATACATCTTTTGACCCATTTCTCGAAAAGACAACATCTATGACCCGATGATTAACGAAAATTTCCAGATTTTATTAGTATGTCAATGGGCTCATTCCCATATAAAAATATTTACCATTTGACTTCCCGAAAGGGTACTTACAAAATAGACGGGTTATGCAAATAACCCGTTTGACCCATTTTCACTACAAACAACCCATACGACTTCCATTTTAAACCAAACTTGACTAACTTCATTTATTTAACATATCAAACACGTTCCAACAACACTTGACCCGTTCACTACCCAAAATGGGTATATTTACAACTGTTAGGAAATTAAGCTATAGCAGTTAGTACTGTTGAAGATGAAAGTTAGTACTGCTAAAGAGTTTTGAAGACATAAGCAGTTAGTACTGGTGAATGAAGAAGTTTGTACTGTTTATGATAAAATCGTGTGAAGATAATTATGGAAAAGATTTAGTGTATATCTTGTAATGTTAGGTTGATAGTTATCTCGTGAAGGAATCCTTAGTCTATAAAAGGATTACCTAGGTTAAAGTTTCTAATACACAGAAGTTTTACGATTAAGTATTGTTTAGTTAAAGATTCAAGGTTGTAAACCATAGTGATAGGAGATCACTCGTATTATTGATTAATAATATTGAATCGTTGAAGTTGAAGTATATTGTTCATTGTTCATTCTTTGTTGATTCGTTAATACAAAACACAAAAAAACAAATCTTCTAAGTGCTAGCTAGTAAATTCTGCGTGCTAGACTAGACATCATTCAAAGTATTAATCTAACACAAGGAGTGTGTGTAGATCCGGTCAAGTGGTATCAGAGACAGGTTTCTGATACTTTGGTTTAGAAGATCCAGATGAATTTAAGAAAAGATGGACATGGAGACAACAACAAGTCAGACTAATATTGCTGCTAAGCTTCCAATGCTTAAACCCAATGAGTTCGATATGTGGCGATTAAGAATTGAGCAGTTCTTCCAAGTACAAGATTATACTCTTTGGGAGATCATTGAAGAAGGAAACTCCTTTTCACCCGTATCAACAACAACTGTTGTTGAAGGTAAATCTGAGACTACAGTGCAGACAAAGCCAACCACTACTGAAGAGAAGGCAAGGCACAAGAATGATGTTAAGGCTAGAAGTTTGCTTCTGATGACTATTCCCAATGACCAGTTGTTGAATTTTAGCAAGTTTAAGTGTGCTAAAACCCTTTTTGAAGCTATTGTTGCAAGATATGGTGGGAATGAAGCCACCAAGAAATCTCAGAAGACTCTTCTCAAGCAACAGTTTAAAAAATTTTCAGCAACAAGCAATAAGTCACTAGATCATATGTTTAATAGACTTCAAAAACTTGTGAGTCAATTGGCTGTTTTAGGAATTGAGATGCCTCAGGAAGATCTCAAATCCAAATTTCTGAGGAGTCTACCAGCTGAATGGGCTATGCATGTGGTTGTATGGAAAAACAAGCCTGATATAGATTCCATGAGCTTAATGGATCTCTATAGCAACTTCAAGATAGTTGAACATGATATTAAGAAGTCTGCTGGATCAAGCTCAAGCTCAAACTCAGGGAATTTGGCCTTTGTATCAACTCCCAGTACCTCAAGTCCAGATGAAGAAGTGCAAGTTGCTGGAGCAGTTGGTACTGCTAGTGCAAACCTTGGTACTGCTAGCACCTCAAGCAGTACTAGTGGACTTTTGAATGAAGATACTTATTGTGCTTTCTTGACTACTCAGCACAATGGAAGTATGTTGACTCATTCAGATCTTCAAGAGATTGATGAAAATGACATTGAAGAGATGGATATCAAGTGGCAGCTCTCTTTTCTCAGCTTGAGAGCTAGCAGATTCTTGAAGAAGACTGGCAAGAAGATTGTCATAGACAGCAATGATGTTGCAGGGTATGACAAGTCCAAGATTGAGTGTTTCAACTGCCACAAGAAAGGTCATTATTCAAGGGAGTGCAGATTGCCAAGCCAACAAGATGGAAAGAGCAGAGGATATGGAAACAAGTCAAGGGTTGTGGAGGTTACTGATTCAAGCTCGAAAGCCATGGTTGCCATTGATGGCTTAGGGTTTGACTGGAGCTACATTGCAGAGGAGGAAGCAGAAGCATCTACAGAGGTTGCTCTCATGGCATTTTTAGATTCTGAGGTACAAGTTTCAAAATGTTCTAAATCTTGTGAAGCTTTAAAAGATCTAGAAACACTTAAGAAAAGATATGAGAATCAGAGAAAAGAGCTAGTCGAAACTGCTTTTAACTTAGCAAATCATAAGAGGGCTTTAGCTGTGTTAGAAGAACAAATTGTTCATTATAAAAGTAATGAGTCAAAGTTTTCTGATGATATGATTATTGTTAAGAGAGACTTAATGTTTAGAGAGAATGAAATTACTGTGTTGAAACATGAGCTAGAACAGGTTAAGAAAGCAAAGGAGAACATTCAAATGACTATTGACACACTAGAATTTGCAACTCAGGGTGTTAGCTAGTAAGATTGTTGAGTGTCAGATCCTTAATTAAGCTAAGTCAGGCCTAGGTTATAAGTCAGTTCCACCTCCCTATAGAGGAATTCCAACACCCCCAGGCATAGACTTAGAATACACAGGACTTCCTGAATTTCAACTACCTGAGCTTAAATATGGTCCTCAACCTAAAAAAAATGTAGTTGATAAACCTGTGTATGAGAGTGCTAGTGATAAATCACTATCTGAGGACAAGGTGACTTCTGATAGGTCCTCAGCTAAGGACTCAGATGTTCCAACCATTGAGGAATGAACTTCTGATGATGAGGATGATCAGGCTGTGGTTAAGCCTGTTAGTGCTAAAGTGGAGGAACCAAAAGTTCCAAAGATGGTTAAACCTGAGACTGTTAGGGTTAGATCAAATGCCAAACCTTTTAGACCAATAGTTAGGTATAAAGAAATGTATAGAACCACAAACAAGCCAAGAGGTAACCAAAGGAATTGGAATGACCTAAAATCTCACCAATTAGGGGATGATTTCGTTTGCTATAGGAAAGCTTGTTATTCATGTGGTAGTTTTGACCATCTTGCAGCCTTTTGTGATAAATGGATAAATAGGTATTCAAGTCCTAGGGTGAACACTGTTAGACCTCCCACTCACCCAACAAACACTAGAATGATACCTAGATCAGTTCTTTCAAGGTCTGGACCCAAAGCAGTTCAAACTGCTAGACCAGGAGTTCAGACTGTCAGACCTATTAGACCTGTTAACCCAAGGCCAACAGTTCATGGTGCAAAAATGTTTTGCAAATCAACACCAAAAACTGTTAAAAGACCATTTCATCACAAAGCAGTTGTAACAAACCAAGTTTGGAAACCTAAGGTAACAACTACCAAGCCAGCAGTTCCAACTGCTAGCAGAGTAATTGGTACTGGTGTGAATAAAAACACTGCTAAGGGAAACATGGGAAATGGTGTGAATGCATCAGCATGTTGGGTTTGGAGACCCATCAAACCCAATGGTGCTAAAATTGTTTTGAAAAGAATGAATTATGTTGATGCAAGAGGAAAGCCTAAGTCTGTTTTGGCTTGGGTACCACAAGGAAATTAATTTTTCTTGTGATGTGCATTGTTAGTCATATACTTTTATATTGTGAGACAAGTTCTTTGTGGCTTGTTTCTTTGTTTTTGGACTAACACTTGCAGGTTTTGGATGATAAGCATCAAAGAATTAAATGATATATGTTTTGGACTGTTATGGTGATTTGAAGCTGAGTGTGTGATCTTTACACACAACAAATGGTAATTGGTTCACCCTGTCTAACCCACATAAGAACCAACTAGTCCAGAGCAAACGGTATCTGGTAAAGACTAATCAAATCCGTTGATGGTTGACAATTTACCAAAAATTGTATGGTTATCAGCTCACCATATCTAAGTGTGAAGAGTTGGCTAGTCCAAAGCAAATGGCTATTGGTAAAGACATATCAAATTCGTTGATAGCTGATAGTTTGCTAAAAACTATGTTTGAGCCATGGTATTTTAAAATCCTTTTCAATAAGTTCATACGGCTCAACAAAATTTTTTCAACAGTTGGTACGGTTAGTACAAAGTTAGTACGGTTCAACTAGCCGTTGTAAAAATCTGTCAGTAATTAATTTCTAGCCGTTGGGGTAGAACCGTTATTCTTAAGGTACTTATAGGGATTTTTATAGACGATAATTATATTTTTACCATAAATTCATTGATTCTCTTTCTAAAGATAATTTATCTCATACGCATATATCGCAAAACCCTAAACAGTACCTATAAACCCCAAACGACTACATAAAACCTCAATTCCAATTTAAACGATCATCGTATTGCTATAATCTTTCATTTTTCATCAGTACGAATGGCTGGATTGGAATTTGTTAAGCATCATAATCAGGTTGCATTTCTTGAGAAAACAGAGGCGGGAGATGGGCCAAAGTTTTATGAGATTTTGGACTTTCTTAACCACTCTCACATAAGATGATTCAGATGATGCTGATGGTGGAAATTCTTCCAAACAGGGAAGGAAATTTGGTAAAGACAAAGATGGATCAAGTTCTCAGGGGAGGCATAATGAAGTGGAAGAAGAACAATTTGATATAGGTTCTGGTAATGCAGATATGGAAGAAGAAGAACTTGAAGCAGTTTAGACTGATACCCATGAAGCAGAAAAAGTTCAGACTGTTGAAGCAGTTCCAACTACTGAGATAGAGCTTCAAGCAGTTCCAACTGGTGAAACTTCAGCCGAGCTAGTTTATGAAAGAAGAAGAGCTGATAAAGGTAGAAGAGCTATGACACAAGAAGAAGAGGAAGCAGCTCAAGAACTTGAAAGGCTCAAGACATTAAAACCAAAAACTCAAGCTCAGATAGATCATGATGCAGAAGTTGCAAGGAGAATGGTAGAAGAAGAATTGGCTGATGAAGAAGCTAAGAAAGCTCAGATTGCTGAAGATGAGGAATTAGCAAGGAAAATGGCTGTTGATGATGAAAAGAACATAGCTGGTTTTATGGATAGAACAAGAACTAAAGATTTTAATCAAGAAGAGTTTAATGAGCAACTTCAATACTTGTTAGATTCTGATTGTATTATAAAAGCTCATGCTGTGATGGTTCTTAATGATCAGGAGTTAAATGTAGAAGAAAAGTCAGAGATGCTCAAGGAATTTATCTTGAAGACAAATAAAGAAGCTACTTGGAGTAACTTAATGCACAGAATCAGAGAAAGGAAAAAGTCTGGTTACAAGACCAAGTTACCTACCAGGAAGGAGAAAGTCAATTTCATGAAGCACTATTTGAAGAATCAAGCTGATTACAAGTTGAGTGACTTTACTGGATGGACAGATGCTGAAATTGAAAGGAAATTCTTTGAAGAATATGCAAGGCTGAATACTCCAATCAGAGAGGACATGACAAGGAAAAATAAAAGAAAACCAGAAGATCTTGAATCTGATGCTGCAAAGAAACAAAAGTCTGAAGAAGAAGGGTTAACAAATGAGAAGATCAAGAGTATGATGATGATTGTTCCAGAATCTTCTTATATCAAACATTTACAAGTAAAACATCCAATCATTGACTGGGAAGTGTTCACTGATGGAATAATGAAAGGATGGAAGATAATCAGACTTGGTGATATTTCTGAAAGGTACAAGTTGTTTGAAGATTTACTCAGAGGATTTGACAGAGAAGATCTTAATCAACTATGGAGATTAGTAAAAGAGAGATTCAGAGATAAAGATCCCATTGAAGACAAAGACAAAGAATTATGGGTTCTGTTGAAGAGAATCTATGAACCTGATAGGGGAGAGTCAATGTGGAGATTTGAAGCACAAGTTAAAGATGTGTATTGGTATTTGTTTGAATCGTGTGGAGTACATAGAGTTTCTACTATAGATGGGATAGAAATCTATATGTTGGTGGAAAAAGACTATCCACTCAGAACATTTGTGTTAGTGGCTATGATACAAGGAAGACTCAAGGTTGAAGAAGACTCTGAGATGGCAGACTTGTTAGTTACAAAGATTTTCAACCTTGTAGAGCAAAGAAAAGTCAAAGGCTAAAGTGACTGATGGGATAGATGTTTGAAAGAATTTTCCACATTAAGAAGAAGAAGCTTAAGTTGAAGAAACTTAGTGATTTGGATAGAAATCATAATTTTAGGGGAGGATTGTTAGGAAATTAAGCTATAGCAGTTAGTACTATTGAAGATGAAAGTTAGTACTGCTAAAGAGTTTTGAAGACATAAGCAGTTAGTACTGGTGAATGAAGAAGTTTGTACTGTTTATGATAAAATCGTGTGAAGATAATTATGGAAAAGATTTAGTGTATATCTTATAATGTTAGGTTGATAGTTATCTTGTGAAGGAATCCTTAGTCTATAAAAGGATTACCTAGGTTAAAGTTTTTAATACACAGAAGTTTTACGATTAAGTATTGGTTAGTTAAAGATTCAAGGTTGTAGTATTGGTTAGTTAAAGATTCAAGGTTGTAAACCCTAGTGATAGGAGATCACTCGTATTATTGATTAATAATATTGAATCGTTGAAGTTGAAGTATATTGTTCATTCTTTGTTGATTCGTTAATACAAAACACAAACAAACAAATCTTCTAAGTGCTAGCTAGTAAATTCCGCGTGCTAGACTAGACATCATTCAAAGTATTAATCTAACACAAGGAGTGTGTTTAGATCCGATCAACAACTAAACCAAACGCCCCTTTAACTTTATACATAAACACATAAACTACACTTTGACTCATAGTTAGACTCCCAAACTTTACGACGACCTCAACACACATTATACAAACTAAAAGAAAGACTCTCGGGGGTATTCTACCTAGCTCCTACTACTCATTATCTTCCGAATTCACTTCCAAATCCTTATGCTATAATCCATGAAACTTCCTTCCATCGCGTATAAGCCTACAAAACATTGACAACTAAAAGAATAAGCTTACGCTTAGTAAGTAACCCAAAATAAAACATATATCATACACATACTTTCACATAAGTATCATAACCATCATAAAGGCTTTTAATCTACAACATCCAAACCATATCCCACATATTCTCATATCATAACCATTATCAATCACAACAACCGTAACCAACTACATACCTTAAATAGTCCAAATCCAACAAGCTACATACCCTTAGCCACAAACCACTAGCCATCCATACTTAGCTTATAACCATTCTAAGTGCAACTCTTATATTCTTACACAACCACAATACATACATGATAAATACACATATAATACAAGTTTTAGGGAGAGTTACTTACCTCATATCAAAGCTAGTCTATCATTCATGATTTCACCACCATCATCAACATCCTTACTAGTTGTCATCATCTTCTTCATTACTTCCTAACCATAACCATCATCAAAACTTATTATCACAACATATCATAATCAAGGGTTATAAAACCCATTTAACTTACCCATCATCTTTTCTATGTCATCACATGATCATCCCATGATCATATGATCAAAACCCACTTAATCCATAAACCTTCACCTCAATAATCATCATTAACTACTAGATTATAATACTTACTTAGAGTGGATTATGCTAGGGAAGACTATAAGCATTGTATCTCCATCATCTTCTTCCTTAATCATCAAGACTTGGTTTTCTGTAACAACCGTGGTTTTAGCAGGTTAGTTTGACTAATAGTCTCAACCAATTTAACTTTTGTTTGGTGTGAATTATGTGTTTATGTGGGATATATGTGTGGTATATGTGTGGTAAGTATATGTGTTGGCACTAAATCCCTTGGTGTGAGATTTTCAACATGATTGAGTAGTGTTGAATTTTGGGATAAATTCATTTTGATCGCCTTGGTGGTGTAGAAATGACTTGTGTAGTTTTTGTGTTTTGTGATTTTGCGTAACAAGTCTCCGTTCAAGTATTTGAGCGTTAGTAAGTTACGTGGAGGTTGTCTTTATGAGTTATATTTTCAGAGAGTGTGAAATTCTATTTTTGGAAACTTTGTTTTGAAAATGATAATTTTTCTGAGTTGTCGTAAAAACGAAGAATTGTCGCGTAAGACTTTAGGTTTCGGTATGGGTTTTTATAAAATATCAAGAGTACAAGGTTTTAAGTGTAATAATTAATTTTAATTAAAAAAAATAAAAAGGTATATATAATAGGGGGGGGGGGCGGCCGAATAGGATAAAGGGTGGGAAAAAGGAAACATATTTTATCCTAATTACAATTCTTAATGATAAGGGTTAACTAGAATCTTCTATAGAGTATTATAAATACAAAACCAAAACAACCCTAACCCCTCTTTGAGAATTTTCGGCCAAACCAAGAGAAGAAGGAGAGAAAATTTTAGGGTTTTTATTTTTGAAGCTAAAATCAAGAACAAGGTATATTTTTTGATACTTGTATTCAATTAATTGTTTAAATATTGTTTTGATTCATGTAATACAAATTATGATGGATCTAGGGTTTATGAGTTTTCTGTAAATTATTAATATAAAACATGTTAGGATCATTAGTAGGTAATATTATGATGATTGGTGAAGAGATTAGGACTTAAAACTTGTTAATTAATGAGTTAAGGTTCTGACAGAATTGTAAGGCTGTAGAGATTCGATGATATTTAATAGATAAAATGAGTTAGATCACGAATTTTGAGTCTAAATTGTAGTTTAGAGAAAGAGCTTTCCAAAAAGTCTGGCCACGAGTGATTTTGAGGTCCAGAGGTCAGTCAAACGATTTTCACAAGTAAAGGTGTCAAAACTGTTAAACCGGGACAGAATTGGGGTAAAAGTATTGAGGTCAATGGTGGGTTTGAAAATATAATTTGGGTTAGACCTTCTGGGGGAATTGAGTTCTATATTATCTTTGACTTCCAAGCGAAAATTAGACGATAATAAGTTGTGCAAGTATGGTTGTAGAGTCAAAACTTTTTGGTGTGCGTTCAGATCCGAATCTGGATAGTTGTCATGTTTGATTTTTCATTGGGTACTTGTGTTTGTTTTTAGTGCATGGCCTTCTGGGAGAAGCTTGTATGCTCATGAAGGACCATGGTGAATTTTTGGTGTGATTTTTAGGGCTATTGTTGCTGTGATTTTATGTGGGTAAAAGTACCCCAAAATCTGCATGTTCTGAAAAGGTATATGCATGGGATTTAGTGAGTGTAAGTGTTTGGTAATGGTTAGTATGGAGTCTAGGTGATCCGTGGTGGGTTATATGAACCATAGACATCCATCATATGTGTGTTACATGGACTATAGCTTTTAGCTTGGTCGCGTGTAATGTGATCTTATTCGTGTTATATAGATTGTGGTTGATATTTGGAAGCTGCAAGGTTTGAGGTGATTTCATAGTCCCATTTTTACTTTGTTTTGAACTTGGGATGAGAATGATGCTTGTGTAAATTATGATTTTTAAGTTACTGTGATTATGTGTCTAATAAATGCATGGACGTGTAAGTGGTTATTATGTTTGTGCTACATGTTATGATATTGTGGTGTAATGTGATTCTTGGATCGGTGGGCACGTTCCGTCCCAATTAATGTGTGATGTGGTATTTGGATCGGTGGGCACGTTCCGTCCCAAATTATTGGTGGATATTGAATTTGGATCGGTGGGCACGTTCCGTCCCGTTAGTTGGTTTTGGTGATTGCATGTTAGCCTATATGGTAATTATACTTGTTGTCCTGCTATGTTTTATAATCACAGCGAACTGGTTGCCTTGAGTGATATTGTGTGTCTTAAACCTATGAATCTCAACAACATTATGTTGACGTTTTTAAGCATCATTTTCAGGTGAGCATTCTAAGGCTAAGGTAGAAGGAAGCGACTAGACGAGACTTAGTTGCATTTGAGGATGACTTATCCTTAAGTTTTAATTTGAATAAGTTGGATTTTGATTGTGATACTTGAATGTCTTTCATTAGTACTTTATGTTTTAATGAAGATACCTTGGAGATTGTTTTTGGTTATTTTATTTTGGGGTATCGTTACGACACTTTGTGTCTGTACTTTGCTCTATTTATTTGCATGTAGTAATTCTCTATTTAGACACCATGTGTTGTGATGATATCCATGATGTTGCACTCGCGTTTCCGCCATTGGCGAGGTGTGACAGATTGGTATCAGAGCCTTGGTTATAGAGAAGTAGGTGGTTGAACCTAGACTATAACCTAGGAGTCCCTCATATAGATGCATTTAGGGTTTATATATAAGTATGATAATTTATATGATTATTTTTCCTAAATTTACGAGTTGTTTTCTGGCGATTTTTGGATGACTATTTTGTCCCCTATATTTAGTATTGTATACGTCGATTATAGTATGTCACCTCCCTCGCGTAAGAAGTTTCGTTGGACTATTATTTTGCTACCGGTTGTAAGGGAAGTGGTAGGATGACGCGGACTAACCGCAGAATCCAAGTCCCCGCTAGCATAAATCTATGTTCGGACAAGGACGGGATGTATATGGAAAACATTGATGGAGAAGAAGTGGAGAGGTTTGCAACCACGGTGACTGTTGGAGATGGAGCCGTTACCAAGTACTCTGGGAAGTGTCCTCACTTCTCATATAAAGGAAAGGTGGTTCTGTCTAAACCTCGTGAGTTGTATGTACTTGTGGATCATGCGGAATTGGAAGAAAGAAACAGGAATGGGTTGTTGAGTAAAGATGAAGGGGAGTTAGGATGGAATGACGTGGATTTGGATCTGGAGTCCGCAGCAGGTAGTGAGTTTAACCAATCTGAGTGGGGAGGCAAGTGCGAGAGTGGAACTTGAGCCATTGTGCGACGTCTTTTGTTTTGTGTCATGTTTTGGAATTCTTATATTTTCTTTTTCCGTCTGGAGCCATGTTGGAGCACGATTACTCCTGAATATTGGATCGGTTTTATCCAAGTGATTTTGATTATAGAGTTAAAGTGGTCGTTGGAATTGTTCCATGATCGTTGGAATTGTTCCATGTGAGGTGATTGTTTGCATGAAGTGTGGTCATAGGAGGAAGTACACTTGTGAAAGGGAGCATAGATAATTATGGTGGCCAACATAATTATACATGCGTCACAACACAAGTGGACTTGCAAGTATGATAGCATGGATTGTGTTGTGTATTAGGTGCTATGTGGTATATGTGCGTTATCATTGAGATGTGTGGTTTTGGAAGTAAGTATGCGTGTGGAATAGGCCTTATAACTATGGTCGCGAACATAATTATAAGGGTATCACACACGTGGATTTGTGACCATGATTACATTGATTGATGTTTGTTGTTATATGTTGTGGTAGATGTTATGTGATATCATGTTGATGATGGTTGTATGGTTAGAGATGTATTCTCTTAACCGTTTGGGAAATTGTTGTATGTGGGAGTGTGTGGGTGGTAAGATTCCATTCTACCTATCATATGCTGATACCTCGATTATCTGTTGGTACTAATGTTGTGATATTTAAGTTGGTTCGTTTGCTAGACTATTGAATGATGAGCCTAGTGAACTTAGACCTAGTATTGTGATTGAAATAGCTAGTGGTAAGGAGGTAGAGGTTGACAAGATTATTCGTGGGTTTACAATAGTGTTAGAGGGTATTTCGTTTATGATTGACTTGATACCTTTTGGACATGGAAGTTTTGATGAGGTGATAGGGATGAACTGGTTGTCTAAACATAAAGCCGAGGTTGTGTGCTATGAAAAAATAGTTCGTATTCCTTTAGAGAGTGGTGCTATACTTCGGATACAAGGAGAATGCTTAGGGAATGATTTGAAATCCCTTAAGAATGCGAAATCCAAAGAACTTAAAATAGAAGAGATTCCTGTGGTGTGTGAATTTCCTGGCGTCTTTCCTGAAGACTTGTCTGGGTTGCCTCCAATCTGTTAGGTTGAATTCCGTATTGAATGGATTCCTGGAGCGGCATCTGTGACAAAATCCCCGTATCGTTTAGCACCCTCTGAGATGCAGGAGTTGTCCGCGCAGTTGCAAGAACTTCAGGATAAGGGGTTTATCCGACCTAGTCACTCTCCGTGGGGAGCACCTATGTTATTTGTTAAGAAGAAGGATGGTTCGTTCCGGATGTGTATTGACTATCGGGAATTGAACAAGTTAACTGTTAAGAATCGGTATCCTCTTCCTAGAATCGATGATCTCCTTGACCAGCTACAAGGTTCTCGATTTTTCTCAAAGATAGATCTACGCTCTGGGTACCATCAGCTGAGAGTGTACGAAGAGGATATTCCGAAGACTGCTTTTAGGACTCGTTATGGACACTTTGAGTTTACGGTTATGCCATTTGGGTTGACAAATGCACCTGCGGTATTCATGGATCTAATGAATCGCATTTGTAAGACTTATTTGGATAAATTTGTGATAGTGTTCATCGATGACATATTAGTCTACTCTAAGACTGAGAAGGAGCATGGAGAGCATTTGAAATTGGTCCTTAAATTGCTGAAGGAGGAAAAGTTGTACGTTAAGTTTTCAAAATGTGAGTTTTGGCTCGAAGAGGTACATTTTCTTGGACATGTGGTAAATAGTGAAGGAATACATGTAGACCCTAGTAAGATAGAAGCGGTCAAGAACTGGAAGGCTCCTACGACGCCGTCTGAAATACGCTCATTCTTAGGATTGGCGGGGTACTACCGAAGATTTATAGCGAATTTTTGGAAAATTGCTAAACCCCTCACTTTATTGACTCAGAAGAATAAAAAGTATGTTTGGGGATAAGAGCAGGAGGTGGCTTTTCAGTCACTAAAGGATAGTTTGTGCAATGCACCTATTCTGACGTTACCTGATGGGCCAGATGATTTTGTTGTGTATTGTGATGCGTCGAATCAAGGATTTGGGTGTGTACTAATGCAGAGGGGTAAGGTGATAGCATATGCATCCCGACTACTCAAGGTTCATGAGAAGAATTATACCACTCATGATTTAGAGCTTGGTGCGGTAGTATTTGCTCTCAAGAATTGGAGACATTATCTGTATGGCACCAAGAGTGTTGTTTATACAGATCATAAGAGTCTTCAGCATATCTTCAGTCAGAAGGAGCTGAATATGCGACAAAGGAGATGGATTGAATTGGTTAGTGATTATGATTGTGAGATTCGCTATCATCCTGGAAAGGCGAATGTGGTAGCCGATGCTTTAAGTAGAAAGGAAAGGATTAAGCCTAAGCGTGTGCGAGCAATGTGCATGACGTTGCAGTCGGGAATTAAGAGTAAGATATTGGCAGCGCAAGAGGAAGCTCTTAAGGATGATAATGCGACCGCGGAGATGCTGCGTGGATTGGATCAACAGATGGAGAAAAAGGAGGATGGTGGACTGTATTTCTTAGATAGAATATGGGTTCCATTGGTGGGAGATGTAAGGAAGTTGATCATGGATGAGGCTCATAAGACGAGATACTCAATTCATCCAGGATCTGACAAGATGTATTATGATATTAGAGATGCTTACTGGTGGCCAGGAATGAAGAGGGAAATAGCTGAATATGTTAGTAGATGTCTGACTTGTTTGAAAGTTAAGGTTGAACATCAGAAACCCTCTGGGTTGTTACAACAGCCGCCGATTCCTGAGTGGAAATGGGAGAATATAACGATGGACTTCATTACCAAGTTACCCCGAACGGGTAATGGACATGACACGATATGGGTCATTGTGGACAGGCTGACGAAGTCTGCACATTTTCTGGCCATTCGTGAGGATTATAAGATGGAGAAGTTGGCAAGGATTTATATTAATGAGATTGTGGCGAGACATGGTGTGCTTGTGTCGATTATCTCTGATCGCGATAGTAGGTTTACCTCGCGGTTCTGGAAATCGTGGCAAAAGGCGTTGGATACACGTTTGGATATGAGTACAGCTTATCATCTACAGACGGATGGGCAAAGTGAGCGAACGATTCAAACTTTGGAAGATTTACTTAGAGCATGTGCTATTGATTTCGGAGGAAGCTGGGATACTCATATACCTTTAGCGGAATTTTCCTATAATAACAGCTATCATTCCAGTATTAGGTGCGCACCATTTGAAATGTTATATGGAAGGAAATGTAGATCGCCTGTTCTATGGGCAGAGGTTGGGAAAAGCCAGCTAATTGGTCCTGAACTAGTACAGGAGACTACGGATAAGGTTTTTCAGATTAAGGAAAGACTTAAGGCAGCGAGGGATCGCCAAAAGAGTTATGCGGATAATCGCCGTAAGCCTTTAGAGTTTAGTGTTGGTGATCTTGTGATGCTGAAAGTGTCTACTTGGAAGGGTGTTGTGCGTTTCGATAAGAAAGGCAAATTAGCACCGAGATATTTAGGACCGTTTGAGATTACGGAAAGGATTTGGCTTGTGGCATATCGATTGAAGTTACCTGAGGAGTTAAGTGGTGTACATGATACATTTCACGTATCTAATTTAAAGAAATGTGTGGCGGATGCTAGTCTGTATGTGCCATTAGATGAGATTAAGATTGATAAGACCCTTCATTTTGTCGAAGAACCTGTTGAGATTGTGGACCGAGAGGTCAAGAGTTTGAAGCGTGGTAAGATAGCTTTAGTAAAGGTGCGTTGGAATTCGAAGCGTGGTCCCGAGTTTACTTAGGAGCGCGAGGATCAGATAAGGTCTAAGTACCCAAAGTTGTTTGCTGAGAAGATTGATGAGACGAGCTGTTAAATCTCGGGAAGCGATTTCCCTAAGTGGGGGATGATGTAACAACCGTGGTTTTAGCAGGTTAGTTTGACTAATAGTCTCAACCCATTTAACTTTTGTTTGATGTGTATTATGTATTTATGTGGGATATATTTGTGGTATATGTGTGGTAAGTGTGTGTGTTGGCACTAAATCCCTTGGTGTGAGATTTTCATCATGATTGAGTAGTGTTGAATTTTGGGATAAATTCATTTTGATCGCCTTGGTGGTGTAGAAATGACTTGTGTAGTTTTGGTGTTTTGTGATTTTGCGTAACAAGTCTCCGTTCAAGTATTTGAGCGTTAGTAAGTTACGTGGAGGTGTTTTTATGAGTTATATTTTCAGAGAGTGTGAAATTCTATTTTTGGAAACTTTGTTTTGAAAATGATAATTTTTCTGAGTTGTCGTAAAAACGAAGAATTGTCGCGTAAGACGTTAGGTTTCGGTATGGGTTTTTATAAAATATCAAGAGTACAAGGTTTTAAGTGTAATAATTAATTTTAATAAAAAAAAAATATATATATATATATATAAAATAGGGGGGGGGGGCGGCCGAATGGGATAAAGGGTGGGAAAAAGGAAACAAATTTTATCCTAATTACAATTCTTAATGATAAGGGTTAACTAGAATCTTCTATAGAGTATTATAAATACAAAACCAAAACAACCCTAAACCCTCTTTGAGAATTTTCGGCCAAACCAAGAGAAGAAGGAGAGAAAATTTTAGGGTTTTTATTTTTGAAGCTAAAATCAAGAACAAGGTATAATTTTTGATACTTGTATTCAATTAATTGTTTAAATATTGTTTTGATTCATGTAATACAAATTATGATGGATCTAGGGTTTATGAGTTTTCTGTAAATTATTAATATAAAACATGTTAGGATCATTAGTAGGTAATATTATGATGATTGATGAAGAGATTAGGGTTTAAAACTTGTTAATTAATGAGTTAAGGTTCTGACAGAATTGTAAGGTTGTAGAGATTCGATGATATTTAATAGATGGAAATGAGTTAGATCACGAATTTTGAGTCTAAATTGTAGTTCAGAGAAAGGGCTTTCCAAAAAGTCCGGCCACGAGTGATTTTGAGGTCCGGAGGTCAGTCACACGATTTTTACAAGTAAAGGTGTCAAAACTGTTAAACCGGGACAGAATTGGGGTAAAAGTATTGAGGTCAATGGTGGGTTTGAAAGTGTAATTTGGGTTAGACTTTCTGGGGGAATTTAGTTCTATATTATCTTTGACTTCCACGCAAAAATTAGACGATAATAAGTTGTGCAAGTATGGTTGTAGAGTCAAAACTTTTTGGTGTGCGTTCAGATCCGAATCTGGATAGTTGTCATGTTTGATTTTTCATTGGGTACTTGTGTATGTTTTTAGTGCATGGTCTTCTCGGAGAAGCTTGTATGCTCATGAAGGACCATGGTGAATTTTTGGTGTGAGTTTTAGGGCTATTTTTGCTATGATTTTATGTGGGTAAAATTTCCTCAAAATCTGCATGTTCTGAAAAGGTATATGCATGGGATTTAGTGAGTGTAAGTGTTTGGTAATGGTTAGTATGGAGTCTAGGTGATCCGTGGTGGGTTATATGAACCTTAGAAATCCATCATATGTGTGTTACATGGACTATAGCTTTTAGCTTGATCGCGTGTAATGTGATCTTATTCGTGTTATATAGATTGTGGTTGATATTTGGAAGCTGCAAGGTTTGAGGTGAGTTCATAGTCCCATTTTTACTTTGTTTTGAACTTGGGATGAGAATGATGCTTGTGTAAATTATGATTTTTAAGTTACTGTGATTATGTGTCTAATAAATGCATGGACGTGTAAGTGGTTATCATGTTTGTGCTACATGTTATGATATTGTGGTGTAATGTGATTCTTGGATCGGTGGGCACGTTCCGTCACAATTAATGTGTGATGTGGTATTTGGATCGGTGGGCACGTTCCGTCCCAAATTATTGGTGGATATTGAATTTGGATCGGTGGGCACGTTCCGTCCCGTTAGTTGGTTTTGGTGATTGCATGTTAGCCTATATGGTAATTATACTTGTTGTCCTGCTATGTTTTATAATCACAGCGAACTGGTTGCCTTGAGTGATATTGTGTGTGTTAAACCTATGAATCTCACCAACATTATGTTGACGTTTTTAAGCATCATTTTTAGGTGAGCATTCTAAGGCTAAGGTAGAAGGAAGCGACTAGACGAGACTTAGTTGCATTTAAGGATGACTTATCCTTAAGTTTTAATTTGAATAAGTTGGATTTTAATTGTGATACTTGAATGTCTTTCATTAGTACTTTATGTTTTAATGAAGATACCTTGGAGATTGTTTTTGGTTATTTTATTTTTGGGTATCGTTACGACACTTTGTGTCTGTACTTTGCTCTATTTATTTGCATGTAGTAATTCTCTATTTAGACACCATGTGTTGTGATGATATCCATGATGTTGCACTCGCGTTTCCGCCATCGGCGAGGTGTGACATTTTCCCTCCTCTTTTGCTCTCCAACACCGACACACTCACTCACATCTCCTGAAAAATGCTAGTATCCTCCAACTCAAGATATTTACTTGTACAAGTTTGGCCTAATGGCAAGAATGACCCCTCAAGTCTCATTCCTTCTAATTTGGTCACAACTAACTTATAACACATTTAATCTATTACAACTCTAGCCCCTTAGGTCCATTTCCTATCTATTTGTGGCACAGAATACTTTTCATCACTTTATAACACATATTTTGACTATCGCTTGACTATCGGGTTTGACTTCCACGTAACTTTGTTGACCAACCAATCACATAAAGTCCTTAGCATATTCCATCTAGGGTGGGGCCTATTCATAACCGGGATACGGGTCTAACAATTCTACCCCCCTTATTTAGATTTCGTCCTCGAAATCTGTCATTCTTTACTAACCTATACTTAGTCACATAACTCATCTCATTCCTAACACCTTAATTCCTAGTTTATTTAGTGCAACAATCTAAGTGATCTTGCAACTCTATGCATACTATAACATATCACATATCCTTAATCCCCATTACTTCCCGTTTACTTCTATACCATACAACTCTTGCTTTGATTTTACATAATACAAGACATACTTATTACAACTAGTTACCATTCTACTCCGCTCTATTACCGTTACATCACCATCTCACTCGCTTAATCCTCTACTCTCATTCTTTGACTACTTGATACTTAAGAAACTCGTACTATTTGACTTTACATAATTACACTCGACTAATACGTGCACATTCTATTATTTTTATTCATCATATTTTGTACTATGCCGCCAGGCACATTATATCATCATTACAATTCCTCCATCCCATCAAGGTTTCTCCTAAGTCTCAACTAAAAGCCATGGTCTAATTCTAACCCTCCTATCTTTGTCCTTATAATTTTTAACTAATTCTAAACTTCCGATTTCTACTTCTCTAACCCTACTCGTGCCGCGTCGGCAACTAATAAGCCTACTCATTTATAATTCCTCATTTACATGGAGAGGCGTCCCAATCGATGTAAATATAGAAATATAAACTCATGGTTATGTACTCCCGACATAACACTACTACTCCTATTTCCCAATCGAACTTTTATTATTTTATTTTCATTTTTCATTTCACTCGTTATTTAAACTCTTCCATTTTCTAGCTTGGATCCACTTTACTTTAACATTTTCCCCGAAAGGACTTTCACACATGCCAAGGATGTAGGCAATCTTTGCCGGTGAAGGCAATATGTTTTATCCCGAAGGATCTTTAACACATCCAGAAGGATTCTTTATCATTCATTGACTTGGTCATCCCGAAGGATACCACTTTTAACATTCATCCCGAAGGATCATTAACATTCACACTTCATCACTTTCACATTATAGCATTGGATCCAAGCTATTAACATTTTAACTCACACACCCCTTATCCCATCCATTTTATTTAGTGAGTGCAAGCTCATAGTGCATATGAACTTGCTCATTATAAATACACACTTCTATGTGTTTTACCATCCTACATTCTTAATTCGCGTTATTTATTTTCACATCTTTACTTTACCTCTTGCATTCTTAGCCTTCATTAATCATCTTCACATTCTTACATTTTTTATTTTAGTCTACTCAACTCATTTACATCTAGACTTTGCACATATTGCCAACCGTAACTCATGCATTTATTATAGTAATTACCGCTAATCACCTTAGCCGTAATATGATAATTTCAGGACAACGCCTTTATCTCATACACACTCCTATCATTCTTTCTTGCGTCTTTAATCCACCTCATTCTTATTTTCGTATCTTATCTCTCTTCTATTAGTCTTACTCACTTCCTTTACAAGTAGACCTTACATAGATCGTCAACTATAACACATTCATTCATTATTAATAATTACAGCTAATCGCCTTAGCCGTAATATAATTATTTCATGGCAATACTTTAACCTCATACATGCCCATCTCATTATAGCCATTAGTACTTAAGAAATTCACTCTATTTCATCATTTACTCAATCCCTATGCCCTTTTTTTCATTTTGTAACTTTACTAAGTTTGTCACGGACTCATTATGTATATATTTATATCATTTCTTCACCACACTATGCTATAACACTCATTCAACATTACCACACGTTCATAATTATGCTCCTAATACTTTAACTTTCCACTAACCCATCTCTAATACCTCATTAGTCCCTTTCACACCTTACCATTATTATCTTCCTATAGTACGCATGCAAATAACTAAATCTTGAGTCTATACTATGCAAAACTATCATTCACTTATGTAGCATACATATACATAACATGTATTTCGTCTCATAATCTAAACAATCCATAACCCATTTCTAACTCATTACTTCTATATTCAACTACATCCACATCACGTAATAATTACCGACACAACCCGAGGTGCACGGTAATCCTATCACTTACACATCAAGTCATATATCACATAAAATACATCCATAAGTCCTCATCATTCTACTCATATAGCAATCACATAATTCATTTCAAAACTCAACATTCACATCCTATAACTTACATAATATTTGCCCGCATTTCTTAAACTTAAACTTAACGCGTCTACGATTGGTTTAAGTCTAGGAAATCCTAAAGAAAACCTAATTCACTTAAACCGAAGCTCTGATACCAAGTTGTTACACCCCGTACCCGTTAGACCAAAAATTTAAAACTTTTTACGCAAAAACACTTGACTTTTAAGGACATCTGGTCACTCTTTTGACGACTGACAAAAATCTATAAACATTTAGCCCTTAAGACTAATTTTAAATGAAACTAGACTCAATTACCTTCAAAACGATAGGTGGCACGACCCGTAACGACTTACGGATCAAAAGATATGATTTTTCAAAGTTTACCAAAATCTGTCCAAATCAAACCGAAATTTGGTGTCCCAAACCGAAATTTCATGTCCCAAACCGAAATTTCACCCCAAACTCACTCAAAGCAATTAACATCTCATACTAGATCGATTTCATAATCAATCAACCCGTTTGCTACCCAAAATGGGTAGAAATACACTTAACCCAAACACCCCTTTAACTACATAACCCCTTTTATACATCTTTTGACCCATTTCTCGAAAAGACAACTTCTATGACCCGATGATTAACGAAACTTTCTAGATTTCATTAGTATGTCAATGGGCTCATTCCCATATAAAAACATTTACCATTTGACTTCCCGAAAGGGTACTTACAAAATAGACGGGTTATGCAAATAACCCGTTTCACCCATTTTCACTACAAACAACCCATACGACTTCCATTTTACACCAAACTTGACTAACTTCATTTATTTAACATATCAAACATGTTCCAACAACACTTGACCCGTTCACTACCCAAAATGGGTATATTTACAACTAAACCAAACGCCCCTTTAAGTTTATACATAAACACATAAACTACACTTTGACTCATAGTTAGACTCCCAAACTTTACGACGACTTCAACACACATTATACAAACTAAAAGAAAGACTCTCGGGGGTACAACCTTGTATCGAGTTCGGTATTCTACCTAGCTCCTACTACTCATTATTTTCCGAATTCACTTCCAAATCCTTATGCTATAATCCATGAAACTTCCTTCCGTCGCGCATAAGCCTACAAAATATTGACAACTAAAAGAATAAGCTTACGCTTAGTAAGTAGCCCAACATAAAACATATATCATACACATACTTTCACATAAGCATCATAACCATCATAAAGGCTTCTAATCTACAACATCCAAACCATATCCCACATATTCTCATATCATAACCATTATCAATCACAACAACCGTAACCAACTACATACCTTAAATAGTCCAAATCCAACAAGCTACATACCCTTAGCCACAAACCACTAGCCATCCATACTTAGCTTATAACCATTCTAAGTCCAACTCTTATATTCTTACACAACCACAATACATACATGATAAATACACATATAATACAAGTTTTAGGGAGAGTTACTTACCTCATATCCAAGCTAGTCTATCATTCATGATTTCACCACCATCATCAACATCCTTACTAGTTGTCATCATCTTCTTCATTACTTCCTAACCATAACCATCATCAAAACTTATTATCACAACATATCATAATCAAGGGTTATAAAACCCATTTAACTTACCCATCATCTTTTCTATGTCATCACATGATCATCCATGATCATGTGATCAAAACCCACTTAATCCATAAACCTTCACCTCAATAATCATCATTAACTACTAGATTATAATACTTACTTGGAGTAGATTATGCTAGGGAAGACTATAAGCATTGTATCTCCATCATCTTCTTCCTTAATCATCAAGACTTGGTTTTCCCTCCTCTTTTGCTCTCCAACACCGACACACTCACTCACATCTCCTGGAAAATGCTAGAATCCTCCAACTCAAGATATTTACTTGTACAAGTTTGGCCTAATGGCAAGAATGGCCCCTCAATTCTCATTCCTTCTAATTTGGTCACAACTAACTTATAACACATTTAATCTATTGCAACTCTACCCCCTTAGGTCCATTTCCTATCTATTTGTGGCACATAATACTTTTCATCACTTTATAACACATATTTTGACTATCACTTGACTATCGGGTTTGACTTCCACGTAACTTTGTTGACCAACCAATCACATAAAGTCCTTAGCATATTCCATCTGGGGTGGGGCCTATTCGTAACCGGGATACGGGTCTAACAGACGTCTCTATTATCTTTGTTCTTTATTCTTGTTCTGTGTGATGTGATATTGTAGTGATCTGCCTTTCATCAACGTCTTTAACTCCGGTGTCTTTACGTCTTTTCCACAATGCCCATACTTCTTTTGAATTTGATCTTTATACTTTTAGTGATTCTCATTCTTTAGCTTTGATCTTTGACTTTTGAACGTTTGTTTCGATCTTTGATGAGAATTGTCTTTAAACTTTGAATGACTTTCTGATGTAGGTATGAGCATGTGGAAATTGAATGTAGTCGATGATAATGGTGGTAGTGGAACTCCCGGTCTCTTTAAGTACCTGCTTGAAAACAGTTAGCAATAAAGCATCCGGCACTTACAGGTTCGGACTTCGAGATCGTCAACAGCATAGTGTGAAAACTTTCTCTAATCCTTGCCAAGGCCATTCCTGAATCGGATGCCCCCAAGAGGGCTTACACAGATACACCGAGTTGTATCAACGATTCAGGTGAGCCGCTGAAGTATACCGAAGTATCACTCCACGACTGTAGACCATTTGAGACCACCGCGAACACTAAGCGTAACCCACAAGGGATTACCAAAGTGACCTGCTGTCAGGGCTGTTTGATGTAGACCCTGACAGGAATTTCTATTCAATCACTGAGAATCACAATTGTGAATTCCCTCATGAATGTTCTTGGCAGATTGCTAAGATCTGCGTAGGACTCTTGTTATTTACAATTGGTGTCCTTAATGTTGAACAACCAGTGTAGAAATATTAAGTGTTCCTAAGAGATCTTTTGATGTATCTCGTGGCTCTAGACTCGATTTAGTGCATTTTGGTTTTAGTAGTCGGAGGCATGGAGCAGAGTGCCTCCTTTTGAATATCAACACATCTCGGAGTAAGAGGTCGATAGATTATGCGAGGTTCTCCGCGAGAAATGAAGCAAGCATCTTTTGAGAGATACTTGAGTGGATAGAAGGTTTAGTGCAATGCGTCACTAGGTCCATGACGGATTTGTCTTCAATGCCGGTGTCACCTTAGTAACTACTAGTAGCATATGAATTGAACCCGGTTTCTGCCCTAAGGTTGAACATTTGGAGGGCTATTTCTTTTCACCCTTTTTCATAACTTTTATTTTTAATTCTTCAACCCCTTCTTTCTCCTTTCATTTCTTTTCTCCTTTTTCCAATCATACCTAAGGACTTTCTAGTACTAAGCTATTGGTATTGTCCATGGGTAGATCCCTCCGGTTCTGGCGGATCATCAGAGGTATTTCCTAACCTTAGTCACCTTATAACTCCATGACTATCCTATGTTGCCATAAACCATTCATTTGAAAAATCTCTCAAAGTGTTTATGATTATAAAACATATTTTGTTAACACCTTGAGAGTTTTGATTTTTATGAAATACAGCCCCTTCACATGTGCTCATAAGTTTTTAAGATAAATTTGCATATGTCGGGTGGAGTTTGCACTTTTTGAATTGATTGATTTTCAGTGAATATGACCGATTCGAGACACGCTTACATCACTAGTTAGATTAGCTTGAAATTATTACTTGTCCTGGTCACATTCAAAGAAAATCTCTCGAAATGGTACATTCTACTCAGACAAGTCCTATTTGAGACACACTTACATCACTGGATAAACCAGCTTGAAATTATTACCCGTCCAGGACAAGTCCTTTCAATTAATGACAGTTAAGTCTCATCAATTCATTGGGTAAAATCTGGGTCTAGCTCATGCGAGATTCCATACTTCACATACATATTTTAATCACATTTTTCTTTCTCCCCCTCAAAAATAGCATATTGATGTTGTTTTTGGAAAACGTTAGATTAAAATATGTTTTTTGAGGTTTATGGGAAGAATTCAACAAGAACTTTTTGTTTTGAACAAAGATTTGTTTCAAGTACTCCCCCTTAACAAGTGAAATCACTTCTTGAGGTTTTAAACACGAGAGGGAATACTTGTTCTTTTGAGCAGAATTTTGAAAAAACTTATCAAAATTTTGATTAAATTCTACTCAAAAGTAAGAAGCTTTCGCTCCTTATATTAGGATTGAGGCACTAAAGCGTACCTCAGGGTCCTTTCTTTACAAGGTACGGGTTGTACACTGTTATATGTGCACAAGCCATACTATTTCACAAGCAAATAATCATTAGAATATCTAACTCTTACATCAATCAGTGTTTCTGAAAACCGTGAAGATAGGATCAGGTCGTTGAAAATTCCTGATTGGAAATGATGGTCTGCTTCTAACGTAGCTTTCAAGTCTCCTCATTTGATCTCTGAGAACAAGCCTTTTCTCAATCTTCAGTATAAATTGACGAACTTCTCGTAGTTGAGAAGCTGTCCACCTGCTAGTCTTGTACAACTCTCGATCTCTCACCCGGATCACGAACCCATCTCGAACTTTCTGGAGTGTGTAGTCGCAGAACTTATGAACCTCCTTGTATCCCATGAAGCAATTGATGGAGAGATCACACTTGTAGACAAACCCAAAGGTTGGGTCTTTCTTCATGGTGTACTGGGGTTCTTGGTTGATCTCAGGAAGGTGTAGAAGTGGTGCGGTTAAGTTAAGCTTCCTTTGATAGCTCTCGACCCCAAGTTGCAAGTCTTCAACGCATTCTTGAATGATCTTTCTTCTGATGAAGTATGGTAATAAAGTGCTGAATGCGTATGTAAGATCAGTTGAGAAATGATGCATCTTCCCTTGAACTTTGATGAGATACATATCTTCAAGATTGTTGAGGCTCAAATCTGGGAAGTCTGCTTCTGAGAATGAGTAAATCTTCTGATCTTGTCTTCTAACCCTGATTTTATGTAGAAAGGATTAATCATACCTCTCTTCTGCTTGAATGCTAACCACACCAATTATTCTAAGATTGCTCATCACTGGAGTAGGAGACTTCTTCGTAAGTTTGCTTTTGTACCAGGTTCTCCTTTTCTTATTCCAGTGGTATATTCCCAGTTGCACATCTTGATCGTACAATACTCTGTTTGTAATGAAGAATCTTGTTTCTGTTTCTTCGATGGCCGGTTGTGGATAGCTTGCAGTAGGAATTAGGGTTATGGACGTTGCATACTTAGGTTGACACTTGTTAAAGTGTACAAGAAGTTCCAGGTCGTTGTTGAAGAAGAAGCTGTATGGAATAGCAGGTTGATCTGAAGTTCCAATTACTGGCAAAGGCTTTGTCCAATCCGTAACGTATGGTCGTTTGTGTTGAGAAGTACTATAAATCACATACGTGTCCGGATTTGTCCGGCTGATATCATTAGACATTGCTCGTGTAATGTTTTTCAAGTGATATTCGAGCTCAGCTGCACTAGAGGACCAATCTTTTAGCAAGTTGAATGCGTCATTCTTTATGCGACGAAGTTCTCCTTTTGTAAGCTTCTTGATTCGTTGATCGCGTTTGAGTTTTTGTGTGAACTCAAGTGTGTGTCCTTCGATCATGGAGTCATCATCGACATATGGTTGAGCACTGACGAGTTTATCAAACCACTCGTTCCCTTCAGTCATGTATTCGTCAAGCCATGAGACAACCATTGTCTTTTTGCTTATTTACTTCTTTCCATGCTTAGACGTTGTTGCTTTCGACTTAGGTGGAGAGTCTGGTTGATCTTGCTGTTGTTGGAACTCATCGTCTTCAGTTAACTCAAAATGATGTTCCATTGCTGTTGGTCCAGAGCCAGAAGCCTTTGGTGGTTGGTTAGCTGTTGTTGTGGTTGCTGATGGTTTGACAGTTTATTGATGTTGAGAAAAAGAGCTGCCGACATTCTTTGGTTTCTTGGCTTGTGAGTTCGGGTCAGGGTCTTCATCTTCTCTTGGACGTTTTCCTTTGTCAGCATCAGCTTTGCATGACTCCTTCAAGATATTAGCCTTAATAGCCTCAGAAATGGCAATTTGTTCAGGAGTTGGTGATGTAAGACTTGTCAAACTTTCAAACAATTGAAGCTGAAGTTCTTCAAGAGTTGGTTCCTTTGGCTTCGTTGGTTGGGTTTGTAAGACAAGTGGAACTGTAGCAACAATATTATTGAGAAGACCTTCGATGTTTGGTTCAAGATATTCTTTGACTTTCTTTGACGTGATTCTTGGCAAATACATTTTCAAGTATTCTTCAGTGTTGCCCTTGATAGCAGTGAACATCTTGTCTTGAATGTCATTGGAAAGGAATTCATCAATTCGAGCTTTGGTGTTTTGGAGCTCGTTCACTTGTCTAGCAAGGCCAGTGACCATATTTGTTAACGTTTCGATCTGGTCAAGAAGCTTGTCATTTTTCATTACTCTTGCAAGCTTTACGACCTTTTTCACCCTTTTTGATGCTTGGGAGACCAACGGATTGATGGGTTTCTTGATTGACTTGCTTGTTGATGTTGTTTGTGTTGGTGGTGGTGAAGAATATGTTGATGATTTAGGATGTTGTTTGTCTTTTGGAGGAGATGCTTACTGAGAGACGGGATGTCTATCGCGGTTAATTGGAGGAGAGTGTGGAGGAGTAGTTAGAGGTGTTTGAATGTAATCGTCAGCTTCCTTCTCCTCAATAGTTTTCCTAGCCAACCTTTTTTCCTCCTCCTTTGCCTTCTTTTCCAATTTCAATTCTTCAGCAGCTTTTCTAATAACTTCATCATCAATAAACACATTCTCCGTGTTATCATCATCATCCATGTCAAACTCTTTAATTTGTTCTTCTTCATCCTGTTCCTCGTCATTAACGGGTTGATTAACCGGATCTGAGCGAGGTTGAATGTCTCCTCCTGCACCTCCAGACCCACCGGGTTGATTAACCGGATCGATGAGGGTCTGGTCTTCACCAAAATCTTTTTCAATTTCTTCATCTATTCTCATTTGTTCCTCAAGCATCTTCTTCTTTCTCCTCTCTTCATCAACTTTATGTGATACACGACTTTCGTACAGAGCAATCTCGGTAGCTATTTCTTCTTTGAAGATCGTTGGTTCTTCATCAGTTTTCGTATCAGAACCGGATTCCTCTTCTTCAACAATCTGTTCTTCTTCAGGCTCAGGCTTAGAAATCTTGACAGGTACTCTCCTCTTGGTGTATTTAGGAGGACCTGGTTTAATTTTATTTGAGGTGCTGGATGTTCTGCCTGTCTTGCTACCTCCTTTTGCTCGAGTCTTAGCTGGAGTAGGTTCATCATCATACTTGCTGAATCTGACATATCCTTCCTTGAACGCTTTATCATACTTAAGGTATGCTTTCGTTTTCTTGATCTTGTCTGTCAGAAGAGATTCAGGAAGTCTCATCCCTTTTTTGCGAGTGCTTCCTTTCGGGATGTAGACTTGACTGAATGTTTTCTCCATAGCAAATAAATGCTTCTCTGGGTCTTCTAGACGTCTAGGAATGTCTTCATTATCATCAAGAAGATGGTAGATGAGTAACTTGGTGTATCTTACAAACTGGATTTTGGTGAATGGTTTTAAATAGTAACTTTAAATCTGAAAGACTATGTCATCCCAGATGAGTTGAGCATAATCGATTTGTTTCTGATTCACTATTCCCCAAAAGATTTGCAAGTGAGAAAGACGAGGATTTTCATGACCGCTATCTCTTCCGAAGACTGATCTAGCCAAGATATAGTAAATGGTTCTCCACGATTGGGGAATGAGCTTGGCTTCAACCTTGGAAAATGATTTCAGTGGATTGTTCGGCTGTACATCATAACCAATCTCCAAGAGGAAGTTGAGAACGTCTTCTTCTGATGGAGTAGGATGAAACTTCTTGGTTGGTGCAAGAGCTTCTGGCAGAAGTAAGGTTTTACGGAGATAGTTAACATCAACAGTGACTTCTTTTCTGTCCAGTGTGCAGGTGAACGAGTCTTCACCCATGTCCAGCTTGATTGTGTGCCACATTTGGTGAATGTAGAACTCGGGAATGGAAGCAGACTTATCCTGCATGCTCCTACACTTGTGTAGTTTGAGAATTTTAATAGCTATTTAACATGATGGTTCAGCACCCTTGATCTTGTGAAATTCAACGCGTGCGTTGTTCTTGCCAATGTACACATCATAGTCTTGTGGAAAGGTGTTTTCTTTTGTGAGCATGGGAAGTGGTTGTTTTGCAGCCATTTGAGATATCTGAAACATCAATCAAAGAAACAAGTTTGCAGGACACATGAAAGTTAGCACATTATTAAACTTATTATCATTCATGTGACCATTTTCTTGTATCATTGATTTTACATGTCTTAAGATTATTAACTTTGCAATTATCATCTTTGGACATTGTGTGAATTACCAATTAAACAGGTTCACTTTTGTTGACCATCATCCAATTTCGACAACATGTGATTTTGTTTGAATTTCGATATAATTAGACCCAATTGCGACAATGTTGATGAATTGCGACGGATATATTTAGTTGTGACAATTTTGGCCAATTCCGATGAATTTTTGAATTCTGACAGGTTTTATCCAATTCCGATGGATTTTGAATTTCGATGAAATTAGTGCAATTGTGATGAAAAATCTTAATTGCGATAAACCATGTCCAATTGCGATGAAATTTTTTGAATTACGATAACTTTGCCCAATTGCGATGAAAAATTTGAATTTCGATAAATTTTGTGCAATTGCGACAAATTTATGCAATTCCGATGGATTTTGAAATTTTGACAATTTCGCAAGTACAAATTTTAAGGAAAATTTTAAAATTTGAATTTCATACTCCCCCTCAACACTTGTTCGGAAAGAATGGTTAATTTGTTTTAAAGAACAAAGTGTTGATGGAATTTTTGTACTTGCATTTTTTGTTAAATAAAGTAAAGAAAAATGAAAATTCTTTTTGTGTTTTTGATAAGATATTTACAAAGAAGGTTTTGGTGTTTGAATTTCTTAGTTGTGTTTATGAAAGTTATTCAAATCATCTGGAGTCAAACACCGCATACCTATTTGGTGAACTAATTCCAAAAATCTTGCATGGGGCAAGGCTTTGATGAATAAGTCCGCTAATTGGTATTCAATACCCACAAAGTATAATTCAATAGTACCCTTTTCAACATGCTCTTTGATGAAATGATATCGAAGTGTGATATGTTTTGACTTCGAGTGTTGAACCGTGTTGCATGAGATGGCAATGGCACTCTTGGAGTCGCAGTACATGGGAATCTTATTAAAGATGTAACCGTAGTCCATCAGCTATGATCGCATCCAAATGACTTGAGCATAGCATGCTGACATGGCTACATATTCCGATTCTGTTGATGACAATGAAGTGCAATCCTGCTTCTTTGACTGCCAAGATACAAGTTTGTCTCCTAGAAACTGCACTCCCCCAGATGTACTTTTGCGTGGGTCTAAACATCTTGCATGATCAGCATTTGAAAAAGCTATTAGTTCAAAACCAGAATTCTTCGGATACCAGATCCCCAAATGGATGGTTCCCTTTATGTATCGAAGGATTCTTTTAACCTCAGAGAAGTGTCTTTCAGTTGGTCGTGACTGATAACGGGAGCATAGGTATACGTCAAAAACTATATCTGGTCTGCTGGCTGTTAGATATAAGAGGGACCTAATCATATTACGGTATTTTGTAGGGTCAACTGGTGTACCATGTAAATCAGCATCCAGTTTTGGGGATGATGCAGACATAGGTGTGTTATAAGTATCACAACTTGTCATGCCATGTTTCTTTAAAATCTCAAGAACATACTTGGAATGACTTAGAAAAATTCCACGAGGGGATTGATGAACTTGAAGTCCTAAGAAGAACGTAAGTTCACCCATCATGGACATTTCAAAATTTTGTTTCGTTAATCTTGCAAAAGCATTTGAGTACTTTTTATGTGGTGAACAAAAAATGATGTCATCAACATAAATTTGAACAATTAAGATGTCCTCCCCGTATCTTTGAATAAACAGTGTGGGATCAACTGATCTTTTGGTAAAGTGATTAGCAAGTAAGAATGTAGACAGTTTGTCGTACCATGCCCTCGGGGCTTGTTTAAGGCCGTAAAGGGCTTTCTTGAGTCTGTACACAAGATTAGGAAGATTTGGATCGTTGAAGCCCTATGGTTGAGTGACATACACTTCTTCACGGAGTTGCCCTTTCAGAAATGCAGTTTTCACGTCCATTTGATAAACGATGATGTTCTAGTGAGCAGCATACGCCAGAAACATGCGGACAGCTTCAAGTCTAGCCACTGGTGCAAAGGATTCTTCAAAATCAGTGCCTTCTTCTTGGCTGAAGCCTTTGGCAACCAGACGCGATTTGCTATGAATTACTGTTCCATCAGCATCAAGTTTGTTTTTCCAAATCTATTTAAGTCCGACAACATAGACTCCATCGGGTCTTTCTACCAATTCCCAGAGTTCAAGACATTTGAATTGATCGAGTTCTTCTTGCATTGATTCAATCTAATTGTCATAATTCATTGCTTCTTTAATGTTCTTTTGTTCAGCTTGACTGATGGTAAGAGCATAAACGCATGTTTCACCATCCGTGTGAAGTCTTTGTCGTGTCATGACTGGATTATCTGGATTACCAATCACATTTACTAAGGGATGATCTTTTGTCCATTTGTGTGTTGAAGGGTAATGTTGAAAAAGATTGTGCATATTAGACGGATCCAAGTTGCGTGTCGATGACTCTGCAATATCGGGAATGGTTGGAGCCGGAGCAAATGGATTAAAGAAGGTATTTCCGTCATAATCTGCAGGTGCGGGTACTGCTTGTTGTTGTAGATCTTCAGCTGCATCTTCAGTGTTGGAAGCGGTTTGTTCTGCTGTTGGTGGAGATTCAATTGGAGGTGCATCTGTAGCAACTGTTGTTGTTATAGTAGCAGGTGTATCAGGTATTGGATTATTATCAGGTTGTGCAGCGGAAATTGGTGATACATCTGGTACACGAAATTCAAATGAATCATCAAGCTGTGGAGCAAACAAGGTTTCCAATTCTTTACGGTTAAGTGAAAGAGGTGCAGATGATTGATCTAGAAAGTTTAGACGGTTGGTTGCGGGTCCTAAGCTGTTTTGCTCAGAATCCATTTCTGTAAGCTCATCGAAATTAGCATGAATAGTCTCCTGAATTTCTCTAGTACGATGATTCCAGATTTGAAAACCTTTGGAGTTCTCACAATATCCAATGAAGATACCAATGTCTGCTTTGGCTTTGAGTTTTCCAAAATCATCACGATCATTATTTAGGTAACAAAGGGCACCAAATACATGAAAGTTGTTTATATTTGGTTTTCGGTTGTGAACAATCTCATAAGGAGTTTTGTGATGCCGTTTGGTGATCATGTGTTAGGAATTTTATAATTTATGTAATAGTTCATTGCTGCTGTTAGTATAAAGCGGTTCTTGCTGGTAGTATTAGTTGCTGCTGGTCATGGTTTCTGCTGGTAGCTTTGATTCGTTTCTGCTGGCAGTGTTCATTGCTGCTGGTCATAGCGTATTTTTAGTATGTTTGTTAGATTTATTCTAGGAAGAGATTTGTATATATCTCTTCACACGTTTTCATAGAAGCTGTATTAGGGTTTCTTAGTCTATAAAAGAAACATGCAGCTAGGGTTTATGTACGACTTTTCTCACAAAAACAATATCATTAGTGAAATAAACGATCCATAGAGGATCAAAGTATTATAGTTATTCTTCTTTAACTCTTGTGTTTAGTTTCCGCCTGAATACAAGTTTATTGTTCAGAGATTCTCAAAGTAGTTTGCTTGTGTTTACATAAGTTTTCTACGAGTTCCACCAAGCTCAAAGATCTATCAAGGTGCACGATCCTACATCATGCAACGGTTTTGGGTATAACATGCAGTTGAAAGAGCTTCTGCCCATAGGTAATCTGGTAATTGAGCATTGATTAACATCGTTCTTGCAGCTTCCACTAACGTCCTGTTGCGTCTTTCGACAACCCCATTCTGTTATGGACTTCTTGCAATGGATGTTTGATGTTCAATTCCCACTTTCTCAAAATAAGATCAAATAGTTTTATTTTTGAATTCAGTTCCATTGTCTGTTCTAACTTTTCTGACCGTATTACGAAGCTGAACTTGAATTTTAGTGAGAAAGGTGATGATCATTGAAGGAGCTTGATCTTTGTTTCAGAGAAAATAAACCCAAGTCCATCTGGAGTAGTCATCGATAATTACTAAAATGTAGCGTTTACCGTTTATCGTTTGAACACGCATAGGGCCACACAAATCCATATGAAGTAGTTGCAGAACATGATCTGTACTGTGTTATGTTTTTGAAGGGAAGTGTGCACGAGTACTTTTTCCTTGTTCACAAGCTGCACATAAGTGATCTTTTGAATATCGAAACCGTGGAAGACCATTGACTAGTTTGTGATGTGCGAGTTCAGTCATGGTTTTGAAATTCAGATGAGATAGTCATTTGTGCAATAACCAGGATTTTGTCGAATGTGCTTTGGAGAGCAGACATATAGGAGAAGAAGCAATCATATCAGACATTGAGATGGTATAAAGACTAGTTCCACGTTTGCCCAACATTAGATTATTTCCTTTTAAGTCACGAACGAAACAAGTTTTCTCCCGAAATGCTACTTCTAAATCCCCATCACAAAATTGACCAACGGAGAAAAGGTTGTGACCAAGCCCTTCGACATAATAGACACGACTAATTTTGATGTTGCCATTGACGTAATCTCCATAGCCCATGATAGCAGCAAAATGATCATTCCCGAATCTGAAAGTGCCAATGAACTTTGCAACAAAATTTACTAACAGTTTGAGATTGCCTGTCATATGTCGGGTACAACCGCTATCAACAATCCATAGAACAATTTGTACCACCTGCATGACACGAAAATGACAAAGATGGAGTGATGGTAACAGTAGAACCCAGAGAATTTGTGGGTTCCGTTAGGTTAGTAACACAGTTATAAATAACTTTAGGTAGCCATGTAAAACTAGGTTTCCTTTGTAACCAACGTTGCCATGTCCAACTAGTTTTAGCTTTCTTCTTAGTGAATTCGCTAGGTGATGGGATTACCTTAGGAGTTGTTTTCACAACTATGGGTGTGTCTAAGGCATTTTTAGAAACTACACTTGGTGATTTTCCTAGCATAGACTTAGAAGCAATAGTGGGCCTAGAGGGAATGCTAGATGTACGTTTCTTGTTACGAGATAAAAGAGATTTTGCAACACATTTCGTATGATCACCAGATAACATGCTTTTACGACAAAACACACAAGATGCATTAACATTCAAAACATTCAAAGTCTTAGCATTCGTTACATCGATATTAGAATTACAAGTTTTTAAGTTCGAATCTAAATCAGACGCAACATGCGTTTTATTCAAATTCCTAAGTTGATCTTCTACTTCTTGGGCTTCTAGTTTTCCGCTTCTACATTGCCAGATCCTATTCTTCTATTTGTTGCTCTTACGCTTTGATCTGCTAACGCTAGTAGTGGGGACTATTCCTGTAGAAGTGGAAGGATTCAAGTTAGTAGTCTAAGGGGATGTTTGCCTAGGTATTGTGTCCATTTTGTACATTCCTGGTGCAATCACATTTGTGTGAACAAACTTTCCTTTTTCAAGTAACTGAATTTTCTCTTTGAGTTCAATGATGATGTGATTCTTTTGTTGAATTATTGAATCGAGTTCTCTATTTAAGCGAACGGTGTCATTACGATTTTGACAAACTTCATCGATTTCTTTTTCATATTTGAAAATTTGACTTTTTAAAACAGCATTTGCATCTTCAAGATTCTCAACTTTGGATGTTTGACTGTTATGAAAGGACATCGTTTCATTTTGACTTTGCAATTTTAATTCAAAATCAAGACTCTGAGTTTGACACCATTGTAGCTTCTGATTAAGTTGAAAAATTTCTGTTGAAAGTTTACTTTGCACATCATCATTGTGTTTAATTATTCTCTCATTTTCTCTTTTTAAAGTCTTAATTTCGTGTCTCAACATTTCAGTATTAGTAGTGTGATCATCAAGAAGCATAGCATTGCAAGACTCATAAATTGAATTCATAACCACAAAGATAATATCAGAACTTAGAACATCTTCCAAGAGTCTATCAGCATCATTTTGTAAAACTTTGTTTCGACGTTTTTGTTTTGAGATCGAATTTTCAGTTGCATTGAAAGTGTTCATCATGGATGTTACTTCTGTTTGGAGTTCCTGTTCCCAGAGTGTAGCACAAAGACGCAAATGTTTAATGTATGGTAAAAATTGTTTTTGAAAAATTTCTCTCTTTTCTTTTTCGTATGGAGATAGAAAAGTGGAAACTGTTATCTCGGAGTTACGTTCAATTGCTTGTTCTAAAAGGTTGATGTCTTCCATAAACGTATCAAAGTATCTAAGTACAAGACATCGTTTAGGTAATGGTGCAATTACTCCAGAAGTTGGTAAATGACCATTTATTTGTGCCACTGGTTTAACAGGACCAACATCAGAAGAAGATTCATTAATTTGCATTATAAACCATGGTTGTTCTGTTTTATCTTTTTTATGGAACGAAGGTGTTAGAAATATGAGGCACTTTTGAATAATCAAATGGTTTATTGAACTTAACATTGCTCATTTTTGATCGACTCTCTTCGTCCTGTTCCTGTTCTTCCTCACAGTTATATACAACAACACGCATAATTGAATCATCAAAGAGGTGATCTACACTATACAATTTTGGGTTTTCCTTGAGTGCTTTGTGTAAAAAAACGTGGTTTGTCATCACCAATAGCAAAACCATAACCTTGGGGATTTTGCTTCCAAGAAAACTTTTGAATTGTTGTTGCAGATTCACCAGTTTTATAAACAACTTTTTGAAACTCTTTTAATTTACTTTCCAAATCTACGATTTCATCAAGATAAGAATCAACTCGTTTCCTCGACACTTTTTTATGTTCAGAAAAACTAGCTTGACAAGTTGACAACTCTGTTTTTGTTTTTGAAAGTTCAAAATTGAGGTGTTTAACCTGTTGTTTAAATTCTAATTTTTCTTGTTCCATTTGAGAAACCAAGTTATGTTTGGAAGCAACTAATTCTCGTATTTGATGTTGTAAATCTTGTTCGTTGACATAAGCTTTTTGAAATGCAGCTTCAAAACCTTGTTCACGTTTTTCTTTTGTTTCAAAATTTGTGAGTTGTATTTTATAGCACTCAAGTTCCTTAGTTAATGATGCAACTTTGGATTTTAAGTTTCTGTTGATCTCATTGCATTTTTCAATCTGAGATTTTTGTGAGCCCAACTGGGATTGGGTGGTCGATAGTAAGGTCATGAGTTCTGGATCTGGACCGAGAGAAGGTTCATTTTGTTCAATTTGATCATTGTTATTATCATCAATTGGATCATCAAATGTAACAACTGGGTTAATTTGATCTTCATCAAATGTAACAACTGTGTTCATTTGTTCATCTTCTTGAGGAGATAATAATGAATCATTTTGAACAACTTGCTCCTCGTCTGATGCAGATGCAGATGGTGATACAATTTCATGTATTAGACATGTTGTTGGATCAGGTACCTGACACAGACCGTCAGTATCATATACTGGGCCTGTGTCACTCATGTGAAGTTCCTGCATGTTTGCCATTAGCATCACAGCTGCATTTGCTTCCAAATCCTCCATGTCACCATCTGAATATGCATTTGCCATGAAGCTGTTTTCTTTGTCAGTAGGATTGCCCCCTGATTCATCCTTTAGAGCTAGAAGTAGTGCCTGCTTATGAAACTCACTGCTTCTGACTCTAGGTTTGGGACATGCATTAGCCAGATGACCTTTCCCATTGCAGTTATAGCACTTGACCATAGTATTTCCAGTCCCTGTATTCCTAGTTTCCATAATTTTAACCCTTTTCTGAGGAGCACCTGCATTGTTCCTACTTCCACTAGCTGCATTAAACCGTTGTCCATTTCCTGAATTTCTCATATAACCTCCTGATCCAGTTCTTCCATAAGTACGATTCTGTATTTCAACCCATCCATCTTGTACAACAGCTTGATTCCTTGTGTTAGATGAAGTGAGGAGACGATTGTTGGATTTGTTAGAAAATTTGCTGAAAGCACGTGTAATAAGTGGAAATCCTTCATTCAAAGAGGTGAATGTGTTAATACAAATACCGTCCTAAAAACGTTATTTATATTTTACGATCTTTGCTTTATTTTGTTAATGACAATAATAAGGTTTATCTTTAGCAAAGCATAAATATAAGTTAAAATCTTTTACATTTATAGTAACAAGTCTTTTAAAACACATTTACACATTACATGATCACTAGGATTCACATTGCATATATACATTTTGCATTTACATGTTTTACTTTTATTTCTTAAATTAGAAATATTAAACATGACATCATGGCATACCTCATTTTGATATCTTTAGGATATCTTGAGGGTTGAGGTGATATCTTGTATAGATATTCAAGCTAAAGAGGTTGACTTTGGAAGATATGGAAAGATTGTGCAAGATATGGAAAGATATGGGAATATCTTAGTTGTCTGGTTCCTGTGGAACCAAACACCATAACTGGCGGATCCCAGAATTTAGATCCGCCAAATCCGTGCTCTGTTGATTAGCTTTGCCTATAAATAGCAAGCTGATTATTCAGGCACACTCATCACTCATATAGCTTAAATTATATATTCATTCATTTATACATCACTAACCCATATCATTCATTTCATTCTTAGTGATCTATCTTTTGTAGCAAAGAAGATCAAGCATACAAGCTTCAGCAGACTGTTGCAAGTTTTATTAGTTAGATACTGTGTGATTTGTTAGTGTTCACACATCATTGTTATACCTTCATTTAGTAGAGTTTGGTTAGTGTTTTAGTCCTTAAAACACAAATAGTTTCGGAAGTGGTTGTACCCTTGTTAAAGAACCAACGGGAGTGGTTGTACCCTTGTAAAGAACCCGGTGTTTATGTTAGGATCTCTGAGAAATAAGGATTTCTCATTACTGCCGATAGTGAAGCTGGTTCCTGCTGATAGTTATTCATTGCTGTTGCCGTTGGTTCCTGCCGATAGTTTAATTTTGTTTCTGCTGATAGTAGTTGTTACTGCGGGTTTTAGAAATTGTTATCCCGTATGTTTAGAAAGTTTGTTAGATTTATTTTTAGAAGAGATCATGTTTATCTCTTCACACGTTTTCTTGTATGACGGGTTAGGGTTAGGGTTTCTTATCAGTATAAAAGAAACATCCCGTCTATGAGTTATGTACGACATTACAATATTCAATAACACAATTTCTTAGTTCATAGTCTGATCCATAGAGGATCATTGTCTTCTATTATTTTCTTCTTTACATTCTTGTTGTTTAGTTTCCGCATAAACGCAAGTCTTACTCCTAGAGATTCTCGTTTAACCAAGCTCTATCAAGCTAGAAGCACTCGATCCTACAAGTGGTATCAGAGCCTGGTGAGGATCTCTGATAAAGAAGAAAACTTTTCTAAATCTTCTCTCTTGAACCTTTTTCAATGTCGCTATCAGGAGATAAATTTGAAATGTGGGCAAGGAAGATTAGAACCTTGTTCCATAATGATTCTATGGCAAAGCTGACTGAAAATGATGAATCCTATGAGGCAAAGGAAAATTTGGAAGAATATGCTCTAATGGGATTCCCATCTTAGGTACAAAAATGTAATCCTGCCTGTCAAGAATTATACTCAACTCTTAATAAAGAATATGGTGACATGAAATCTAAGTATAATGAATACTTTATTAAGGTTCAAGCTTATGATAATGCGGTTAAAACCTTGGAAAAACAAAAGGTTTGGTTCCAAAAGAATCAGTTAGCTTATGAGGAAAAGATTAAGGTTTTACAGAGAGATTTAAGAAACACTGCTAACGAACTTAAATATTCTGAATCTCAAAATGCTAAGGTCATGTCAGAAAAACAAGATTTGCAGACTAAGCTAGACAATTCCTTGGCTAGGTTTGATAAATGGAAAGATTCATCTAAAAACCTACACAAGTTAGTTGATAGTTCTATGTCTGTAAAAACTAAACGCGGTTTAGGGTTTGGTGACTACATAGGGCAAGATCAAGTCTATGACCCTAATGAGTATAGTGTGTTTGACCCTGAACCTGTTGACTATAAAATTCCTGTTAAGTTTGTAAAAGAAGGAGGAATGAATGCAGTTCCTCCACCTATCAGAGGAGTTTTTATGCCTACCCCTGTCCACTCTCTTTCTGACATTGACTCAGATGAGTCACAATTGGTTTATGGTAAAAAGTCTAGAGACTTACCTGAACCTGATGATTTTGTCTCTTGTTCCACAAGTGTCAAGTCCTCAGAAGCAGAGTCCAAAGACTTTGTTTCATGTGATTCAAGTGAAGAGTCATCAACACCTAAGTACCATGAGTCCTCAAGTGTAACTAATGATAAATCTGCTTCTAAAACAGCTTTCTCAGACAACAGCTCAAGTAATTCTATTAAAAACAAATTTGTCTCTAGTTCCAGAAGTGATAATTTTGTCTGTAATAAGAAAAGTTATGGTAAGAACAAGGCTGTTAGGAAGAAGTCATGTTTTGTGTGTGGCAGTCAATATCATCTCATTAAAGATTTTGATTATCATGAGAAGAGAATGAAGATGAATGGTGGGCAACAACAGACCAGATCATTGTGGAAAAATGTTAAACAAATACCACCATATGTTCCACATACAATAGGAATGAACTATTATAGAGCTCCCTTTCTTGTTGATAGACCTGTTCCTGCAGGTAAGTGTGTTGCTGCTGATAGTCAGGGAACCATTCCTGCTGATGCTTCCTCATTCTTTCAGAGGGATTTCAGGTCTGCTTATTTTAACCCAATCTTTGGAGGGGGAATGGCTTACTCTCCATGGTTTCCTTGGTGATTGTCCTGTTTGTCTGATCATGTTGTTGTATATTTCTTTGCTGGTTTTGAGGGGAGGCATTAGCCTAAGGGGAGGCTAATGCTTGTAATTTTGTCTTGTTTCTCATTCTTTTATGTTTTGTGTTTTACTTACTTTGTTTTGCAGGTTTTAGTGTATTTTGTTAGCTAACTTTGTTTTGAAGCTCTCAATTTCTCAATGCTTGGAATTAAAACTAAAGACTGTAATTTCCATTCATTTTGATTAAGATGATTACATTCAGTCGCAAAACACAAAAGCTACATATCAAGATCTTTTAAACATCCTACCAACCTACTCTGCTTCACATCCCTCATCACCACTCCACCTAAACCCTGCCACCTACTCCATCTTTCCCTTTCCTTTCCCAGCCATATCAGGCATGAACCTTCCACCCCTCTGATGGCTTATATCTTCATACACGTTTGGGGCTGGAAGTGCCAATACCACTGGGAGTGGCTGTCTTGGTTGAGGGAGTGGCTGATCTCTCATTGGAATTGAAGAGCTTGGGGTAGAATGTGTCTGACGTGATCTAGGGCGTAACCTAGTTGTTGATTGGCTTGGCTGTGGAGTTGGCTGGCTTGGCTGAGGAGTTGGCTGGCTTGGCTGAGGAGTTGGCTGGCTTGGCATTGGGGTTGGATGATTTCTTTTTGGTACCGGTACTTTGTAGAAGGTTGCAGCAGTCCTTTCCATCTCTTCACTAAGCAGAGCCACAGTTTTCTTCATCTCTTCCCTTAGCTTATCTGTGATGGGAAAATTGGGAGGATATGTTTCCCATTCACCTTGATAATAAGTCAAGGACTTCAGCTCTGATGATCCTTCATCATCAGAGCTAGAGTACTTAAAAGACGAAGGAGTAGATGGAAGAGGATCAGATGAAACCTCCTCAACCTTTGCCTTGCCTTTGTATTGAGAAGATGATACAGTCGGGGGAAAGTAATTTTCCCACCCTGATTCAGTGGAGGAGGAGGAGTCTGATGAGATTTTGATGATAGGAATTTTGGATGAACTCATGTTTTTCCTTGCTTTAAAGACTATGGGTTAGGATTGTGATAACGAAGTTATTTGATTTGGGAAAAAGAGCATTTATAATGAGAAGGTGATTAGTGCGAATTTATTGTTGGTTGGTGTTGAGATTTAATTCAGGCGGTTTATTCCTAATGACTGGATTTGGAAGGTTGACTTTGGTCAAACCACTTTATTGCTGCCGATTGACCAAGTGTTACTGCCGTTTGACTAAGGGTTCCTGCTGACTATGTTAAATTTAGGGAAGTTCGTTAAGTCAATTGGTCAATGATACGTGCGCGGAATTGCAGCAATTTAAATTGCTATATTTAGCAACCTAACCTAAAATTGCACTTCTCACATCTCAAATTCTCAAAATCCTTTCAAACCCTAATTCATTATTTTTCTCCTTTCGAACCCTAGTCCATTCATCTAATACAATGACAACACTTCGCTACAAAGATGATCACAACAAGGTTGCATACTTAGAGTCTTCTTCTAAAAGTGATGGTTATGATGAGGTGTTAGCTTTTCTTCGTGGGTCATCTATTCACTATGCACTCACTCATTGTCCTGTAACGGTGTATGATTCACTCATTAAGCAATTTTGGGCAACTGCTAGAGTCAGACATATTGTGGGAAGGGAGGACGACATAGTTGCCACCATTGATGAGCACGATGTCATCATTTCTGAGGGGTTGATTCGGGTACACCTCCGATTTCCTGAGGAGCATGGAGCATATGATCTTTCCAGGCAAGAAATCAATGATGGTATGGCTGCCATAGGTTATCCTGTCACTGGTAGTTGCACATTTTATAAAAATAAGCTGTCTCCTCAATGGAGATTTCTTGTTCATACTCTACTTCAATGTATGAGTGTAAAGACCGGTGGTTGGGACCAATGTCCTAGTCCCATTGCGTCTGGTCTTGTTTGTCTGTCTCAGGGTAGGATATATAATTGGGCCAAATATATTTTTGAAGGGATGATTGAAAATATCACTGGTGATAAAAACAGATTTTTAATGTATCCTAGATTTCTTCAAATTATCTTAGGTGTTCAGACCAATGACCCATCCCCTAAGATAGTGAATCGGATGACTGCTAAAATGTTTGCAATGATGAAGATGAATTTTGCAGGCCAACATTTGCCATTATTACCTGCCATGTTACACAATGCCAATCCTGTTGACTACCCAGATCCTGCTGACAATGACATTGTCCCACCCTCACCCAATGCAGCTGATGCTGATGCATCCAATGCTGCTGGTGAAGGGACTTCAATTGCTACTGATGCATCTGCATCTGTTGCTGCTGATGACCCATTACCACCATCACCTAGACCAGTCACACCTAAGACTAATGTCCCTGATGAGCCTATTGTCCAAACCACCACTGTTGGTCCACCTGTTGCCCAATCAACACCTACTATGGATACGCCTTCTTCTTCTTCAAGGCTTTCAACTCCTAGTCCTTCTAGGCAGCCTTTTAGTGAAGACTTCCATATAGGGGAAGAATTTCATATATCTCCACCTTGATCCAATGAAGCTCCTAACACCTCAGGCATTCCTGCTGGTGGAGCTGAGGATGTTGCTGATCTCACTTCTATGTCCCAGTTACTTGACAGGTCTATGCAAAAGATTGAAGCATTGGAGTCAGAGCTTAAAGAGACCAAAAGGAGTTTTAGTGAGAAGGTGGAGACTTTGGAAAAGGAACTCAAGGTTACCAAAGAAACTTTTAGTGAGACTATCCAAAAGCTAAATGAAAGGATCAGCTCTTTAGAAGCTTAACATCTGCAAAAGAAAAGAAGGGTTGTGCTTTCTGAGTCTGAGGATGATCAGGCTGATATGTCATTTGATGGGCTAAATGTGGTGGCTTCTGTTTCTCTTGATAGTGCACACACTGAAATACCTACCTCTTCTGAGCCCACTACAACTACTAAACCTCAGGCTTTCTCAAGAACAAGGACCAAGCAGCCCTCAAGAATGTCGGCTTTTGAGAAGTTTCAATCCACCATTGCTGCTTATGTCTCTGGTGTTGTATCTGATGTTTCTGCTAGGGTTGATAGTGTTTCTACTGATCCTACGGTTCTTGGTAATTCTACTGGTAGCTCATCCATTGCTGCTGGTAGTGACACCATTTTCCCTGCTGCAACAGAAAATGATGCTGAGATAGCCAGACAGATGCATGCACAGGAAATTGCTGCTGAACAAGCTAGACTAGCTCAGGTTGCTCAAGATGAGGAGTTTGCAAGGAAAATGTCTGCTGATGAGAGGAACATAGCTGGGATTATGAATAGCACAAGATCAGAAGATCTTACTTCAGAAGAGTTCAGTGAGCAAGTTGAATACTTGTTGGCTTCTGACATGATTATTAGAGCTCATGGGTTTATGATTCTTCAAGATTCAGAGTTGGGTATGGAAGAAAAGTCAGATCAGCTCAAGGCATTTATCTTAAAGACTCATAGAGCATCCACTTGGAATGACTTGATGCATAGGATCAGTGAAAGGCAAAAGTCAGGTTATAAGATGCCTACAAACAAAGATAATGTCAATTTAATGAAGCACTATCTGAAGAATCAAGCTAACTACAAGCTCAGTGACTTCAAAGGATGGACTGATGCAGCAATTCAAAAGCTGTTCCTTGATACTTATGTAAGGATAAATACTCCAGTCAAAACAGACATTCAACAAAGCAAGAAAAGAGAGTCTTCATCTTTAGAGTCTGATGTTACAAAGAAACTGAAGTCTGGAGAGATATTGATTGGTGCATTTTCCTTTATTCCTACTGAAGGTTCTCAGGATACCACATCTATTTCTCTAATTCCTTCTGTAGATGCATCTGGTGCACCACAAGAGGTTCATATTCCTGATGTAACACCTTCAACAGTTCACCTCTCCTCTACAACTCCAAGGACCAGGAAAAAGAGTCATGCTATGAAGTCTTCATCCAAGACTCTTGCCGATATGAGTGATCAGGACTTGATTCCATTTGATTCTGAAAGTGATTCTGAAGGTGATTCTCCTCACCCTTGGTCACATATTATTGGTTGGGAGGTTCTTCCTATACCTCAAGGAGAAATCCATGCCTTGTCCACCCTTGATGGGAAAACAAAACATTTCACATTCCTTAGGGAGATTTTGAATAAGGTGGATAAACAAGATTTGATACATCTCTATGGTATGGTGACTAAGCACTATGAAACTCATCAAGCTACAAGGATTGGTCTTATTCTTTGGGGGGACTTGAAAGTATTAATGGATTCTCTAGAGGGAGGCAATGCTCACTCTGTGTGGGCTGATCAACAATCTTGGAGAGTACACAGTTGGAGATTGTATTCTACTTCCCAGGTTCATGTATTGGAAACTGTTACAGGGAAGGTGCTTTCCATGTTTGTGGATGTTCCCTATCCTTTGTCCATAGATCTGATGGAGAGGATGCTTAAGTGTAAGCTGCAAGTTGGGAAGTATGTAATTGGAAATGACTTGACAACTGCTGAACAATTGGTCAGGTTCATTAGAAACCAGCTTTCTGCAGCCAAAGGATCATCTGCTTGATTATGGTATTCTTGTATATTTTGTTATTTTCTTTGTCTTATTTTTTAGTTTTATTTTCTTTTCTCTTCTTTGATTTATATTCTTTTCTTTGGTTTTCTTTCTTTTCTTTTATGTTCCTTAGTTTTTTTTTAAAAAAAAAAGAAAAAAAAAAGAAAAAAAAATTTCTTATGTATATTTTGTGTGCTAATAAGTTGGTTATGAGCAACATCTTGCAGGTACAGTGTTGGTGTTTACACCTTCACAATAAATGGTACTCAACTCACCATGTCTTGCAGACAAGAAAGAGTTGGCTCACCATGAGGGTACAGCTCTGGTGTGAATGTCAAATCTGTTGATAGCTGTAATAGCTTGCTCAAAGCTATAGGGTAATTCAACTCACCCATGGTTCGTTCCTGAGAGTTGAAATGGTTATCAATTCACCATGGATGTAACCCTTTATGGGATCCAAAGCATTGGCTAGTCCACAAAAGTATGGTTTGTGGTAAAGACAATTGGTATCTGATGAAGCGAAAAGTGTACCGCTTTTAGGGGGTCATTTAAGCCCTAAATCGTATTTATTTGATCAAATATTGCCCTAAATCGTTCCTTTTGTCATTTTAGGTACTTTGGAGAAGAAATCTGGAAAAGGAAGCATTTTGGACATTTTTGGAGCATAAAAGTGAAGAAAACGACAAAGTCTCCAAAGCTGCTGGAAAAGTACACGTGACGGCGTCAAGGATTACTCCTGACGGCGTCACAGCTTGGCAAAAGAGGTGGATATGACCAAATATACGTGAAGCGCCAGAGAGTTTTGCAATGGAAAGTCTGACGGCGTCACCCTTTAAGGTGATCAAGGTCGTCACGGTTTAAGTTAAAGAGAGACGTCGTCAAGCACTACACTGACGGCGTCAGCCCTTGATAGGCCAGAGCGGATTTTGGAGGATTAAAGAGGGACGGCTTCAGGAAGACCATCCGGGAACCCTAGCCGCGGCGACGCCGTCACCTCCTACAACGTGACGCCGTCAGACCCTAAACTCTATATATAGTTTTGCAATTTTTAGTCATTAGTGTGCAACTTTGTGAGGAGAAACCCTAAGACGAATTTTCTGCCATTTTTAAGGGTTTTATACCCTTGGATCTCCCATGTTTAATTGAAGATAAGTAATCATTTAATCATTCAATATGTCTATGTGTTGTTTGATTATATCTTGTTCTTGTCTTTTAATTAACATGCTAGGCTAGATTTATCTTGTGTTTGCTTAGATCTAATGAAACCTAACTATTGATTATTGGTTATTGGTGTGTTATTAATTGTATTGGATGATTGTTTATCGATGTTAGGCTTAAGAAAACTGGCTAACCTCCTATACGGTAACTTGCTTGAACGTCTTAAGAAACATGAACCAATGCGTACTAAGGTTTTTATGGTTGTATTTAATGCATGAGCGAATTCTAGTGATCCCATGTTAGGAGCTTCTTAGCCGGCTCGACATAGGAGTGAAGTAGGAGCATGTAGAGTTGGGGAAGTACGTACGCCACCTCACGATTGGTATTAAGGAATACACCCGTCATCCACGCAATTAATACACACTAATCAACCGGTAAAAGATTTTTAGGGAGTAAGGAAATCTAAGTAAACACATTTCTCTCCACATAAGTTTCACAACCTTTTCATTTTCAGTTATTTTTTTTTATTTGCATTTGTAGTTATTTGGGTTAGTTGACTAGCAACTAATTCCGCCCACTCCTTCAAACCCGAGATTTTACTTGCTTTCCATAAAATATAAAAATACAAAAAGAATCTTCCCTCACCCTTAGACCTATTAGAGTAGTTTTTCAATCCTAACGACACTATTCCCCTAGAGAACGATCAATCCCCCAGTACTTGCCACTTCACTAAACTACATCGGTCAGGTACACTGCCTGGTGGGGATTGCAAGCCTCTTGAGATCCCTCGAGAGGTAAAACCTGTTGTAAGGTCGTAAAACCACGCATCAAGTTTTTGGCGCCGCTGCCGGGGAATAGTTATTGTTTAGGTTGAATTTTTATTTTATTAGGTCTACTCACTTGATTCCTATCGAGTGAGATATTTATTTTATTGTTATTAGATTTCTTTAGTCTATCTTTTTCTTTGTGCCCTTTGTTTGTAAAACCATTTTCATTTGTCACCATGGCAGATGAAATTCCATTTAGATCATTAACAATAGAGGAACAATTACTTTACACGGATATATTTGCTTCCTGTTGTTCCAATGAATTTTTAAGTGATCTTAGATATATACAAGAGGAGATGGGTGTAAAGTTTGATAGGTTTGATGAATTATGTGCATGTGCGGCTTCTATTAAACAATCATTGTTGGGATCAACTCCTTTTAGTGAAACCCTTTGGAAAAAATTTGAGGAAAGCTTCCTAACCGTGAACCATAAGTTGAATGAATTGATGGGTTTATATACATCACAACTTGAGGAAACAAATGAGGAGGATTTATCCGACTATAGGTACCATGAGCAAGAAGACCTAGTTTTTAAGAACATGGACCTTGAATTGCACCAAGATTGTGAGATGGTTAGTGTTGAACTACCTAGTTGCATGAGTGGGATAGATTTCACCAAAACATATGACACGCATGAGGAATCCTTTAGGCAATTGGAACATAGTAATCAAGTTGAATATTACTATGAATCGGACTTAGAATTTCAAATGGCTAGAGAAGGGTTTGAGATACTTAGGAATGTGTTTGGGTTAGATCCTACCAAAACACATGATGAACATATAGGTGATTTAGATACTATGGAGAATGAGGTAAGTAACATAAGCCCACCAAGTACCCCACAAGTCCTACCATCATTTGAGGCACACACACCACCCGTGACTTACCCAGAAGAAGTAGAAGAGACTATAGGAACCCCAATAGAGGTAGAGCCCTTGGACCAAACACAACTAGAGGATATAGGTTTGAATACTTGTAGTCATAACCTTTCTTTTAGTTATATGGAAGTTCCTAGTTTTGATGAACCGGAGCCTCAGCCAAAACCGTTACCTAATCTTCCATCCTTAGCTGTGAATTTAGGAATTGAAAAAGGTCCCGATCCACCCATCAAACCATGTAGTCCGGGTAATGTTAAGATTAAGGTAGTAGACTTTAGGCCATGTGGAGTGGAAGCTAATATAGGAGTGAACCATGACCTTACATACTTACATCACCCATTCATGATTGATCACAAGAAACATTATGGGTTTAAACCGGGTCTATTGGGTCAAGATGGATTCCCAATTAGGAGTCTCTCGAAGTTGTTAGAAAATGATCCCTTTTTAGGAGAACACTTTAACTCACCCATTGACCAAAGTGAACTAGGTAAGGTTATGATGAAAGGAGCACACCCCTTTGAGCATATAATTCATCCACCAATCTTTCCTCACGTGGCATACTCCTACCGAGCTGGTGTGTATCGCTACTATCACCCGCATTTAACCCTAAGTGTAGGGAAAACCTCCCCTATTTTCGTTAAATAAGGGTAGAGTCAGGCTCGTGACTCGAACAAAAACAAGCGCTTCTTGGGAGGCAACCCAAGCTTTATTTGCTTTGTGTGTTTATTTGTTTGGTTGTTTGATTTTATTTGCTTCCATATGTGTGTTTAATTTTTATTATTATTGATTCATGTTCGAAACTAAATTGTGAAAATGCTTTATCATGTTTTAACTTCGTCTTAACTACATATAAAGGTATTTTGCAAAAGATAAGTGTAAGGGAAATCCAAATCGGTTTATTAGAACAAATGAACATGAATCATAACAATAATAAATTAACATACATATTAGTAATTGTTTGAGTCAAATGCTTGTATCGAGTCATAATGATATTTTGCAGGAATTCCAGGAAGTAAGGTATAGGTTTTTCCAGAAATTTTCCGGAAACTTAACATGAGAATTCTGTCAGATCATTTCTGACGGCGTCAGGCATTACAACCTGACGGCGTCAGGTTTTAATTTTCTGAAATTTTTGAAAGTTTTGTTTTTCTACCGGAATCATAAAAAGTTTTTATTAAATCTCTAACTTATAAACTCCAGGAATCTGCAAAATAATCATTCCACAAGCATTATATCCTTATATAGATTTATTCCGCCGATGTTATGCAGGTTTTCGTGTTTGTTTTCTCAGGTTTAACAGGTTATTTTGGACAAGGAGATGTATGTGGAATCAAGCTTTTGGCGATGCTTTAGTCTTGGAGCTTCTACATTCTCTTAGAAGAAGATCTAACCATGTTACCTCTTTATCCACCAAACGAATCAGGGGAGTATTTGATTTCATTCGTTTACCTTATTTACTTTTACATCTTGTTATTTGAACATTGGGGACAATGTTCATCTTAACTGTAAGGGGGGGGGGGTAAAAATACGATACTTTAGAGAATGCAATTACGCTTGATTTTTGTTTGTTTAATGGTAGATGTGTAATAAAACTGAGAGAAATACCTGTTAGGGCAATTTTAGTGCCAAATTTAAATTTTTTTACAACATATAGGAGTGAAACTTTGGTCTTAATGAGCGTCTCATGGATAGGAGTTATATGACTAGCACAAAACCGTACCACTAAAAAATTTTCCACCCCCAAATATGTGAGATTCGCCCCTAGAATTGGTAGGAAAAGCATTTATGCTATGATGTGTGTACCGGTAGCACTTAGATTCTAGAACTTGCGTTAGGACCATTCCGAGGCCACAAGTGAGACTACATTCTTGTAGTTAGATTTACTACATGATAAGAGGCATTAGGATTAACCCATTGTTTTACACCTGTGTTTTTGTTATAATTACATTGGCTACATTGGTCAAGTAATTCTCCCACACCCTTTGCGTTGTACTCATTTTTAGTACACGATACCCCTAGTATACCCCTCAGAGCCTATCTTTTCATTTCTAACTTTAAGCATTTTACTTAAAGTAAGAATTTGTTTACACCCCACTTAAATGTACACCCAAATCGCCTTAGCCTACCCTGTATGCACTCATTTTTAGTGCATTATTGTGACAACATTTGTTTAAACCCCAAGTTAATTATCTAATTGATTACATGGATGCTAAGTCGAGTCATATCCTTGTACATATTGTCTTGGGACGATTGGGACTCATGGGTAAAGTACTAGTGTAATGGAGTAATGGGGAAGAACAACATTATTACCCCCATATGTGCTAAATATTTTAAAAAGTACTCCAAGTGTTTCGATTATCTTAATTCGAGTAATTAGAATAGTTATTTGTAAAGTTATGTAAAAGTTCAAGTGTAAGGGGAATGCAACGCCCCTATGATGTATTATTTTGGATGGTAGGGCAAGAGTGTATGAAAAAAAAAAAAAAAAAAAAAAAAAAAGAAATCGAAAAAATCAAGAAAAATAAAAAAAAAAGAGAAAAAGGAAAGTAGAAAAAACATACGGACTACCATCCCGTTTCATTTTATGTTTATTTTATGTTTTTGTTATTTTGTTTTTAGCTTAAGTCGAGTCTAGTCTTGGCTTAGCAACGCCATATTGTACATGTAATTAATCAAGATCTTTAACTCGCCACCAGTAAAATATCCCTTATCCAACAAATCCGTGTTTATCATATCCCTACACCTAACGTTATAACCCGTTTAAAAGCCCTCTTTGATAGTTTATCTTAGGTGCTTACGCCTAGTGGAGGAGGTTTTTGATCCTTTCCCAAGCCTATGGTAATCTATTTGCTATGACAGGTAGTGAGAGATATTATCCGTTTTCATTTATGAGATATACTTTTATGACACCTGAGAGATGTGAGTATCTAAACACTACTTGTGAGGTGCTAGTGTGTAATCTCCGTGCTTATTATGATTAAAGTGGAACGACTATTTGTTGTAATTACTTTTATATTAGCATTAAATGACCCCTAACTTGTATTTTGATTAGAATAAAAGCGCATTTGCTTGAGGACAGCAAATCTCAAGTGTAAGGGTATTTGATGAAGCGAAAAGTGTACCGCTTTTAGGGGGTCATTTAAGCCCTAAATCGTATTTATTTGATCAAATATTGCCCTAAATCATTCCTTTTGTCATTTTAGGTACTTTGGAGAAGAAATCTGGAAAAGGAAGCATTTTGGACGTTTTTGGAGCATAAAAGTGAAGAAAACGACAAAGTCTCCAAAGCTACTGGAAAAGTACACGTGACGGCGTCAAGGATTACTCCTGACGGCGTCACGGCTTGGCAAAAGAGGTGGATATGACAAAATACACGTGACGCGCCAGAGAGTTTTGCAATGGAAAGTCTGACGGCGTCACCCTTTAAGGTGATCAAGGTCGTCACGGTTTAAGTTAAAGAGAGACGGCGTCAAGCACTATTCTGACGGCGTCAGCCCTTGATAGGCCAGAGCGGATTTTGGAGGATTAAAGAGGGACGGCGTCAGGAAGACCATCCGGGAACCCTAGCCGCGGCGAGGTGACGGCGTCACCTCCTACAACGTGACGCTGTCAGACCCTAAACTCTATATATAGTTTTGCAATTTTTAGTCATTAGTGTGCAACTTTGTGAGGAGAAACTCTAAGACGAATTTTCTGCCATTTTTAAGGGTTTTATACCCTTGGATCTCCCATGTTTAATTGAAGTTAAGTAATCATTTAATCATTCAATATGTCTATGTGTTGTTTGATTATATCTTGTTCTTGTCTTTTAATTAACATGCTAGGCTAGATTTATCTTGTGTTTGCTTAGATCTAATGAAACCTAACTATTGATTATTGGTTATTGGTGTGTTATTAATTGTATTGGATGATTGTTTATCGATGTTAGGCTTAAGAAAACTGGCTAACCTCCTATACGGTAACTTGCTTGAACGTCTTAAGAAACATGAACCAATGCGTACTAAGGTTTTTATGGTTGTATTTAATGCATGAGCGAATTCTAGTGATCCCATGTTAGGAGCTTCTTAGCCGGCTCGACATAGGAGTGAAGTAGGAGCTTGTAGAGTTGGGGAAGTACGTACGCCACCCCACGATTGGTATTAAGGAAAACACCCGTCATCCACGCAATTAATACACACTAATCAACCGGTAAAAGATAGTTAGGGAGTAAGGAAATCTAACTAAACACATTTCTCTCCACATAAGCTTCACAACCTTTTCATTTTCAGTTATTTTATTTTATTTGCATTTGTAGTTATTTGGGTTAGTTGACTAGCAACTAATTCCGCCCACTCCTTCAAACCCGAGATTTTACTTGCTTTCCATAAAATATAAAAATACAAAAAGAATCTTCCCTCACCCTTAGACCTATTAGAGTAGTTTTTCAATCCTAACGACACTATTCCCCTAGAGAACGATCAATCCCCCGGTACGTGCCACTTCACTATACTACATCGGTCAGGTACACTGCCTGGTGGGGATTGCAAGCCTCTTGAGATCCCTCGAGAGGTAAAACCTGTTGTAAGGTCGCAAAACCACGCATCAGTATCCATATTTGGTATTCAATTCACCAAGGTTCAGTTGAAACCAAGAATTGGCTAGTCCTGAGCAAACGGCTACAGGTAAAGACAAGTCAAATCCGTTTATAGTTGCTGGTTTACTTAAAATCAGATGGTTATCAATGTACCATGGTCTAACACACCTAAACATTGGCTAGTCCAGTAGTGATGGCTATTGGTAAAGAGACATCAAATCTATTAATTTTCAATGATTCACCTCTCACAGGAGTTAACACACCTGGATGTGATGAGAATAGTATGAAACTTAAGTGATTTGATGTACATATTGTCATAGTAGCAGTCAAGCTCAAGTGAATGCCATGGTGACCAGTTTATTCTTTTAAAGATGATTTCCTATTGCTGCTGAACTATTGAAGTTGCTGCTGGAAGTTCCAAGTGTTACTGCTGGTTACGTACTATTGCTGCTGCTCAAATGCAATCCTCAAGCCTGAGAAGTTAAAGCTCTATCAAGTGGAATCTTGCAAGTTAACCTAGTCAACTTCAAGATTAGGGGAGGATTGTTAGGATCTCTGAGAAATAAGTATTTCTCATTACTGCCGATAGTGAAGCTGGTTCCTGCTGATAGTTATTCATTGCTGCTGCCGTTGGTTCCTGCCGATAGTTTAATTTTGTTTCTGCTGATAGTAGTTGTTACTGCGGGTTTTAGAAATTGTTATCCCGTATGTTTAGAAAGTTTGTTAGATTTATTTTTAGAAGAGATCATGTTTATCTCTTCACACGTTTTCTTGTATGACGGGTTAGGGTTAGGGTTTCTTATCAGTATAAAAGAAACATCCCGTCTATGAGTTATGTACGACATTACAATATTCAATAACACAATTTCTTAGTTCATAGTCTGATCCATAGAGGATCATTGTCTTCTATTATTTTCTTCTTTACATTCTTGTTGTTTAGTTTCCGCATAAACGCAAGTCTTACTCCTAGAGATTCTCGTTTAACCAAGCTCTATCAAGCTAGAAGCACTCGATCCTACAGTTTAGCTTAGTACCGGATAAAGAGTAAGCGACGTGTAAAGGTTTTCTCCGCCTAGAAGAGAGCTTGTTTCTTAGTGAAGAAAAACTCTTGAGTTAGAGGCTCGAGGAGTGGAGTAGGGCAAGGAAGAGAGTCCTTGTAGCTAAACCACTATAAACATCCGTGTTGTGTGGTTTGATCATTTATTTCCTTACTTGTTAATTATATATTGCTTGATTGTTTGCTTTACTTTGAAATCACGTTAAGTATACAAAGCGAAGAAAAGTTTAAAACGGTAAAAACTATTCAACCCCCCTTCTAGTTTTCCACAATTGGCATCAGAGCTACGTTACTCAAGATTTTCAAAATATATTGTATTTTAAAACATGAAACGATCAATGGATGTTGAAAACTTTAAAGAAGGGCAATCTATGCAAAGACTACCACTATTTGGACCAAATTGTTTCATATATTGGAAAAATCACTTTGAAACTTAGGGTGGTGGCAACCATCACTACAAAAAAAACCCATACCTCCCAACCCACCAATAATATCATTCCACCTCACTCACACTTTTTCCATACCTCCCAACCTTTTTTTAGTGGCAATGGTCACTTTTTTCATACCTCCCAAACCACCTCTTTTTTTTTTTTTTTTTTTTTTTTAGCACCAACATTCATTTCAACGGATACATTTCTTTCAAACCGCGTAGGTGAAATATGCCGCTGGACCAAACCGCCGGTGCTAACCGCTGGGGTGGCGGCGGTGTTCACCGGCGGTTATGGCCAAACCGCTGGGCAAACCGCTGTGGTTGCCACTACCCTTATGTGAAGTCAAAGGATATAGATCTATGGTATATTATCATAGAAGGTGATTATAAACCTATATCAAATGTATTAGGAGGTCGGGATGAAGGTACTTCTCTTACTCGTCACAGTGATGAGCAAAAGAAGTTGATTTCCAAAAATAATGAAGCCAAAATGATGCTTTATAATGCCTTACCTAAGAAAGAATATGAAAAAGTTTTTATGTGTAAAACGGCTAAGGATATTTGGCAATCATTGATTATCACTCATCAAGGGAACTTACAAGTCAAAGATAACAAAATTGATCTTCTTGTTCAACAATATGAACAATTTGTTATCTCTGAAGATGAGACCATTGATAATGCTTTTGCTAGGTTTAATACTATAATTACTTCTCTTAAAGAACTTGACGAATCTTTTTCTAGTAAGAACTTTGTCAGGAAATTTCTTAGAGCACTTCATCCGAAGTGGAGAGCAAAGGTGATGGCTATTGAAGAATCCAAGGATCTTTCAAGCTTGACACTTGACGAGCTCATCGGAAATCTCAAAGTTCACGAAATGGTGATGGAAAAAGACTCAAAAATAGTTAAAGGCAAAAAGGAGAAGATGAAGTCCATTGCCTTAAAAGCTAGAGTTGAATCAAGTGATGAAGAGTCTAGTTCAGATAGCGAAGACGAAGAGTATGCCATGGCCGTTAGAGATTTCAAGAAGTTCTTTAGGAGACGATGAAAGTTCGTAAGACAACCTCGTGAAGAAAAGAAATCCTTCTGGAAAGACCGTGATGATAGGAAAGGAAAAGTAGATAGGAAATGCTTTAGGTGCGGGGATTCCGGTCATCTAATACGAGAATGTCCAAAGCCTCCAAAGAACAAGTCTCAAAGAGCATTTGTTAGTGGAACTTGGAGTGACAGTGAAGGTGATGACGACGAGCCTAAGAACGACGAAGTTGCTCTCATGGCTCATGACTCAGAAGAGGTACATTCTGACTCGTCATACTCTTCTATTGATGATGAAACCTTAGAAATAGAATATAACAAACTGTGTGATATTACTTTAAAAATCATAAACAAAAATAAGTTCTTAAAAACCAAAATGACACTTTTAGAAAACGAAGTCTATTGGTTAAAAGAAAAAGAAATACGGTCAGAAAAGGTTAAAAGCATTAAAGAAACATGTGTCTCATGTCAGAAACTTAAGCTAGAAATAGAAACACTTAAAACCACACAGGAAGATCTTATCAAACAAAACTCTAAGTTTAAAAGGTTTGATAAAAACATTTGTTTAGCAGATGAGTTAATGCAAATTCAAAAGTTGCCTCATGATAAAACCGGACTAGGATTCATGAAATCAGGAAACTTAAATGACTTTATGAAACAAACAGTGAAAGAAAAAGAAACTGTTTCAACAACTTCAGACAACCACGGATCTGGCAGATCCAAAAATTTGGTTCCGCTAGTTATGCCAAAAGGCTCCGCGGAAATAGTTGATGAACAGAAGATTCTTAAATTGGATCATACTATTCGTTAAGGTTACTAGAAAACCTAGCACTAGTACAACTGATAACAAACAAAAACCAGCAGTTTATATAGGAAGAGGTCAAGTTAAAAATGAGTTTAGGACTAAAACCGTTCAACAGAGACCTCAAACTAGTTTTCTCAAACACCCCTTTCCAAAGAGTAATGTTAACTCGCAACATTATCATCAAAATAATTAGAACCAAAACATGTCTAGGAATTATAGAGGTCCCAATTACATGCCATGGAACACTTGTCCACCATTTCCATACATGAACCATGATAATGTTATGTTTAACCCAAACGGACCCATGAGATATTGGGGACCAAACGCTTGAGTTTTTCTTGAACTTAGGTGTGCTTAAAAGTTGAGTTAGAACCAAATGAGTGGATTAAAGATAGTGGGTGTTCAAGACACATGACGGGGAATAAAAGTGTTGGTCCACACGAGTTATGGATCCAAGTAGTCTTGTTACTTGTTAGAGGTCTTGTATAAACCAAATTGATCTAAGTAAGAAACTATAACACCTTGCTTATTGTTAATGCGGAATCTTAACAACAAACAATGAAGAACACAATAACTAACTTCGTATATTGATTTGTTTAATCTAAGTGATTACAATCTTTGTCGTTATCTCTAAACTAATGACTAAGGTTCCTTTTATATAATAAGGAAACCCTAGATACAAAACTTGTTGAAGGATATACGTATCTTCTCTAAAGATAATTACGTATCCTTTCCTAACTTATATCTAACAAACTTTCCTAACTTTCATGACCAGACTTAACAGCTAAAGTCAAACAGACTTAACTTACTCTACCAGACTAAATAATAAACAACCAGACTTAACTATTACAAGACTTAACTAATAACACTAACAGACTTAATAACGTAGTCCACTAGACTTAATTCTGTTCTTCCATTAAGTCTTCTCTTGACTTGTGATAATTCCCAATAATCCTCCCCTAACTTGATCTTCATGCTTCATGAACTTCAAGTTTCTTCTGAATAAACTTCTGAGGATTTTAATCTTGAACTCTTGGAATTATCTCTAACACTTCAAAACTTCAAATATGATCTTTATGCTGCAACTTGACTTGAATAATCTTTTCACCATCTGATATGCAATCCATCTGATCTTTACAGCAACCATGACTACTTGTACATCAATACTTTTAAGTTTCATACTATTCTCATCACTTCCAGGTGTGTAAACTCCTGTGAGAGGTGAATCATTGAAAATTAATGGATTTGATGTCTCTTTACCAATAGCCATCACTACTGGAGTAGCCAATGTTTTGGTGTGTAAGACCATGGTACATTAATAACCATATGATTTTTAGTAAACCATCAACTATCAACGAATTTATTTTGTCTTTACCAAAATCCGTTTGCTTTTGGACTAGCCAATTATTTTGATGGAATGCACCTCATCTTGGTGAATTGATTACCATGTATGGTTTTCCACAGCCTTTGCCACAAGCCATACCTTGTGGGCTAGCCAACTCTTCACTATCTCAGATATGGTGAGTTGAATACCATACAATTTTTGGTAAATTATCAACCATTAACGGATTTGAAATATCTTTACCAGATCCGTTTGTACTGGATTAGCCAGTCCTTATGTTCGTTAAACATGGTAGACTGATAACCATTTGTTGTGTTAGTGCTATGCACCTTCACCAAGTGAGAAGTTCCTATAGTCTCACTTACTACTTGAAAATTCTTTCAAACACTTCAATCTAACAATGTTTCCTTCAAAGACTGTAACTTAATTAAATCCAAAATCTGTTCATATACCTCATCCCTCTTATCTGCATATAAGTTTTTCTTCATCATTTTCTTGCAAACTGAAGGTGAGAGGGGATATTCCACTTCTGCAAGCATATAAACATCAGCATTTTGCAAAGACAAACAATGTACCCTACAGTTGTGAAAATATCTCCAACTGACAATATTTTGCTCCTCAGGAAGTTTCCACACTGCATTTGACTCAGCTGGTGGCTCAAACATCACTTTCAAATCTCCCCAAAATAATCTTTCAAATTCTTCCTTAGGTGGATTATCTCCATGTTTGATATTTACCAATTTGTAAAGCTCTTGAAGATCTTGTCTACTCACATCATTTAAAATCCCTGGGAAATTAGTATACACAATATCATAATTATCCTCACTTATAATTTGATATGCAGCTCTTTTCCCAGACTTGATAATTTGATATCTGACAATCTTAGCTGGTTCCTTAGAAATTTCAGGAATTGTTCCCATAGTACAACCCTCAGATGAAGGTTCTTCTTCTGATTCCTCCTCATGTACTACCTTTTTGGACTTGCTCTTTCTTGCTATACTTTTCCTCCTTGTAAACTTTATGACTGGCTTTTTGAATTCTTTCTTTTCTTCCACAACATCAGACACTCTTTCAGCATTAGACTCCTTTTCAATTTCACTAGATGCTTTCTCAACTTCAGTTACCTTTTAATCCATTTTCTCAGCTTCTATTGTTGGCTCAGATTCTGCTACTTTCTGTCTCTTGAAACTTCTTCTCAAAGAATCTTCATAATCCACTGGCCTATAGCCATGATCTCTCTGATATGCACCCACATATTCAGCTTGAATTTCCTCAAATGATCTTCCTCTCATCTTTTCCCATGTTGAGTGCAGCATGTTCGTTAGATACACCTTCATCCCATGAATTTGATCTGCTTTAGACATCTTCTTGGAAACTTTGGTTCTCTTCTGAGTTTGTCTTATCACTGACATAAAATCCCCCAAAGTTTCTTCATTCCTTCTAGCATTTACGAACTCTGCTAGTTGTTTAGCTCTCTCCTCAGCAGTCAAACCTGGAATAGCTTTAAGTTCTTCAAACTTTGCCCTCAACTCAACATCTTTTTCAATCATTTCCTTTAGTGGATCATCATTAACCTCTTCTGATATCATTCTTGCAAGCATTTCATCTTGTCTTTTCTGCTCTTCCTCCTTTTCTATCTCAGCCTTTTCCATTTCTTGTATCCTTGCAATCTCAGCCAAAGAAGCTTGATCTTCTCTTTCTTGTCTCTTTGTCCTCTTGGGCTTAGGAGTTTCCATCATTATTTGTTTTCCTTCCCTTTGAGTTTTAGGCTGCTCCTTATTTCCAGACTTATCTCCATGAGCAGAACTAATAACCTCACCAGACTTAATTTCCTTACCAGCATTAACTTCACCAGACTTAATCTCACCAGAATTAATACCTTTAGCAGACTTATCCAATTCTTCATCAGATTCTTCATCAATTATCAACTTTCTTTTTGGATATCTGCTTTTCTTCTTTTGTTGTTGAATTTTACTCAGAGATTGAGCTAGTGTTTCTGCTGCTTCCTTTGTTTCAGGACTTATATCTACTTCATCAGCTGGTTTATCCTTTGCTGGTGTCTTTTCAACTTGTTCTTCCTCTAAATTCCTCCCCTGTTTAGAAGAATTTTCATCCTCACCTTCTTGATCATCAAAAGCAACTCCTTTCTCCTTCATCACTTTCTCCAACTTTTTAACCCTCTTGACCAAAGTTAGAATAGCTCAACTCTTAGCATTGTTTGCCTTCTCCAAGAATTCTATTCTCTTAACCAAAGTGGGCACCAAGGTGAGAAGATCCTCCACAGTCATAGGGTTGGATTCCTCCTCCTGAATAGGACTAGGAATATGGGTTTTCTGTGGTGGTGAAGATGGTGTAGGTGTAGGTACTCGTTGTTGGGATGGTGATGGACTTGGTTGTGGTGTTGGTGATCTTGGTTGTTCCTGAGCTTGCTCCACATTGGTTGGTTGTTCAACATGAGATGTACCTGCAATGTTAGTTGAACTAGGAAGCATAGCAGGCAAAAGTGGCCAATGTGCCCCATTGAATCCCCTTTTCATGTTTGCAAAGATTTTAGTAGTAAAAGCCACAATTACATAAATTTGCATTTTATCTTCAGGTTCAAAATTTAAAATCATTAGCAAAAATCTTGGGTACATCAAAAACTTATGTTTTGCATTTTTGACATTTGCAACAATGCCATCAAAAATCAATTTTGAAAAATTAAAAGGCCGTCCAAGTGCAAGACAAACCAATGCAGAATCAATATTGCTTCCAAACTGATCCCATCCACCACTCTTGGGACTTAGGCAATGGAGCAAATGATGAAGTAAAAACCTCCACTGTGGTGTAAAATAGCTTTTCCAAAAAGTAAAGGTATCATCAGTGGGATATCCTATAGTTCTCACACCCTCAAAAAGATCATCATTAGACAATATATATTCTCCTGAAGCATCACCCAATTGGAGACTACTCCTAATGGAGGATTCAGTAATGGTGAAGTCATGGGTGTCAATAGTTGCCCTTAGCTGTGGTGTACCATCAGCTAGGGTTTCATAGGTCACAGACCCCCAAAATTGTTTAACAACAGATGCATAAATAGTAGGATTTGCAGTTAAAGCGTACCGAAGGTTAGAACCTTTCAAGAAATCTACTATCTGCTCAAAGCCGTCACTTTGGTTTGGTTTCTTCAAGAAACCAACTTGATTGTGCTTGTCAACAAACTTTAGTGAAGCCATTGATGAGAGAATGACTAAGTGCTGGTTGAGAATTTAAATTAGGGTTTTTACTGGTAGTAGAAAAACAGAGTAAATCTTGGCCGTGAATACAGATTGTAGAAATTAGAAGTAAATAATGGATAAATATGAAAAATGAATTAAATCTTATCCATATATACCTCTTTCCCCCAAAAATATCAACGGTCATATTTAAATAAGATAAAAAATTTATATTTGACTGACCAGATCTAACGGTTAGAAATTAATTACCTTTGACACTACCAGACTTAAAATTTGTCAACGAGACTTAATCACTGACTCACCAGACTTAACCAAAGAATCAGACTTACACACTGAGCAAGCAAAAACAAGACTTCATATCACCAATCCATATTGTTCTGCAAAAGTTAGTCCCAACACCAAGAGAAAAACAAGAAAAGCATACAAACAAAAGATTTTTCAAAAAAAAAAAATATTAACTACCAGAATCAAAACTACTAAAAACATTTTTTTTGAACTAGTATTAAGTCTACTACAAGGATTAACTCCTAAAATTACCCGAATTAAAAATAACAACAAGAATTAACTTCTTATACTACTAGAATTAAAGAAAATCCTAAGTACTGGTTATTATACAAACTTTACATTTTGACCACCCCTTAAGTTTAACCTCACCTTAAGACCAGCTATGGGTTTATCATACCAATGCTAACCACTAAGTAATTAAACCTAGGGCCATCAAAAGCTTTAGTTAAGAGGTCTGCAACATTGATGTCTGTGTGTATTTTATCCACTCTAATTAATTTCTTTTCATAGCAATCCCTAATGAAATGATGCCGGATTTCTATATGTTTAGTTTTAGAGTGGTACACAGGGTTCTTAACTATACAGATAGTGCTCTCATTATCTATGTGAATTATAGTGTTCATAAAGTTCAAACCATAATCCAGCATTTGGTTCTGAATCCACAAGACTTGTCCACAGCAATTGGCAGCTGCTACATATTCAGCTTCAGTTGTTGATGTAGCTACAATGGTCTGCTTCTTGCATTGCCAAGAGATTAATCTTCTTCCAAGGAATTGACAACCTCCAGTTGTGGATTTCCTATCAAGGCTTGCACCTGCATAATCACTATCTGAATAGGCTTCCAGGTCAAAAGATGACTCTCTAGGATACCAAAGGCCCAAATTGGGTTTGCCCTTTAGGTATCTAAAGATTCTCTTCACAGCATGAAGATGTGAAGTCTTGGGGTTAACCTGAAAACGTGAACAAACATAGACTGCATACATAATGTCAGGTCTAGAAGCAGTAAGATACATTAGAGAACCTATCATTGATCTGTAAAGATGCACATCTACATCAGCAGCATCTTCATCCTTTGTTAAAGGCACCTTGTTCTCCATGAGAGTGACTGCAGTCTTCACATTTGAAAAGGCAAACTTCGTCAAGATCTCTGCTACATACTTGTCTTGAGAGATAAAGAGTCCATCTGCTTGTTGTTTTACTTGCAGTCCTAAGAAAAATGTGAGTTCACCCATAGAACTCATCTGAAACCTCCCCTTCATTATTGCTTCAAATTCCTCACACTAAGACCTTTTAGTAGAACCAAATATGATATCATCCACATAAACCTGGACTAAGATGATATCCTTCTTGTTTCTATTGATGAACAAGGTCTTGTCAATTGCACCTCTTTTATACCCATGCTCTTCAAGGAAGTTGGAGAGAGTTGCATACCAAGCTTTGGGAGCTTGATGGAGACCATATAAAGCTTTGATGACTTTGTACACTTTCATGGGTTCTGCTGGATCAACAAAGCCAGGAGGTTGATGAACATATACCTCTTCTTCTATAGTGCCACACAAAAAGGCACTCTTCAGATCCATCTGATAGACAATGAACCCCATATATGATGCATAGGCTAAAAATAACCTAATAGCCTCAATCCTGGCTACCGGAGCAAAAACCTCATCATAATCTATCCCCTCCTCTTGTCTATACCCTTGTGCTACTAATCGTGCCTTATTCCTTACAACTACTCCTTTTTCATCCCTTTTATTCCTAAAGACCCACTTTGTGCCAACCACCTTAGCTCCACTTGGTAGATCTACAAGAACCCAAACTTTCTGCAATTTGAATTGCAATAACTCCTCTTGCCTTGCTTCCACCCAACTCTCATCTTCAAGTGCTTCAGAGACTTTGGTGGGTTCCTTTTGAGAAAGGAAACAAGCAAACAAGCAAACAAGCAATGTTGTTGGTCCTTGTGGTTGACCCTTTGCTGCTTCTTAATAAGACTGATAAGTGCATGAGATGTAGGAATCTTTTGCACTTTACTTCTGGTTTGAACAACTGATTGAGGATCACCAATTATCTGACTTTTGGGATGAACTTTGTGAATTCTGAGTGTTGGAGCTGGACTTACATCTACTTCAGTGGGTAGGTTGTTGAAGTCAGTAACTACCCCTTCTTCGTCATAAGAAGCCCCATAAAAAATGCCTTCATCTGGCTTATCAAAGACCTCAAGTTCAGGCATCTCAGAATCATCAAAATCAGCATTTGGAGTAGAGTCAGGTTGAGCAGAATTAACAGCATCTCTACCAGACTTAACTGAGTTAATGCTGGTAGGCTTCTCTTCACCAGAATTAATGACAATACTACCAGGATTAACCAGATTAGTGCTGGTAGCCTTCTTCCCAAGATGTTTGTCAGCCAAAGCATTCATTTCTTCTCTGAAGGATAAGATTTCTTCTGAAACTTTTGTAAGAGAACCCTTTTCTTCTTGAGGCTTGTTCACAGTCTCCTTCCTATTTGTAGAAGATTTCTTTGTTCCTTCATTTGTAGCAACATGGTTGACTTCTGTGGTAGGAATCACAATAAGCTCCTCAATATCTTTGCCTTGATCAGCAGTGCTTGCATCTTGAGTACCTGCATTGTTAGGCACTTCTATGGAACCTGCATCAGGGTTAGCTTGATTCTCCTTGGAGACAGGAATATAGTTCATAGAATCAGTTAAATAATCAAGATCAAACATCCATCTATGACCTAGTCCCTTCACATTGGGTTTTTTCTCAAGAAAATTAACGTGAAGATTTTCCTCTACTTTCTTGGTAACTAAATTATAAACCCTAAAGGCCTTACTATTCAGTGAATACCCAACTAGAAACCCCTCATCAGATTTTCCTTCAAATTTTCCAAGCACACTTAAGGTATCAAGAATGGTCACATGGCACCCAAAAGGCCTTATATAGCTAACAACTGGTTTATGGCAAAAAATAAGCTCATAAGGTGTTTTATTCTGAGGCTTGGTCACTCTAACCCTATTGAATATATAGCAAGCAGTTGCAACTGCTTCAGCCCAAAAGGTTGTGGGTAAGAATGAGTCTGCTAGCATGGTTCTAGTTGCCTCAATCAGGGTCCTGTTCATTCTCTCAGCAACTCCATTATGCTGTGGAGTTCTAGCATTGCTATATTGTTGCTTGATTCCTTTTTTACCACAAAACTCAATCATGCTCCTATTCTTAAATTCTGTGCCATTGTTAGTCCTAATGATCTTAACCTAGTGATTGAGTAGGTTTTCTATTTTCCTAATGAACCTTTGAATTAAATCAGAGGTTTCATCTTTAGTAGACATAAAGAATACCCAGTAATACCTGGTGCAGTCATCAGTAATGATAACGCAATAACTAGCATGGTTGATACTTCTAACAGATGTAGGGCCAAACAAATCCATGTGTAAGGTATGCAAAGGCTTAGTAACAATCCTATCTAACTTAGCCTTACAAGAAGCTCTATGCTGTTTGCCCTTATTACAAGCTACACAGGCATGGTCATTCCTAAAAACCTTGGAAGGTAAGCCTCTAACTAAATTACCCTTCACAAGTTTGTTCATATTCTTGAAATTAACATGACCTAACCTTTTATGCCACAATTTAGATTCATCCAAAGTAGCTTTTGCAAGCAAACAAGCAGAACCTTTTGCAACCTCAGGTGCTTTCATATCAAAACTGTACATGTTGTGCTGTCTAGGAACTTTAAGAAGTATCTGACTTTCATCAGGCATCTTAAAATCCGAAGTCAATACAAAACATTCAGTTTCACTAAAAAGAACCTTATGCTGCTTATCACAAATTTGTGATATTGAGAAAAGGTTAAACTGCCCTAGTTCTTTTACAAAAGATACATTGTCAAATTCTAAATTACCTACAACAATTCTACCTTTACCAATTATCTAACCTTTACTTCCTCCAAAGGTAACAGAACCTCCTTGGAATTCTAGAAAATCCTTCAGATGATTCTTGTTACCAGTCATGTGCCCAGAGCACCACTATCAAATATTCCTTTATCTTCCATGTTCTTCGATGGATGTTCCTGCACAAAAGTAGAGAAATTAGTTTCTCTTTAGGACCCAAGCCTCTGAAGACTTGGGTTGCCCTGTGGATCAACAAATTTATAGGTCTTGTATTAGCTTGATCCACTGTTGTTCTTGGATTCATAGGTAAGCGTGTTCTTAAAAAGATCCCAAGACCAGCATGCTTGGGTCTTAACAGCAGAATCCCCATTTTCCCTTACAGCACTTGAGCTTGAAGCTTGTGCTGTACTATTGTAACAACCGTGATTTTAGCAGGTTAGTTTGACTAATAGTCTCAACCTGTTTAACTTTTGTCTGGTGTGTATTGTGTGTTTACGTGTGATATATGTGTGATAAGTACGTGTGTTAGCACTAAATCCTTTGGTGTGATGTTTTCTTAATGAGTTAGGTAGTGTAAATTTTGGGACAAGTTCATTTTGATCGCCTTTGTGGTGTAGAAATGACTTGTGTAATTTTTGTGTTATGTGGTTTTGCGTAACGAGTCTCCGTTCAATTATTTGAGCATTGGTAAGTTACGTAGAAATTCTATTTTTGAAAACTTTATTTTGAAAATGATATTTTTCCGGATTGTCGTAAAGATGAAGGTTTATCGCGTAAGGTGTTAATTTGAGTATAGGGTTTTTATAAAATACAAAGAGTACAAGGTTTTTAGTGTAATAATTAAATTTAATAAAAAAAAATAAAAAATATATATATATTATATAGGGGGCCGGTTAGGGATAAAAAAAGAAAAAAAGAAAACCTAATTTGATTACAAATCCACTTACCTAATTAACCCTTATCTAGAATTTTCCATAGGAGTCTATAAATACAAAACCAAAAACCCTCATTCCCCTTGTTCATGAATTTCGACCAACCATAAGGAGAAGGAGAGGAAAAATTATTTTTAGGGTTTTTATTCTTCAAGTATTAAGGTAAATTTATAATCCTTATGTTTAATTAATTTTTATGATTCATGTAACACAAATTGTGATGGATCTAGGGTTTGTGTTAGATCTGTAAATTAATAATATTAAAAATGTTAGAGTCATTAATTAATGATATTATAATGATTGGTGAAGTAATTAGGGTTTTAAACATGTTAATTATTGAGTTATGAGTCTGGCAGAATTAATAGGCTGTGAAGTTACGATTGTAATTAATAGATGAAGATGAGTTAGGTCACTAATTTTATGTCTAAATTATATTTCAGGGAAATAGATTTCCAAAAAGTCCGACCACAAGTGTTTTCGAGGTCGGGAAGTCAATCAAACGAATTTTATGAGTTAAGGTGTCAAAACTGTTAAACCGGGACAGAATTAGGGTAAAAGTATTGAGGTCAAAGGTGGCTTGGAAAGTGGAATTTGGATAAGGCCTTCTGTGGGAATCAATTTCTATATTATATTTGACTTCCACGCGAAAATTGGACGATAATAAGTTGTGTGAGTGGCTCTATGAGGTCAAAAAATTTTGATGTCCGATCAGATCCGAATCTGGATAGTTGTCATGTTTGATTTTTCATTGGGTACTTGTGTGTGTTTTTAGTGCATGATATTTTGGGAAAAGCTTGTTTGCTTATGAAGGATCATGGTGAATTTTTGGTGTGAGTTGTGAAGCTTTATTCGCTGTGATTTTATGTTGGTGAATGTACCCTACAAATCTGCATTTTCTGAAAGTTTTAATAAAGGGATTTAGTGAGTGTAACGTATTGGGTGATGGTTAGTATGGAGTCTAGGTAATCCCTAGTGGGTTATATGAACGTTAGACATCCATCATATATATGTGTTACATGGACTATAGCTTTTGGCTTGGTCGCGTGTAACGTGATTTTTATTTTGTGTGATATAGATTTGTGTGTTGATAACTTGGAAGCTGCGGAGTTGAGGTGAGTTCATAGTCCCAATTTTTACTTTGTTTTAAACTTGGGATGGAGATGATGCTTGTTTAAATTATTTTTGAGTTACTGAGATTATGTGGTTATAAAATGCATGGACGTGTAATTGTTATTATACTTATACTACATGTTATTATGGTGTTTATTTGTGGTGATTATCCGAGTGGGAAGATGCCCTAGTGGCTCTACTCGTTATTATTATGTCCGGCCGGAAGGGGAATTATATTTGATCGGTGGGCGTGTTCCGTCCCAATTATTGTGAACTTGGATCGGTGGGCACGTTCCGTCCCAATTGTGGTGGTATTTGGATCGGTGGGCACGTTCCGTCCCAATTGATGTGGTGTTTGGATTGGTGGGCACGTTCCGTCCCAATTTATATTTGGATCGGTGGGCACGTTCCGTCCCGTAAGCTATGATTGCATGTTAGTGTATTATAACTATATATATCTTTTACTGTCCTGAAATGCTATACTATGTTTTATAATCACAGTAAACCGTTAATCGAGGTGTTTTATGTGTCTTAAACCTATGAATCTCACCAACATTATGTTGACGTTTTAAGCATCATTTTCAGGTGAGCATTCTAAGGTTAAGCTAGAAGGGCGTGACTAGAAGACTAGTTTGCATTGAGGATGACTACCTTAAAGTTTTTAATTTGATTTAAGTGAACTTTGTTTGTGATACTCGAATGTCTTACATTATTACCTTATGTTTTAATGGAGATACCTTGGAGTTTATTTTGTTTTGTTGTTTTATTTTGGGGTATCGTTACGACACTTTGTGTCTGTTCTTTACTCTTTATATTTGCATATAGTAATTCTCTATATAGACGCCATGTGTTGTGATGATATCCATGATGTTGCACTCGCGTTTCCGCCATCAACGAGGTGTGACAGATTGGTATCAGAGACTTGGTTATAGAGAAGTAGGTGGTTGAACCTAGACTATAACCTAGGAGTCCCTCATATAGTTGCATTTAGGGCCTATGTGTTAGTATAGTACTTTACATGTTTATTCTTCTTGAGGTTATGAGTAGTTCGATTGAGTTTTGGACGTCTATTGGATCCTCATACTTACTGTCATATGTGTCATTTTTAGCATGGCACCTCTCGCGCGTAGCAAATATTGTTGGGCAATTGTTGTCGCTACTGGTTGCAAGAGGATTGGTAGTTTGAGACGGGCTAACAAGAGGATTTTGATTCCTGCCATCATGTGGCCATGTCTGATTGAGGAAAATATGACATTGGTAAACGTGGGTGGAACGGAGGTACAAGTGTACGAGACGAAGGTAACCGATAAAAACGGCTTCACGACTAGGTATCCTGGGAGGTGTACCAAGTTCATAGAAGATGGAGGAGTAGTTCGAGCTGAGCCCCGAAATTTGTATGGATTGGTGGACCATATAGAGGAGGAGAGAAGGAATCCCGAGAGTGGCTTTGATAGTCATCCACTACCACAGCCCGAGGGAAACCGAAATGGATGGCTAAGTGAGGAAGACGAAGTGGATTCGGACCTGGAGTCAACGGTGAGTAGTTGAATTATTTCAAGATAGACGAATGTTAGGATGGAGCTAGAGCCACGTGTGACATTATTGTTTAGCGTTATGTTTTGATATGTCTTTTGTGTTTTGATGTGGAAATTGTGTTGGAATATAGATTCCGTTGGATTTTGGGATTTTCCCTAAGTGATTTTGATTATAGAGTTAAAGTGGTCATAGGAATTGTTCCGTGATCATTGGAATTGTTCCATGTGAGATGATTGCTTGCATGAAGTGTGGTCATAGGAGGAAGTACACTTGTGAAAGGGAGCATAGATAATTATGGTGGCCAACATAATTATACATGCTTCACAACACAAGTGGACTTGCAAGTATGATAACATGGATTGTGCTGTATATTAGGTGCTATGTGATATGTGTGCGTTATCATTGAGATGTGTAGTTTTGGAAGCAAGTATGCGTGTGGAATAGGCCTTATAACTATGGTCGCGAACATAATTATAAGGGTATCACACACGTGGACTTGTGACCATGATTACATTGATTGATGTTTGTTGTTATATGTTGTGGTAGATGTTATGTGATATCATGTTGATGATGGTTGTATGGTTAGAGATGTATTCTCTTAACCGTTTGGGAAATCGTTGTATGTGGGAGTGTGTGGATGGTAAGATTCCATCCTACCTATCATACGCAGATACCTCGTTTATCTGTTGGTACTGATGTTGTGATATTTAAGTTGGTTCGTTTGCTAGACTATCGAATGATGAGCCTAGTGAACTTAAACCTAGTATTGTGATTGAAATAGCTAGTGGTAAGGAGGTGGCGGTTGACAAGATTACTCGTGGGTGTGCAATAGTATTAGAGGGTATCCCGTTCATGATTGATTTAATACCTTTTGGGCATGGGAGTTTTGATGTGGTGATAGGGATGAGCTGGTTGTCTAAGCATAGGGCCGAGGTCATATGCCACGAAAAGGTAGTTTGTATACCTTTGGAGAGTGGTGGTGTTCTTCGGATACAAGGAGAATGCTTAAGGAAGGATTTGAGAACCCTTAAGACTGCGAAGGCTAAAGAACTTAAGTTGGAAGAGATTCATGTGGTATGTGAGTTTCCTGGCGTTTTCCTGAGGACTTGTCCGGATTGCCTCCAATCTGTCAAGTTGATTTCCGTATCGAGTTGGTTCCTGGAGCGGCACCTGTGGCGAAATCCCCATATCGTTTAGCACCCTCTGAGATGCAGGAGTTGTCCGCGCAGTAGCAAGAACTTCAGGAGAAGGGGTTTATTAGATGATCGGTCTCAAACAGTCTGCTAAAATTGACCAAGTAAATGGTCAACAAGAGTCAAACAATCTAGGGCACAATACAATTTACCAAAGGAGTTTAGTGTTTCCTCGGGTCGTTAAGTCCCAACGAGGTGTGTAAACTGTAATAAAACGAATTTGTGATCGGGTGATAATTGAACGGAAAAGGTTGTGAGTGATTAAACTAAGGAAATATAAAAGGAAATAGCTTAAACAAGCTATTAGAACAAATACGTAAGATCAAATACCTGGAAAAACGTAAAGGAACTAGAAACGTACGTTTTAGTTTAAATAAACGTCAACGTACAAAATAAAATGTGAAAACGAAAAAAAATATTAATCCTACAAATATGAAAATAACTTTTTTATAAACCTAAAAATAAAAGAAAATTTTAAGAAAAAGAAAATTAATTATTTAACTATTTAATTAATTATTATTAATTAATAACTATTTATTAATTATTTAAAATGCACTAAATTAAAAGAAAATAGGAAATTATCCTAGAAAATTAAAATTTTAACTTAGATAAATCTAAAATAACCTAAAACTTATTTTAAAACTGAAAATATATTTATTACACTTTTTATTTAATTATTATTAATTAATTACTAATTAATTATTATTTAAACTATTTTGATTTTTAATAAATACTAAATAAACAAAGAAAAATCTGAAACTTTTTCTATAAATACTCTAAGGTGACAGGAAGATAAGAAAAATATAAAAATGAAAAGTGCTTAATGAAAAAGCTGAAAATAAGTCAAATGGCTTAAATAGAAGCTATCACTTATTTTTATGTTGTTGATTTTCTGATTTTTCTTTTACAAATCTATTTAACTACTGAAAATAACTAACTTTAATGAAGGAGAACTTATTGGAACTCAATAATAAGCTCAGTGAGAGCTTATTGACTCTACAGTTAAGCTTTTTAAGGCTTAAGTGGATTTAGAGCTTGAAATAAGCTCACAACAAGCTAACTAGCTGGAACAAAGATAAAATAAGATGAAACTAAGTAAAATGAACAGGAAATGAGCAAAATGGAATAATGAAATACACTGATAAGCTTAAAATAAGCAAATAAGCAAATCCAAATACCACTGAGTGAACCAGGCCTGCAGACAATTCTACAAGCAATTTAAGCTTATGAAATAAGCTGAAAAGCTCAAAATAATGACTAAAGTATTGAGATGGCTTGCTGAGCTATTCAAAAAGCCAAAGCTTTCAAAGTGGGACCCACTAATGAGCTTTTGGAAGGCTTGTGAAAAAGCTTGAAATACACTGAATACTCAGTGTATGCAGTGAAATGGGATAATCAAAAAGCTATTAGCAGCCCTATCAAATAAGCTAGAAAAAGCAAAATAAGGACTGGAACTTTGAGATGGGTGGTTAAGCTTCACAAAAAGCCAAAGCACACAAGCTGAAGTTCACTGGAGAGCTTTTGAGAGCTTATGAAAAATGGCTCAATTACACTGAACTATCAGTGTATTCTGATGACTCAGTGTAATGAGTGGTTTTTGAGAAACTATGAAAGCATAATAAGCAGTCCAATAAGCTAATAAAGGGAAAAGCAAGCATACATGTAGCAAGCTAGCCAGAAGGGCTTTACAAAATACTAAGGCACACAAGCTAAAGCTAACAATTGAAGATTGTGCAAGCTTATGAAATATGCTATTGAACCTGTGCACAGGGCACTATTTGACTTTTTGAGTTTCTTGATACTTTGACTTGGATGAGCTTTGATCTGAGATTACTGATTAATTATGATGTTTTGAGTTAAAATGACCCTAACAATAGCAAGCTTAACAAAGTTTAAGGCTAAGATGATGATTATGAAGTCCAAATTCCAACAGATGAACAAATGAGATAGGTTAACCACTAATCTTGACTTTTCTCTGAATAAGAACTGGTTTTAGTGACTGAAATGATGTATTAGGAGCTATGGTAGCATGTATCAAGCAATAACAACAACTAAAACAACACTTAACACCACTAATTCAGCATATCCAAACACCCTTTAAAGACAGTGATTATGTGATTTTCATAGCCCAATACTGAATTTGACCATACAACTGATTCATTAAGACTTATTATGATTATATAAACTTGTTTGGGTACAAAAGTATCAAGGATCACAACAAACAACCAATAATCAGTCCTATGCTACTATAACAGTGAAAATGAGAAATCTAAGCAACTTTGAATTTCAATTAACAAGCCTGAAATTTTAAGCAATATTATTACTTAGGCACATAAAACAAACTTAAAAACACAAAGATAAGTAACCTACAAGCATTTATACATTAAATGGCTAAAAATTGAAATGTGAGCTTACAAATGCTTCCACCTGAAAACAGAGAACCAAGACCAAAAGAACACTCCTATAGGCCTTCCATAAGGCCACTAACCCAAGGCCATCCAAAATTTACCCTGCTCCAGCTTTCTTGATCATCTTCACTGAATTTTTGATTTTTAATCTAACTTTTTTGATTTTTTTGTATTTTTGAGTTTTATAACTTCTCTGACTTTTAAAGTATCTAAAAGCTTTCAGAAGCTTTCTAGGAGCTTATATGAGCTTATGAGTCCATAAACAACACTAATAACAACATTCAAGCTATATGAGATTTTTGAACAAGAAATTGCATAAACTGAAAATGATACTGAAACTTGAAATTGATTATTGGAAATAGATTCATATACATTGAAAACACTAAACAAAGTACTTGAAAGCTAAATTTTACACCGAAAATTGTAATTAAACTAATACGAGCTAAGAAAATTAAAATTACACTAGATAGCTATCCACATTGCTCCATAGCTGCTTTATATTGATCTTTTGCACTTCTAGGTGTCCTCTGAAACTATCCCACTTCATTTTAGCCCTTGGATCCTCTGCATTCATGAAAACCATACATGTGGCATTTTGGCGCCAAAATATCAAAAGCAGGTTTTGAGCAATTAAAGAATTTTGGTTGATTGTGGAGGTGGAGGTGACAAAGAGGAGGATTTTGTGGTGAGGTGGAAGGGATAGGTGGCCAAAACCACCTCTGGTATTAGGTTGCAGGTGTTAGAGAGGGAGGTGTACAGGGATGATGGTTTGGAGGGAGTTGACCGAGGTCAAACTTTGGTTAAATAAGGGGTGGATCGGGTTTTGGTGATTGGGCTTGTGGAACGTTTTGTTTGTTCTTGATTGAGATATTTATGTATTGAATGTGTTTAGCATGCGGAATCTACTACAACACACTTTAAAAGAACACAAGATGGTGAGTTTGAGTAAATGAGAGAATGCAATGAACAAAGAACACAACTTTGGTTAGAACAAAACGATTCAATATTATTGATGAAATAATACGGATGATCTAAGTATCACCAGGATTACAAAGTAATCTTGAATCTAAGATTGTAAAAAGGATTTGTGATTCGAAGTAACTAAGTTACTTGAGAGATAGTTTGGTTCGTGGTTATTAGTTGTGAAAGATGCATGCATGAAGAAGTGACTAAGATATCCTTTTATAAGATAAGGATATCTTATTACATGTTGTCAAGTAGATGAATATAATACTATACTTTGACTATTATGGCGCCTACAATTAAATACAACTACCCATGTACACTCTGATATATTCTTCTGTCACCACAGAAGACTATTCTACTTCTACATAACGTATAACAATGTACAAAGACTAATAATTCAACTAAATATCTATTACAAAATATCTAATCGACAAAACAGAAGCTTGGCAGGCTCTTCATTAGCTAGCAGTACCTTCTACCCAGAAGGTACTGGTAGAACATCTTCGTACACTACAAAATCAACTAGCAGGCTCTTCTCATCATTGGCAGGCTCTTTGACTTTGATCATTTTATTCCCAACAATCCTCCCCTAAACTTGTTATTTCCATTAAAATACACAAGTTTCTGATGAATAAAATACATACCTTGAGGATTTGAGAACTCTTCCAAAAACCTTACTTTCTATCCTTCCTTTTTCTTTCATATTGCTCAGATATGCTCCTCAGCAAACTCTGAACAATCTCTGAGTTTTCTTCATCCTTGTCACACCTTAATCTCTTGGAGATCATAGCTTTAAGCACTTCATAGCTAAGAGGATACTCTTTCTCAGCTAACATAAAAAGTTCTATCCCACTCTGTGTGAAAAGATGATGAGTATGGCTATGACTTAGAAATTCCCAAGTTGTTGTAGGATCATAATAGGGAAATTTCCAATGAACATCCTTGGGATCAGGATCAAACATTCTATTGAATTCCACCCAAAGCTCTTGTTCCTTAGCATCTGTACTAGAATTTGTAGCTAACCTAATCTGCACTAGATTCCACAATTCTTCCAAATCTGCTCTATCAGATGCTCTAACTAAATTTTCAAAATTCTTGAAGATAGCAGACTGTCCCCCAACCCTTAATATTTTCCATGACTTACCAAATCTATCATGGTGTATTTCCCAATCAATTATAGGGTGTCTAGACCTAATTGGATCAGCATGAATGATAGTAGGTAAAGTAATCAACATTTTACTTACTTGCCCTTGATCCAATTTTGCTACTTCTTTCTTCTGAGCATCTTCCTTCTTCTTAAATGGATGTACATCAGATGGAACATTATAGTAAAGATTCTTGTAGGCTTGAAGATATAAAAAGAAGATTTCATCAGCAGATTTCTTCTTAAGTTGATAATCAGTCCAATTTGCCTGATTCTTCAAAAATTTCTTCATAAAGATTGTTTGATCTTTGTTAGTTTTGCCCACTTTAAAACCTCTCTTCTGACTTTCCTTCATCTTCTCAAAAATGTCAGCCAAAGCTGCTTCTTTGTATTTCTTGTTGATGAAAGATTCAAGTGCTTCAGTCTTCTCATCAGAATTGAGTGTCTTGTCATTTACTATATTTGCTGCATGACCTTTCACAATTGGATCATTGTTAATAATCCATAACATCTGTGCATCAAAGGTCTCTTGAGCAATTTGAGTATCAAGAAGAGCTTGAGCAGCTTCTTCAGCTTCTTTCTGCTCTTTCATTTCTTCAAGCATTCTTGAAGCTTCTCTAGCTTTTAGCTCTTCTTCTTGAACTCTTTTGGCCTCTTCTTCTCCTAAAGCCATCTGAATTTGCTGAGTTCTTTTCAACTTCTTGGACTTTGGCTCATCTTCAATTAGAATACCTTTGCCCTTATCCTTTGGAGGTGAATCTTGTGATGGAGCAGAAGATTGCTCATCAGCAATTAAAACCCTCTTTCTCTTGTACACTCTCTCAGCAGACCCTTTATATCCCATAGCCAATAGCCTTTCTCTCCTGGCAGACTCTTCTTCTGCCCTAGCAGGCTCTTGCCCTGCTCCAACAGGCTCTTCATCATAAACTTGAGTTCCATAATGGAATTCAAATTGAGCCTGTTCCTCCTCTTCTTCCTCATCTTCAGACATATCCTTCCTCCCCTTTTTGGAAGAGTGATCTATTCTATCAGCATCTGACTGTGAAGAACTAGATAAAACAACCTTTGCAGACTTTTTACCTTTTAACTTCTTCACTTCACCCTCCAATCTCTTAACCCTCTTAACCAATTTGATGTTGATCTTAGAAAACCTTTCATTTTGACGTTTAAGAGCTTTCTCTAAGAACTTCACCTTGTCTTTCAACTCTTGCATTGTCTGAGGTGATTGGGTTTGTGATGTATGATGTGGGGATGGTGGTGGTGTTGCTGATGGTACTGGAGATGGTGTTGGTGATTTTTGATGTGTTTGTGAAATGAAACCATGTGAAGAACTGGATGATGGTGTATCAGCAGATGGTGTTGGTTCTTCTGGATGTTGTGGTACCATTTCATCAAAAAGTGGAACTTCCTCCCCTCTAAAACCAATTCTCATATTTGAAAATACTTTTTGAGAAAGTTTTGGTGTTTCATAAACTGAGTCTGTGGGAAGCAACATATGTTGTAATTTTCCAATGATGCATCCAATGAATCTTGGATACATCAAAAATTTTGTTTTACTATCCACATTGTTTATCAATCCTTCAAAAATATATTTAGAAAAATTGTATTTTCTGTTTGTAGCTAAGCAAATGAGAGCAGAAGCCATGTTGCCACTAAATTGCTCCCAAGAGGTTTTCTTCTGGCTCAAACAGTGAAGGATTGTGTGAATCAAAAATCTCCATTGTGGAGTAAGATGCTTTTTCAGAAAAGTGAGTTTGTTGAACTCAGCATGATACCCCATTCTTGTTAAATTTTCAAAAATTTCAGTATCTGGTAACTGACTAATACCATCAGAATCATCCAAATGAAGATGTCTTCTTATGGATGACTCAGTAAGAGTCAAATGTTTACCATCCACTTTGGCTTTTATTCTTTGTTCCCCATTTTCAGAAGTTTTAATTTTAGCAGATTCCCAAAATTGTAAAATTTGATTTTCATAAATAGTGGGATTGACTAGCAAAGCAAACCTGATGTAGGAGTTGTTTAAAAAGTCCACTACTTGATGAAATGAGGCATTATCCTCTGACTTCTCCAAAAATGCTAACTGATTGTGACGTTGAACAAAGTTTAGATCAATTGTGGAAGTCATAATGAAAATTTTGAATATGATGGTGGGATTTGTTGGTAGTACTGGTAGAAGATGAAAGATGTATGTGAATTATGATAATGACTGATGAAAGAAGATATGAGAGAATTACTTTTAACCGACAATAATAAAGATTAAAATAAGTAAGTGAAAAGGCGGTTAAAAAGATCTTTTATATGTAAAATATAATATAATATATTCATCAGTGAATTACATAACTACCCCAACGGCTAATTTTAACTACCAGGCCTAAAGGCTAAAACTTTTTCTGACAGGCTCAACGGCTATCTAGCAGTACCTTTGTACTCTAGCAGTACCATTTTTGTACTAGCAGTACCTTTGAAAGTTTTTAAAAATCCCTTATAGTTTTTAGCAAACTACCAGCTATCAACGGATTTGAGTTGTCTTTACCAAAAGCCGTTTGCTTAAGGACTAGCTAACTATTTACAATTAAGTATGGTCAGTTAACAACCATATAGTTTTTGGTAAACTATCAACCATTAACGGATTTGATTTGTCTTTACCAAAAGCCGTTTGCTTAAGGACTAGTCAACTCTTAAGTTTGTGAAAACTTGGTGAGATGAATACCAAAAGCCATGATGGCCCAAAAGATGGTGCAATTTCCTTGGATGGAGGAAATTTGAATCAGGCATTGATGCTGTGTATCTTGGATGATTGGCTCAACAAGTGAAATCATCTAATAGCATGCCTTTGAGTTGAAAACATTTCTTAGTTTGATCTAGATAGAACTTTCTCCTTGAGAAATGCTTCATCCCTTCTAGATATGTGATCTAACTATCTCTTTTTCAACTCTGCATCATCTTGTATGCTCTTGTCTTTTCATAAATTGGTCTTTCTTCCATTCTGGGCTATTAATTCCTCCCCTGAGATTGTTATTTCTCCTGAAATGAATAAAACTTTTGTTGCCCCTTTTGTTTGAAAGAACTCTTGTTTTGTTATAACCTGAAATGTGTTAGTTGCAAACCAAAAGAACAAAGTGTAGAACACTTGATCTATAACATTTTAAGTATTCAAGCCTTTAAATGAACAAAACATAGCAATTTTGTGATCAGCAGGACCAATTATGAACTAACAGGACCTTTTGACTAACTAGCAGTACCATGTTTAAAATCCAATACCAGTTAATATTATGAACAAAAACATATGATTTTCAAAGATTTATCATTCCAATACCTCCTACAAGATATTTGAATCTACCTAAATCAAAAGCTTTGGTGAGAAGGTCTGCATAATTCTTTTCAGAATCAATTTTAACAACTTGAATTAACCTTTTCTCATTGCAATCCCTTATGAAATGGTGTCTGATTTCAATATGTTTTGTTTTTGAGTGTTGAACTGGGTTTTTAATGATACAAATAGTACTGCTATTGTCAATATAAATAATGGTGTTAAGAAAATTGTACCCATAGTCAAGCATTTGATTTTGGATCCAAAGAACTTGCCCACAACAACTTGCACCAGCAACATATTCTGCTTCAGTTGTAGAGTTGGCCACCATTGTTTGTTTCTTGCATTGCCAGGAGATTAGTCTGCAACCAAGAAATTGACATCCACCAGTTGTGGATTTTCTGTCTAGTGTTGCACCAGCATAGTCACTATCCGAATAAGCCACCAATTCAAAAGATGATTCCCTTGGATACCAAAGACCCAACCTAGGTTGACCCTTAAGATATCTAAAGATTCTTTTGACTGCTGTGAGATGAGAGATCTTGGGATGTATTTGAAACCTTGCACATACACATACTGAGAACATGATATCTGGTCTTGATGATGTAAGATACATCAAAGACCCAATCATTGATCTATAATTGTGCAAATCCATATCTTCTCCATCAGCATCTTTGATTAGCCCTTTGTCTGGATCCATTGGTGTACTTGCAACCTTAGAATCAGCAAAATTGAATTTTCTTAGGATCTCTGCTACATACTTATCTTGGCTGATAAATATGCCTTCTTTTGATTGTTTCACTTGGAGACCTAAAAAGAAAGTAAGTTCCCCCATGGAACTCATCTCAAACTTACTGTGCATAAGTTTTTCAAATTCTACACACAAGCCTTGGTTTGTTGATCCAAAGATTATGTCATCAACATAAATCTGCACTAACAAGATGTCTTTCTTTGTCCTTTTGATGAACAAAGTTGGATCAATCCTGCCTCTTTGGAATCCACTTTCTAGTAGAAAACAAGCCAATGTTTCATACCATGCCCTTGGAGCTTGATGTAGACCATACAAAGCCTTGGTAACTTTGTAAACTTTATCTGGATACTCAGCATCAATGAAGCCTGGAGGTTGAGATACATATACTGGTTCTTCAATTTCACCATACAAAAATGCACTCTTAACATCCATTTGATAGACAGTGAAGCCTATGAATGAAGCATAGGCTAAGAAAAGCCTAATTGCTTCAAGTCTTGCAACTGGAGCAAACACTTCTTCATAATCTACCCCTTCCTCTTGAGTATATCCTTGTGCTACCAATCTAGCCTTGTTCCTGATCACTATACCCCTTTCATCCTTCTTGTTTCTGAACACCCATTTGGTTCCAATTGCCCTATGACCTCTGGGTAAATCAACCAATATCCAAACCTTCTGAATCTTGAATTGGAGAAGCTCTTCTTGCATAGCTTCCACCCAACTTGCATCATCTAAAGCTTTGTTTATGTTTTTGGGTTCAGCCTGAGATAGAAAACATGAAAACAGGCATATATTGGAATTATCATTATTCTTTTCTTCATAAAGAGAGGAGATTAACCCTTCTTCATTTGAGGATAAGACTTGAGATAAACCAACTTGAGATCTTGTTCTAACACCAGAAGTTATGCTTCCAATCACATCATCAGTTGAGTGATCTTTGAGAATTCTAGTGTTTGGTGTTTTAGGAACTTCATATGTAGTTGGAAGATTGCTAATCCCAACTTCTTCTTGAAAAGAATCATCTATTTGAACATTCAATGGCTCAGCAGTACCAATACTTGTACTAGCAGGACCATCTGAAGAACTGGCAGTACCATTGTCATTAGCACCACTCTCTTGATTCTCTTGATTCTGAGTTCCTTGATCTTCTTCATTGCCTTCTTTTGTTGTGTTTGAAGGTCCTTCTTCATTTGAAGATAGATCCATACTTTTCCAAATTGGCATCCAGATGAAATCTTGATTTTTAGGAATTTCAACATTTTCTTCAGAACCTGCATTTTCATTAGCATTTGTACCTGTAACAGGCACATAATTCATAGATTCTGAAAGCCTATCAACATCAAACATCCAATCTGGTCCAACTCCTTTCACATTTGCTAGTTTCTCTTGAAACTCTATGTGAAGATTCTCTTCAACTAGCCTAGTGCATGTGTTAAACACTCTATAGGCCTTACTTTGCAAGGAATACCCTATCAAAAAGCCAACATCTGCTTTTCCATCAAATTTGCCTAAATGATCTTTGGTATTGAGAATAGTAACCTGACAACCAAAAGGTCTCATAAAACTTAAAGATGGTTTTCTACCAAAGAAAAGTTCATAAGGTGTTTTTCTATGTGGTTTTGTCACAAGAACCCTGTTTTGTACATAACAAGCAGTACCAACTGCTTCAGCCCAAAATGAAATAGGCAACTTAGAGTCTACTAACATAGTTCTAGCAGCCTCTATAAGTGTTCTATTCTTTCTTTCTGCTACTCCATTTTGCTGAGGTGTTCTAGCTACACTAAACTCTCTTTTTATGCCTTTTTCCTTGCAAAAGTCATCCATAACTCTATTCTTGAACTCTGTCCCATTGTCACATCTGATGACCTTAACCTTCTTATCAGATTGGTTTTCTACCTCAGTGATATAGGTTTTAAGTGTCTCACTAGTTTCATGTTTGGATCTTAAGAAGAAAACCCATGAAAATCTACTATAGTCATCAGTAACAACCAGACAATATTTCTTTCCATTCAAGCTGCACACATTAGTAGGACCAAAGAGATCCATATGAAGCATATGTAAAGCCTGAGTAATAGAGTTTTGGGTCTTGGGCTTACAAGAAGCTCTATGTTGTTTGCCTTTTAGACAGTCAACACAAGTTTGGTCGTTTTGGAAAATCTTTTTGGGTAAACCTCTTACTAAATCATATTTTGCAATAGTGTTGATTGTTTTAAAGTTTACATGACCAAGCCTTCTATGCCAAAGCATAGATTCATCCAATGAGGCCTTTGCTATCAAACAAGTTAAACCTTCTTTGGGATCAATGTTCTTTAAATTGACACTATACATATTGTTCCTTTTTGGAATTTTAAGAAGGATCTGACTTTCATCAGGCATCTTAAAATCAGAAGAAAGAACCATACATCCATTGTCAGTAAATAGAACATTGTTCTTTTTGTCACACATTTGTGAGACACTAAGAAGATTAAACTGAAGTTCTTTCACAAAATACACATTTTCAAAATCTATTTTACTGGTTTTGATAGTACCTTTACCAGTAATCTTTCCTTTAATTCCTCCCCCAAAGGTAACATATCCTCCATCAAATGTTTTGAAATCTGAGAGGAATGACATGTTGCCTGTCATGTGCCTGGAACACCCACTATCAACATACCCTTGATCTTCACTATCAGTTGAATGTTCCTGCACATGAATAAACACATTAGTTTCCTTGGGGTACCCAAGCCATGACAGACTTGGGTTTGCCTCTTGCATCAATGAAGTCAAACCTTTTCAGGATTGTTGATGCACCTTTGGATTGGATTGGTTTCCAAATCCAACATGCTGAGGACTTAACAGCACTTTCCCTTCTAATCCATTGTGTGGTCTTTGGTCTATCAGTACCAATTTTGGCAATACCAATTTTGGCAGTACCATGTGGTCTAGCAGGACCTTTTGGTCTAGCAGGACCTTTGGTTTTTGGATTCCAAACTTTTGTTTTGACCACATTTATCTTTTGAATAGGATTCTTCTCAACTTTTGGTACACTTTTGAAAGTGTTTCTTGTACCCTTTTCAGTTGATTTTGTAATAACAGGCTTATGTTGTCTAACAGTATGATTATCTTTTGTAGTGTTAGACTTAACAAAACTTTTTCTGGGTTGAGTAACATTTGTTTTAGCTTTTGATTTACTCCCAGAAACCCATTTATTACAATAAGCATGAAGATGATTAAAGCTACCACAATAATAACAAGCTTTATTAAAACATAACAAAGTTATCACCTAATTGTTGTGATTTAAGGTTGTTCCAATTTCTTTGGCTTCCCCTAGGTTTGTTATTACATTTTTTACAACTTTCAACTGTCTTCAAAACAGTTTTGGCTTTAGCTTTAACTTCTACTTTCTTAGGACTGGATGGTCCTACTTTGATTCCTTTAATAGGAATAGTCTCATCTTCATCATCATCAGATACCCAATCCTCAATAATTAGGACATCTGGTCTCTTCTCAGTGAGCACCTTGGAGAGTGAGACATTCTTAGCACTCTCAGAAGGTTCACCTATCACTACAGGTTTAGCTAATGGTTTTGCAACAAATTCATGTAAACCTGATGCAGCAAGATCACTACCTTGTGGACAAGGAATTCCTCTATAAGGTGGAGGACAATTATTATATCCTATCCCTGATTTTATTCTCTTATTCAACTGAGTCTCAACTATGCTCTTAGTACATTCAGAAGCATTTTCCAATTTAGTAACAGTCAGTTGAATATTGTCTCTAGCTAATGTCACTTTAGTGCACTCTGTCCTTACCATTTCTATTTCTCTATCTTTCAAAAATATTTGTCTTTGAAGAGCATTTTTAGCATCAGTAAAGGTAAGTTCATTTTCTCTATAGTGAGTGATTTGTTTTTCTAGCTTGGACATACCACACTTATGGTCAAATAAGGTTTGAATGGTTTTTCTATGTTCTAATACTTCTGTATCATAAGCTTTACTTATGATTTTTAATTCTTTAAAAGATTCACAATCATTAGGACATTTGATAATTTGTACCTCAGGGGTGGAGAATGCCATCAAAGCCAATTCATCAGAAGTTGACTCATCTTCACCCATGAAACTCCAGTCAAAACCCATGCCATCTATAGCAACCATTGCTTTTGGCTCAGCAACTTCAACAACCTTACTCTTGCTTTCAAAGCTTCCTTTCTTCTCAAAGCTTCCTTGGTTTCTATTGTCAAACCCTTTACCTCTGTCATCCTGCCTCTTAGGTCTTCTACACTCTCTAGAGTAGTGACCTTTCATGTGGCAGTTGTAACACTCCACCTTTGACTTATCATAGCCAGCAGGCTCACTTCCATCTATCAGTATCTTCTTGCCAGTCCTCATCATCAACTGCTTAGCTCTAATGCTTAAAAGTGAAAGTTGCCACTTTAGGTCCATTACTTCAAGATCATCAGGATGAATCTCTTGAAGGTCTTCAAATGTTAATACAGACCCATTGTGTTGAGATGTAAGAAAAGCACACCCAATTGTTTCATCCAAAATGGACTTGGTGCTACTAGAAGTATTAGCAGTACCAAAGGTTGTGTTAGCAGTACTTTCTTCTCTGCCTCCTTTGTCTTCATGATCAACCTTTGAAATGTTTGGGGATGAAACAAATGCCATATTTCCTGAGCTTGACCCAGTAGTCTTCTGAACTTCATGTTCTACAATCTTGAAATTGTTGTAGAGATCATTGAGACTCATCTGGTCAATATCTGACTTGTTCTTCCATACAATGACATGCATAGACCATTCTGAAGGTAAACTCCTAAGAAATTTAGAGTTTAGGTCTTCTTGAGTTATCATCACTTCATGGATGGCTAACTGACTTGCAAGCTTCTGAAGTCTATTGAACATACTGTCCAAAGACTCATTGGTTGTGGCTGTGAAGTTCTCAAATTGTTGTTTGAGAAGGGTTTTCTGTGTTTTCTTGGTAGCATCATTACCACCAAACCTAGCCACAATAGCTTCAAAGAGGGTTTTGGCATCTTTGTATTTGTTAAAAATCAGAAGTTGATCATTTGGAATAGTCATCAGTAACATACTCCTTGCCTTGAGATCATTTTTCTTCTGAATTCTTTCATCTGCATTTGATGGTTGGGTTTGTATTGTTGTTACAAGAGCATCATTTACTGTTGTTGTGGTGGTTTGGGGTTTAAATGAATTGCCTTGTTCAATAATCTCCCAAAGTGCATAATCCTGCACTTGAAAGTATTGTTCAACCCTGAGTCGCCACATTTCAAACTCATTTTGTTTCAGTAATGGAAGTTTAGCTGCAACATTTGTCTGAATATGTTCAACATCCATTTTTCTTTTAAATTAGTAAATATCAAGCCTTGCTCTGATACCACTTGTGGAACGTTTTGTTTGTTCTTGATTGAGATATTTATGTATTGAATGTGTTTAGCATGCGGAATCTACTACAACACACTTTAAAAGAACACAAGATGGTGAGTTTGAGTAAATGAGAGAATGCAATGAACAAAGAACACAACTTTGGTTAGAACAAAACGATTCAATATTATTGATGAAATAATACGGATGATCTAAGTATCACCAGGATTACAAAGTAATCTTGAATCTAAGATTGTAAAAAGGATTTGTGATTCGAAGTAACTAAGTTACTTGAGAGATAGTTTGGTTCGTGGTTATTAGTTGTGAAAGATGCATGCATGAAGAAGTGACTAAGATATCCTTTTATAAGATAAGGATATCTTATTACATGTTGTCAAGTAGATGAATATAATACTATACTTTGACTATTATGGCGCCTACAATTAAATACAACTACCCATGTACACTCTGATATATTCTTCTGTCACCACAGAAGACTATTCTACTTCTACATAACGTATAACAATGTACAAAGACTAATAATTCAACTAAATATCTATTACAAAATATCTAATCGACAAAACAGAAGCTTGGCAGGCTCTTCATTAGCTAGCAGTACCTTCTACCCAGAAGGTACTGGTAGAACATCTTCGTACACTACAAAATCAACTAGCAGGCTCTTCTCATCATTGGCAGGCTCTTTGACTTTGATCATTTTATTCCCAACAGGGCTTGGGTTATCTGTTTTGGGATTGGGCTAGGTTTAATTTAAGTGGGTTGGGTTTTATTATATAAGGGTCCGGTTTGGTTTGTAGAAATTTAAACCCAAGGACCAAAATTGTACTTTCTGAATTCTTGAAGGGTTGAAACTGTAATTTCACCAAAGTTATCAAAAGGACCATTTATGCCAAGTTTCAATTCCCCAAGGACTTAAGATGTTAAATTTCAATATTTAAAACCCGGGGGACTTGTTTTGCCATTTTTGAAACTTGAAGGACCAAAACTGCCATTTCTTTAAAACTTTCATCCAAGGACCAATATTGTAAAAGTTAAATAGCTTAGGGACCTTGAATGATATTTTTAACACCAGGGACTATTTTTGCCAATTTCTGAAAGTTAAAGGACTGAAATTGATAATTATGCAAACTATGTTCGTTTTTACCTGTTTTCAATCCTTTTGCACTTACAACACATAAAAACACAATCAAATGATATTTCCTGTATTTTGAAGCATATCTTCATGTTTTTAAATGTTTTTGCAGTCTAAATGTGATAGAAATGATGAATATTTACACACTCATCAATCCCCCACACTAAACTATTGCTAGTCCCTAGCAATCCTTTTTGAAAATTTAATGGATTTTAAGTCTCTTTACCAAAAGCCATTACTTCTGGAGTAGCCAATGTTTTAGTATGTGATACTTTGGTACAATGATAACCAAATGATTTTGAGCAAATCATCAGCTGTCAACGGATTTGATTTGTCTTTACCAGAAGCCGTTTGCTTCTGGACTAGCCAACTCTTAGATAAAATACAGTTATTATCTTTGGTGAGCTGATTACCAATTATGGTTTTCCAATGCCTTTACCACAAGCCATAACCTTGCGGGCTAGCCAACTCTTCACTTATAAAGATATGGGGAGTTGAATACCATACAATTTTTGGCAAATTGTCAGCCATAAACGGATTTGATTTATCTTTACCAAGAGCCGTTTGCTCCTGGATTAGCCAATCCTTATGTGGGTTAGACATGGCGGACTGATAACCATTTATTGTGTTCTAAGTGAGAAAAAATTTTAAAATTTTGGCCAAAATGGGGGTACTAGATGGTACATATGACCAAATTCGCTAGAATTCCCCCCCACACTTAGAACTGAATATTGCCCTCAATATTCAAAGTACCGGCTATTATGCCGACACTTTGAACGTAAAAAGGAAATACTACTAGCCATTATTTTATATAGACACACACTTTTTTTTTATACTGTACATATATACAACATGTGGGGCATCTCCCCCACACTTGGGTGTTAGAAAAGAGAAAAAAGTCAGAAATATGGGTGAAAACCCATATGGTGTGCTAATATTTTTGTTCACCGAGTCACTAGCTTGACTCGATCCCCGTATTCATTGGTTCATGGGGAAAGTTTAAAGATCCGGGATAACCATGGGTGGTATATCCTCTCCAAAGTAGTGTTTCAAACGATGACCATTCACTTTAAAATTTGGACCGTCATTTTGAGATAACTCAACGGTACCATATGGATAAACCTTTGTAATAGTGAATGGACCAGACCAACGGGATTTGAGTTTTCCCGAGAAAATCTTTAATCTTGAATTGAAAAGAAGGACTCGATCACCAATGTTAAAAACGCGGTTCTTGATTTTTGAGTCATGAATCTTCTTTTTCTTTTCTTTATAGATCAAAGAGTTCTCGTAAGCTTGATCACGTAGTTCATTTAATTCATTCATTTGAACTTTACGGTGATCACCCGCAGTTTGGAGGTCAAAGTTAGCATGTTTCAAGACCCAGTAGGCTTTGTGCTCTAATTCGATTGGAAGATGACATGCCTTTCCGTACACAAGCTTATAAGGTGTACACCCGATGGGTGTTTTGTAAGCTGTACGAAAGGCCCATAGTGCATCATCCAACTTATCCGACCAGGATGTACGGTTTTCTCCTACAGTCCTTTCCAGTATTCTTTTAATACCACGATTTGAAACTTCTACTTGTCCACTTGTTTGTGGGTGATACGCAGTAGAAAGACGGTGAGTTACACCATACTTTTGCATGACTTTATCAAACTTGTCATTGCAAAAATGCGTACCACGATCACTGATTATAGCACGTGGAGTTCCAAAACGGGCAAACAGGGCTTTGAGGAATTTTACAACAACTCGGGCATCATTGGTGGGTAAAGCTTTCGCTTCTACCCATTTTGACAAATAGTCAACAGCCACGAGTATATACTTGCTTCCTCGAGATGATGGAAATGGCCCCATAAAGTCAATACCCCAGACATCAAAGATTTCACAAACTTGAATAGCATTTTGTGGCATTTCATTTCGTTGTGAAATATTTCCGTGACGCTGACAAGCGTCACAAGTTTTTATGAGATCATGGGCATCCTTATAAATTGTGGGCCAATAAAACCCGGAATCAAACACCTTTTTAGCGGTGTAGTTTGGACTATGATGCCCCCAGTGGGTCCAGCATGGCAAGCTTTGAGAATGTCAATAGCTTCCTGTCCATAAACACACCGTCGGATGACTTGATCCGCACAGACTTTGAATAAGTAGGGGTCGTCCCAGAAGTAATGTTTAACATCCTTGAAGAATTTGTTCTTCTGTTGGGTCGACATCCCTTTCACTATGAAGTTACCCGCATGGTAATTTGCGAAGTCAGCAAACCATGGGGTAGTAGAATCTCCACGAAAAGTAACCGCATTGAGTGTCTCGAGAGGAAATGTTTCATTTATTTCCTTTTTCTCGAAAACATCTTGGTGTGGGTTCTCTAATCGGGATAGATGATCAGCAGCTAGGTTCTCAGCTCCTTTTTTATCACGTATAATGATATCAAATTCTTGCAAGAGGAGAACCCAACGGAGCAATCTCGGCTTTGCATCTTGTTTTGCAAAGAGATATTTGAGAGCCGAGTGATCCGTATACACTACACATTTTGTCAAGATCAAATATGGCCGAAACTTCTCAAAGGCATACACCACAGCTAATAATTCTTTTTTTGTAGTGGTGTAATGAGTTTGAGCTTCAGTCATAGTTTTACTTGCGTAGTGGATAGGCTGAAAGTGTTTGGCTTTTCGTTGCCCCAGGACTGCACCGATGGCAAAGTAACTTGCATCGCACATAAGTTCAAAAGGTAAATCCCAGTCGGGGGCAACTAGAGTGGGTGCTTCAGTAAGCTTTTTCTTTAATGTTTCAAAAGCTTCGATGCACTCGGGTGAGAAGATAAAAGGAGCATCCTTTTCAAGGAGATGAGTCATAGGCCGGGCGATTTTAGAAAAATCTTGTATGAATCTACGATAGAAACCGGCATGACCCAGAAAACTCCCAATACCTTTGATGGTAGTGGGATGAGGTAATTTAGCAATGACATCAACTTTAGCTCTGTCAACCTCAATCCCGTTCTTTGATATCTTATGGCCGAGGACAATGCCCTCTTTGACCATAAAATGACTCTTTTCCCAATTTAGACAAAGATTGGCGTCTTTACACCGTTTTAACATGTTTTCTAAATTGGAGAGACATGCTTGGAACGAATCCCTCATGACCGAGAAGTCATCCATAAAGACCTCCATTGTTTTCCCGATCATATCGGTAAATATGGCCATCATACACCTTTGGAACATGCCTGGGGCATTACATAAGCCGAAAGGCATACGTTTATAAGCAAAGGTTCCATAAGGGCACGTGAAGGTAGTCTTTTCTTGATCTTGTGGATCAATGGGGATTTGAAAGTAACCTGAGAAACCGTCAAGGAAACAATAATACTCGTTTCCTGCTAATCTCTCAAGCATCTGATCCATAAAAGGTAGAGGAAAATGGTCTTTACGGGTGGCATCATTTAACTTACGATAGTCAATGCAAACACGCCACCCCGTAACCAATCGAGTTGGAATCAACTCATTTTCATCATTTGTGACAACAGTTATGCCACCCTTTTTTGGAACACAGTGAATGGGACTAACCCAAGGACTATCAGAGATGGAATAAATCAATCTTGCATCAAGAAGTTTGAGAACCTCTTGTTTGATAACATCATGGATTTTAGGATTCACCCTTCTTTGGTGTTGGACTGCTGGTTTAAAGTCATCCTCCATTAAAATTTGTGAGTACAAAATTCAGGGTTGATACCCTTTATGTCGGAGAGTTTCCAAGCAATGGCTTGCTTGTGTGACTTCAAGACCTTTATTAGAGCAGTCTTTTCCTCATCACTTAAATCTTTAGCAATAATGACGGGTAATTTATCATCACCTTCCAAAAATGCGTACTCAAGATGAGGTGGTAAGTCTTTGAGTTCGACCTTAGGAAATTCATCGGTTTTCTCAACTGATTTGATTTCCTCATTATGAAGTTCAACGGGAGGGAGTGGAGGAGAATTGTCCTGATTCAACAATTTCTCAAGAAGAAGAATATCTCCCTCCAGATCAATCTCAGCGTTATCAATTCCTTCTAGAAATGAATCACACTTGAGAAAAGCCTCGATCTCTTCCAAAATGAAATCACTTCCCTCAAACAGAGTGAGAGAAGGGGAAGAGTCGGAAATGATAGGTAGAGAAGATGTGGTGGGACCCCCACTCACAGAATTATGAGAATAACCAAGAAACTCTTGAGAGTACTCCTCTGAAGCAATATCAATGACATCGATTCGGTTAACCGATTCAGAATCATAATTTGAGGAGTACCTTGAAGTTTGATCGAGGTTAAAGGTAACAGCTTCATTACCCACACGTAATGTGATTTCATGCTCAAATACATCTATGAGAGCACGACCCGTTCTTAGAAATCCTCTTCCAAGAATGAGAGGAACCCTAGGATCAGCATCGAAATCAACAACCACAAAGTTAGCTGGAAAATGGAACTTTCCTACTTTCACAAATACGTCCTCAGCAATGCCACGGGGACGAGATATTGAACGATCTACAAGCTCAAGAGTCATGCATGTAGGAGTAAGAGCCGGAAGAGAAAGTTTCTTCCACACTGAATGAGGCATCAGGTTGATGCTTGCACCAAGATCGGCCAAGGCACATCATTCAACCATTCCCGGAAATACACAAGGTATTAGAAACTTTCCAGGATCTCCAAGCTTCTCGGGAAGCTTTTTCAAGATAACTGCTGAGCAGTTCTCATTTAATGGAGTTTTTGCCATTTCAAACAGTTTTTCCTTGTTGCTTAACAAGTGTTTGATTGTGGATGCAAACTTGGGCATCAGAATGATAGCATCCGCAAAGCTTATGTCAAAATGTAATTCTTGAAAGATTTGAAAGAATTTATCCATTTGTTGACTAGCTTTTTCGCGGAGCTTTTGCTCATTTAAACGTGATGGGTAGGGAATAGAAGGTTTGGATTTAGGGTTTTCAACCGGGGTTTCAGGAGATTCAAAGACAACTTGTGGTTTTGGTTTGGTTTTCGGGACAACTTGAGGTTGGACGTTGTCGGTACCTCCGTTATTAGTAGGAAGTACCTTGTCCTTAGTCACCTCAGGTTCACTATCCACTACCTTGGGAGGAGAAGAAGAAGAAGTGGTAGTAGGAATAGTGGGTCCATCATATGAAACACCACTTCGGGTTGTGATCACCTTAACATCGCCCTTCGGGTTAGCGATCGTGTTGCTCGGAAGTTTTCCTGAGTCTGAAGGTTGATCATTTAAAGATTTTTTAATCTCAGAGATCTGGCTGACCAACAACCTATTTGTGTCCTCTTGAGCTTTCTTGAATTTCCTCAATAACTCATCAGATGATGGCTGTGGGGCTGGAAAGGCTTGAGGTTGATTAGGGAAATTTTGGATTCGGTTATTTTGATTATAACCTTGATGTTGAAAATTCCCTTGATTTGGATTACCATTTCCCTGAAAATGATTTCCTTGGTTGGAATTGTTTCGGTTAAAGTTTCCTTGGTGTTGGAAACCTTGATTTTGTCCAGAATTGAAATTCCCTTGGTGTTGATAACCTTGGTTCATTCGAGGTTGGTTTTGGTTTCGGTTTTGCAAATTCTGGTTCTGATTGAAACCAGGTGGTCCTTGGTAGGTGTTAGCTCGGTAACTTGGTTCCAATTGAGGACGGTATTGATTACCTCCCGGATTTAAAGTACCAGCTATAGCATTAACTTCAAAAGGACTACCATCGGTGGCAGTACAGTTGTAGTATGCATGAGGGCCACCACAAGTAACACAGACTTCCACTTTCTTCACTTCAGCATGTGAAGGATTTTGTGTGAAAGTGACTTTCTTTTGGTTTGAGAGAACCAAAGCTTGAATAGAGTCTGTGAGTTTTTCAATCTTAGCATCGGTGCTAGAAGTACTCACAGGAGATGAAGTAGAAGGACCAGCACTAGCCTGAGAATGATATGGCTTGGCTCGTGCAGTGCGGACCTTAGACTTATTTTCAATGAGTGCAATGGCTTCCTTAGTGGATTTGCTCAGAAAATTACCTCCAACTGAGGCATTGAGAGAATCTTGGTCAGATGGGTTTAACCCATTGTAGAAAGTGTCCATTTGCATCAAATCGGTGAAACCGTGATGAGGACATTTGCGGAGCAATTCTTTGAAACGATCCCATGCCTCTCCAAATGGTTCATCAAACCTTTGAGAGAATTTCATGATTTCATTCTTGAGATACGTGGTTTTAGAAGGAGGAAAGAATTCATTTACGAACTTTTGAACCAAATCTTCCCATGTTTCAATCGATCGAGGGGGTTGTTTGTCAAGCCAAATCCGGGCTGCCCCATCGATGGAAAACGGGAAAAGAAGAAGTTTGATTGATTCCTCAGGGACATTTTTGCATTTGATGGTGCAAGTGATTTTGTTAAACCATCTAATGTGATCTTGAGGATCGTCCCTTTCAAAACCATAGAATTGCCGCTGGGTTACCAGATTTATCAATCCAGTTTTAAGCTCAAAATTCTCAGCCACGATGGCTGGAACAACAATGGCATCTCCGTACCCATCGGAGGGTGCTTGGAGAAGCTCATTCATAGGACGGTCTTCTGCCATGATGACAGGGTCAGTACGTACCTCAGATACGACTGATGGGGCAGAACGTCTATGACGTCTTCGAGGTATGTTTACAAGCTCACGAAAAGGGCTTGAAGACCTAGAAGAACGAGTGCGCATGCACTAAGACGAATCTAAGAATCCTTTAGAGTGATGGAAACTTAGAAAAGGGGAAGAAGATTCTTTTTGGATTTTATTTGTTTATGGAAACTTGAAATACGATATTTTTGGCTTATCGATCCGTCAAACGAATTAACTTCACGATAATTTTGGTTTTTATTTGAAAATGAGAGAATATGGACAAAGATGGTTAATATACAATGGATGTATATTCAACAACACTGATTCTTCAAATACGTTTTTACGGAGCACACCTCCCCGGCAACGGCGCCAAATTTTTATCGGTCTCAAACAGTCTGCTAAAATTGACCAAGTAAATGGTCAACAAGAGTCAAACAATCTAGGGCACAATACAATTTACCAAAGGAGTTTAGTGTTTCCTCGGGTCGTTAAGTCCCAACGAGGTGTGTAAACTGTAATAAAACGAATTTGTGATCGGGTGATAATTGAACGGAAAAGGTTGTGAGTGATTAAACTAAGGAAATATAAAAGGAAATAGCTTAAACAAGCTATTAGAACAAATACGTAAGATCAAATACCTGGAAAAACGTAAAGGAACTAGAAACGTACGTTTTAGTTTAAATAAAAGTCAACGTACAAAATGAAATGTGAAAATGAAAAAAAATATTAATCCTACAAATATGAAAATAACTTTTTTATAAACCTAAAAATAAAAGAAAATTTTAAGAAAAAGAAAATTAATTATTTAACTATTTAATTAATTATTATTAATTAATAACTATTTATTAATTATTTAAAATGCACTAAATTAAAAGAAAATAGGAAATTATCCTAGAAAATTAAAATTTTAACTTAGATAAATCTAAAATAACCTAAAACTTATTTTAAAACTGAAAATATATTTATTACACTTTTTATCTAATTATTATTAATTAATTACTAATTAATTATTATTTAAACTATTTTGATTTTTAATAAATACTAAATAAACAAAGAAAAATCTGAAACTTTTTCTATAAATACTCTAAGGTGACAGGAATATAAGAAAAATATAAAAATGAAAAGTGCTTAATGAAAAAGCTGAAAATAAGCCAAATGGCTTAAATAGAAGCTATCACTTTTTTTTATGTTGTTGATTTTCTGATTTTTCTTTTACAAATCTATTTAACTACTGAAAATAACTAACTTTAATGAAGGAGAACTTATTGGAACTCAATAATAAGCTCAGTGAGAGCTTATTGACTCCACAGTTAAGCTTTTTAAGGCTTAAGTGGATTTTGAGCTTGAAATAAGCTCACAACAAGCTAACTAGCTGGAACAAAGATAAAATAAGATGAAACTAAGTAAAAGGAACTGGAAATGAGCAAAATGGAATAATGAAATACACTGATAAGCTTAAAATAAGCAAATAAGCAAATCCAAATACCACTGAGTGAACCAGGCCTGCAGACAATTCTACAAGCAATTTAAGCTTATGAAATAAGCTGAAAAGCTCAAAATAATGACTAAAGTATTGAGATGGCTTGCTGAGCTATTCAAAAAGCCAAAGCTTTCAAAGTGGGACCCACTAATGAGCTTTTGGAAGGCTTGTGAAAAAGCTTGAAATACACTGAATACTCAGTGTATGCAGTGAAATGGGACAATCAAAAAGCTATTAGCAGCCCTATCAAATAAGCTAGAAAAAGCAAAATAAGGACTGGAACTTTGAGATGGGTGGTTAAGCTTCACAAAAAGCCAAAGCACACAAGCTGAAGTTCACTGGAGAGCTTTTGAGAGATTATGAAAAATGGCTCAATTACACTGAACTATCAGTGTATACTGATGACTCAGTGTAATGAGTGGTTTTTGAGAAAATATGAAAGCATAATAAGCAGTCCAATAAGCTAATAAAGGGAAAAGCAAGCATACATGTAGCAAGCTAGCCAGAAGGGCTTTACAAAATACTAAGGCACACAAGCTAAAGCTAACAATTGAAGATTGTGCAAGCTTATGAAATATGCTATTGAACCTGTGCACAGGGCACTATTTGACTTTTTGAGTTTCTTGATACTTTGACTTGGATGAGCTTTGATCTGAGATTACTGATTAATTATGATGTTTTGAGTTAAAATGACCCTAGCACTAGCAAGCTTAACAAAGTTTAAGGCTAAGATGATGATTATGAAGTCCAAATTCAAACAGATGAACAAATGAGATAGGTTAACCACTAATCTTGACTTTTCTCTGAATAAGAACTGGTTTTAGTGACTGAAATGATGTATTAGGAGCTATGGTAGCATGTATCAAGAAATAACAACAACTAAAACAACACTTAACACCACTAATTCAGCATATCCAAACACCCTTTAAAGACAGTGATTATGTGATTTTCATAGCCCAATACTGAATTCGACCATACAACTGATTCATTAAGACTTATTATGATTATATAAACTTGTTTGGGTACAAAAGTATCAAGGATCACAACAAACAACCAATAATCACTCCTATGCTACTATAACAGTGAAAATGAGAAATCTAAACAACTTTGAATTTCAATTAACAAGCCTGAAATTTTAAGCAATATTATCACTTAGGCACATAAAACAAACTTAAAAACACAAAGATAAGTAACCTACAAGCATTTATACATTAAATGGCTAAAAATTGAAATGTGAGCTTACAAATGCTTCCAACTGAAAACAGAGAACCAAGACCAAAAGAACACTCCTATAGGCCTTCCACAAGGCCACTAACCCAAGGCCATCCAAAATTTACCCTGCTCCAGCTTTCTTGATCATCTTCACTGAATTTTTGATTTTTAATCTAACTTTTTTGATTTTTTTGTATTTTTGAGTTTTATAACTTCTCTGACTTTTAAATTATCTAAAAGCTTTCAGAAGCTTTCTAGGAGCTTATATGAGCTTATGAGTACATAAACAACACTAATAACAACATTCAAGCTATATGAGATTTTTGAACAAGAAATTGCATAAACTGAAAATGATACTGAAACTTGAAATTGATTATTGGAAATAGATTCATATACACTGAAAACACTAAACAAAGTACTTGAAAGCTAAATTTTACACTGGAAATTGTAATTAAACTAATACGAGCTAAGAAAATTAAAATTACACTAGATAGCTATCCACATTGCTCCATAGCTGCTTTATATTGATCTTTTGCACTTCTAGGTGTCCTCTAAAACTATCCCACTTCATTCTAGCCCTTGGATCCTCTGCATTCATCAAAACTATACATGTGGCATTTTGGCGCCAAAATATCAAAAGCTATCCACATTGCTCCATAGCTGCTTTATATTGATCTTTTGCACTTCTAGGTGTCCTCTGAAACTATCCCACTTCATTTTAGCCCTTGGATCCTCTGCATTCATCAAAACCATACATGTGGCATTTTGGCGCCAAAATATCAAAAGCAGGTTTTGAGCAATTAAAGAATTTTGGTTGATTGTGGAGGTGGAGGGGACAAAGAGGAGGATTTTGTGGTGAGGTGGAAGGGATAGGTGGCCAAAACCACCTCTGGTATTGGGTTGCAGGTGTTAGAGAGGGAGGTGTACAGGGATGATGGTTTGGAGGGAGTTGACCGAGGTCAAACTTTGGTTAAATAAGGGGTGGATCGGGTTTTGGTGATTGGGCTTGGGTTATCTGTTATGGGATTAGGCTAGGTTTAATTTAAGTGGGTTGGGTTTTATTATATAAGGGTCCGGTTTGGTTTGTAGAAATTTAAACCCAAGGACCAAAATTGTACTTTCTGAATTCTTGAAGGGTTGAAACTGTAATTTCACCAAAGTTATCAAAAGGACCATTTATGCCAAGTTTCAATTCCCCAAGGACTTAAGATGTTAAATTTCAATATTTAAAACCCGGGGGACTTGTTTTGCCATTTTTGAAACTTGAAGGACCAAAACTGCCATTTCTTTAAAACTTTCATCCAAGGACCAATATTGTAAAAGTTAAATAGCTTAGGGACCTTGAATGATATTTTTAACACCAGGGACTATTTTTGCCAATTTCTAAAAGTTAAAGGACTGAAATTGACAATTATGCAAAGTATGTTCGTTTTTACCTGTTTTCAATCCTTTTGCACTTACAACACATAAAAACACAATCAAATGATATTTCCTGTATTTTAAAGCATATCTGCATGTTTTTAAATGTTTTTGTAGTCTAAATGTGATAGAAATGATGAGTATTTATACACTCATCATTAGACCTAGTCATTCTCCGTGGGGAGCACCTGTGTTATTTGTTAAGAAGAAGGATGGTTCATTCCGGATGTGTATTGACTATCGAGAGTTGAACAAGTTAACGATTAGGAATCGATATCCTCTTCCTAGGATTGATGATCTTTTTTTGACCAGCTACAAGGTGCTCGGTTTTTCTCGAAGATTGATTTACGTTCGGGGTATCATCAGCTAAGAGTGCATGAGGAGGATATTCCGAAGACCGCCTTTAGAACTCGTTATGGACACTTTGAGTTCACGGTTATGCCATTCGGGCTGACCAATGCACCTGCGGTATTCTTGGATTTGATGAATCGCGTTTGCAAACCTTACTTGGATAAATTCGTGATTGTATTCATTGACGACATTCTAATTTACTCTAAGTCGAAGGAGGAGCATGGAGTACATTTGAAGTTGATCCTTGGATTGCTGGAGAAGGAGAAATTGTACGCCAAGTTCTCAAAATGTAAGTTTTGGCTTGAGGAAGTACATTTTCTTGGACATGTGGTGAATAGTGAAGGAATACATGTGGATACTAGTAAGATAGAAGCGGTCAAGAACTGGAAGGCTCCTACGATGCCGTCCGAGATACGCTCGTTCTTAGGATTGGCGAGTTATTATCGAAGATTTATAGCGAATATTTTCGAAGATTTCTAAACCCCTTACTTTGTTGACTCAGAAGAACAAGAAGTATGATTGGGGAGAAGAGCAGGAGGTGGCTTTTCAGTCACTAAAGGATAGTTTGTGTAATGCACCTATTCTGACGTTACCTGATGGGCCAGATGATTTTGTTGTGTATTGTGATGCATCGAATCAAGGATTTGGATGTGTGCTAATGCAAAGAGGTAAGGTGATAGCGTACGCATCTCGACAGCTAAAGATTCATGAGAAGAATTATACGACTCATGATTTGGAACTTGGTGCGGTGGTATTTGCTCTCAAGAATTGGAGACACTATTTGTATGGCACAAGGAGTGTTGTATATACGGATTATAAAAGTCTTCAACATATCTTCAATCAGAAGGAGCTGAATATGCGGCAAAGGAGGTGGATTGAACTATTTAGTGATTATGATCGTGAGATTCGCTACCATCCTGGAAAGGCTAATGTGGTAGCTGATGCTTTAAGTAGGAAGGAGCGGATTAAACCTAAACGTGTGCGAGCGATGTGTACGACTCTACAGTCGGGAATTAAGGGTAAGATATTGGCAGCGCAAGAAGAAGCCCTCAAAGACAAGAATGCGACTGCTGAAATGCTGCGTGGATTGGGTCAGCAAATGGAGAAAAGGGAAGATGGTGGACTATATTTCTTAGATAGAATATGGGTTCCATCGGTAGGAGGTGTAAGAAAGTTGATCATGGATGAGGCTCATAAATCGAGATATTCGATTCATCCAGGATCGGATAAGATGTATTATGATCTTAGAGATGCTTACTGGTGGCCGGGAATGAAGAGGGAAATAGCTGAATATGTTAGTCGATGTTTGACTTGTTTGAAAGTTAAGGCTGAGCATCAGAAACCCTCAGGATTGTTACAACAGCCGCCGATTCTGGAATGGAAATGGGAGAGAATAACAATGGATTTTATTACGAAGTTGCCTAGGACGAGTAGTGGACATGACACGATATGGGTCATAGTGGACAGGCTGACAAAGTCTGCACATTTTCTGGCCATTCGTGAAGATTATAAGATGGAAAAGCTGGCGTGGATTTATATTAATGAGATTGTGGCGAGACATGGTGTGCCTATGTCGATTATTTCAGATCGCGACAGTAGGTTTACCTCGCGGTTTTGGCAATCGTTGCAAAAGGCGTTGAATACACAGTTGGATATGAGCACTGCTTATCATCCACAAACTGATGGGCAAACTGAGCGAACGATTCAGACTTTGGAGGATTTACTTAGAGCGTGTGCTATTGATTTTGGAGGAAGCTGGGATACTCATTTGCCTTTGGCTGAGTTTTCCTATAACAATAGCTATCATTCCAGTATTAGATGTGCACCATTTGAGATGTTTTATAGGAGGAAGTGTAGATTACCTATTCTATGGGCAGAGGTTGGGATTTCAAGCGTGGTCCTGAGTTTACTTGGGAACGTGAGACATGAAGTTTTGCGTCGATCATCTTAGATCATGATGAGATACTTACTTCGCGATTGTGGTATACGGTTTATAGAGCTTTGGGAACGCGGTTGTAGTTGAGTACGGATTATCATTCTTAAGAGTATGGATTAAGAGAGAGTACAAATTTGACGTTGGATGTTTCTTTCGTTCAAGATTGTGGTGCTGCTAATTGCACCCTAGCGTGGGTGAGCAGATCATTTGTAGTTGGATTTAGATCATGGAAGTTCGGTGCTGGGTATTCGTGTTATTGATCGGAGTAATGTATATATTTTCGTGTATCGTTGGATTGTCGGTAATGTTTTCTATCGTGTGTATTCGAGTATTCAATTGGTTCGTATCTTGTGGTACTTTCTCTGTGACTGTATGGCATGGTAGAATTCCCCATAGTCATAAGAAGTGCTAGTGATTTATGGTTTTATGGTGTGGTATTATCCCGTTGGGTATCCACAAATTTTCTTTGGCTAATGTTACTGGTGTCTCGAGTAGTTAAATCTCGGGACGCGATTTCCCTAAGTGGGGGATAATGTAACAACCGTGATTTTAGCAGGTTAGTTTGACTAATAGTCTTAACCTGTTTAACTTTTGTCTGGTGTGTATTGTGTGTTTACGTGTGATATATGTGTGATAAGTACGTGTGTTAGCACTAAATCCCTTGGTGTGACGTTTTCTTAATGAGTTGGGTAGTGTAAATTTTGGGAAAAGTTCATTTTGATCGCCTTTGTGGTGTAGAAATGACTTGTGTAATTTTTGTGTTATGTGGTTTTGTGTAACGAGTCTCCGTTCAATTATTTGAGTGTTGGTAAGTTACGTGGAGGTTATTTTTATAGAGTATATTAGTGTTAAGTGTGAAAATTCTATTTTTGGAAACTTTATTTTGAAAATGATATTTTTCTGGATTGTCGTAAAGATGAAGGTTTATCGCGTAAGGTGTTAATTTGAGTATAGGGTTTTTATAAAATACAAAGAGTACAAGGTTTTTAGTGTAATAATTAAATTTAATAAAAAAAATAATATAAATATATATATATTATATAGGGGGCCGGTTAGGGATAAAAAAAGAAAAAAAGAAAACCTAATTTGATTACAAATCCACTTACCTAATTAACCCTTATCTAGAATTTTCCATAGGAGTCTATAAATACAAAACCAAAAACCCTCATTCCCCTTGTTCATGAATTTCGACCAACCATAAGGAGAAGGAGAGGAAAAATTATTTTTAGGGTTTTTATTCTTCAAGCATTAAGGTAAATTTATAATCCTTATGTTTAATTAATTTTCATGATTCATGTAACACAAATTGTGATGGATCTAGGGTTTGTGATTAGATCTGTAAATTAATAATATTAAAAATGTTAGAGTCATTAATTAGTGATATTATAATGATTGGTGAAGTAATTAGGGTTTTAAACATGTTAATTATTGAGTTATGAGTCTGGCAGAATTAATAGGCTGTGAAGTTACGATTGTAATTAATAGATGAAGATGAGTTAGGTCACGACTTTTATGTCTAAATTATAGTTCAGGGAAATAGATTTCCAAAAAGTCCGACCACAAGTGTTTTCGAGGTCGGGAAGTCAATCAAACGAATTTTATGAGTTAAGGTGTCAAAACTATTAAACCGGGACAGAATTAGGATAAAAGTATTGAGGTCAAAGGTAGCTTTGAAAGTGGAATTTGGATAAGGCCTTCTGTGGGAATCAAGTTCTATATTATATTTGACTTCCACGCGAAAATTGGACGATAATAAGTTGTGTGAGTGGGTCTATGAGGTCAAAACTTTTTGATGTCCGATCAGATCCGAATCTGGATATTTGTCATGTTTGATTTTTCATTGGGTACTTGTGTGTGTTTTTAGTGCATGATCTTTTGGGAAAAGCTTGTATGCTTATGAAGGATCATGGTGAATTTTTGGTGTGAGTTGTGAAGCTTTATTCGCTGTGATTTTTTGTGGGTGAATGTACCCTACAAATCTGCATTTTCTGAAAGTTTTAATAAAGGGATTTAGTGAGTGTAACGTATTGGGTGATGATTAGTATGGAGTCTAGGTAATCCCTAGTGGGTTATATGAACGTTAGACATCCATCATATATATGTGTTACATGGACTATAGCTTTTGGCTTGGTCGCGTGTAACGTGATTTTTATTTTGTGTGATATAGATTTGTGTGTTGATAACTTGGAAGCTGCGGAGTTGAGGTGAGTTCATAGTCCCAATTTTTACTTTGTTTTAAACTTGGGATGGAGATGATGTTTGTTTAAATTATTTTTGAGTTACTGTGATTATGTGGTTATAAAATGCATGGACGTGTAATTGTTATTATACTTATACGACATGTTATTATGGTGTTTATTTGTGGTGATTATACGAGTGGGAAGATGCCCTAGTGGCTCTACTCGTTATTATTATGTCCGGCCGGAAGGGGAATTATATTTGATTGGTGGGCGCGTTCCGTCCCAATTAATGTGAACTTGGATCGGTGGGCACGTTCCGTCCCAATTGTGGTGGTATTTGGATCGGTGGGCACGTTCCGTCCCAATTGATGTGGTGTTTGGATCGGTGGGCACGTTCCGTCCCAATTTATATTTGGATCGGTGGGCACGTTCCGTCCCGTAAGCTATGATTGCATGTTAGTGTATAATAACTATATATATCTTTTACTGTCCTGAAATGCTATACTATGTTTTATAATCACAGTAAATCGTTAATCGAGGTGTTTTATGTGTCTTAAACCTATGAATCTCACCAACATTATGTTGACGTTTTAAGCATCATTTTCAGGTGAGCATTCTAAGGTTAAGCTAGAAGGGCGTGACTTGAAGACTAGTTTGCATTGAGGATTACTACCTTAAAGTTTTTAATTTGATTTAAGTGAACTTTGTTTGTGATACTCGAATGTCTTACATTATTACCTTACGTTTTAATGGAGATACCTTGGAGTTTATTTTGTTTTGTTGTTTTATTTTGGGGTATCGTTACGACACTTTGTGTCTGTTCTTTACTCTTTATATTTGCATATAGTAAGTCTCTATATAGACGCCATGTGTTGTGATGATATCCATGATGTTGCACTCGCGTTTCCGCCATCGGCGAGGTGTGACAACTATTACCAAAAGGACTCCTCACAGGTGAATGAGGTTTGTAAAAATTGTTTCTTTGATTATATGAGTTCACCTGTGGTCTATTTATTGGTTGTATAGGTCCAGAATGATTAAACCACCCAAAATTAACACTTGGCCTCACATAATTAACATTTTGACCAACAGAACTAACATTTGGTCTACCAGAATTAAAATTTGGTCTACCAGAATTAAAATTTGGTCTTCCAGTACTAACAGATGACCAACCAGAATTAACATTAGGCATACCAGAATTAAATTGTGCTGGTCTAGTCACAAACTTATTAGCATGATTAATCCTGTTAGCATTATTCCAAACTAGTTTATCATTCATATGGCCAGCATTAACACTCTTATCCTTTCTAAGTTCAGCCTCTCTTTTCATCCTAACCTCATGAAAATCATAGTCCCTAATCAAATGACTTAGACTACCACACACAAAGCATCTTTTAGGACCAAAATTGTGGTTTCTCTTATACTCTTTTCTCATTCTATCAGGTTTTGGTGTCTCTTGATTTTTGAAAGACTTCCTAGGAGATTTTATGTGAGAATCACAACTAGGTTTATCTGTATGAGGTTTGGGTGTAGTCACAACTGGTTCACTATTTTTGACTGATCTTGACTCAGAAATATCTTTAGGTGCACTCTCTGATTCTGAATCAGACTGCTTAGAGATATCTCTAGTAGATCCTTCACTGTCATTGGTTTGACAAGTGGAGTATTCACTAGATTTATCATCTGAGTTGCTTGTCTCAGGATAGATAGGACCCTTTTAATCATATACAAACAAGGAGTCATCTAGGTCTTTCTTTTGTAGAGGGGTGTAATCCCCACTTAATGGAGGTGGCACCCCTTTAAAATTATCAGCTTTAATGAACCTATTGTACACAGGCTTACCAATAGAATCCTCTTTCCTATATTTGAACACAGATATGTCCATCTCTTCCTCATAGCTAAGAACTTCACTATCTGACTGTATTCCATAACCTAAGCCAATCTTACTTGTAGAGCTCATACTAGATGCTATTATCTTATCCTGACACTTAGCAGAATGTGTCCATTTGGCTACTTTCTTTTGCAATTCATCTCTTTCCTTAACAGCTTTTAAGCCTGCTTTTCTATATCTCTTAAGTTTTTCATCTTTTTCATATATCTCATTAGCTTGAAAGGTGAGTTTTTCGTTTAAGGAAGCTTGTTTGTTTTGATAGTTAACTATTTGTGCTTCTAAAGTTTTAACAGCTTTAGTATAAGCAAGAATTTTTGCTTCCTGATCACCTATTTGTGTTAATTGTTCATCACACAAAGCTTTAAGATGATTATATGAATCAATGCATAATTTTGAGCACAAAGATACCTCATTACTGGAACCAATAGCCATAAGTGCATGATTTGGCTCTTCATCCTCAGGTGTGTGTTCATCCCAATTCACAGCTCCAGCTTCCAATGTCATCAAGCTCGTCTGATTCTTCCCCATCTTATCATCATCTTGAGAGTCAGAACCCTTCTTCTTTTTCCAATCAGTAGTCACTTTTTCCGTGCAATCTCTGGCAAAGTGACCATGCTTGTGACAATTGTAGCACTCAATAGTCCTCCTATTGTATCCCACTGGTGACTTCCCATCAAGCTTAATGTTCCTCCCAGTCTGCTTGTAAAACTTCTTAACCCTGAAAGCAATCATGGCAATTTGCCATTTGATATCCATTTCTTCAACTTCAACATCATTGATCTGTTCCAGATCCTCACTGATGAAGTCTTGATCTTCTGGTTCCTTAGCAAGAAGTGAGTAAATTACTTCGTCAGCAAAGCCTGCTGGAACATCTCTTTCTTTTCTCATGCTGCTAGAAGAAGTTCCATAACCACCAGAATTAATGCTGCCAGACTTAACCTTGTTAGTGCTGCTCTTGCCCTGAGAAACAAAAGCAACATTTGTAGAACTTGAAGATGCTTTTCCTTGGATTTCCTGTTCAAACACCTTGAGGTTGTTGTACAGGTCATCAGTGGTCATGGTGTCAATTTCACCATTCATCCTCATGGTCAATGTCACACTTGACCATTCTTTTGGTAGTGCTCTAAGAAACTTTTGGTTTGCATCTTCTTCTGACACAGCTGCACCATGAACCTCCAATTGTGATAGAAGATGTTGAAACCTATCATAACCTTTTTCCAATCCCTCTGAACTGGATACACTGAAAGCTTCAAAGTGCTGTTTAAGAGTAGCCTTTTGCATCTTCTTGGAGTTAGCATTCCCTCCAAATCTTTTCTTGATAGCCTCCCAAATTTCTTTAGCATCATTCGTGCCATGAAACCTTCTCAAATGCTCTTTGGGAATTGCCATTAGCAGCATAGTCTTGGCCTTCTTCTCCTTTTCAACAGCCCGTATCTCTTCAACAGATACTGGTGGTAATATCCTAATCACTCCATCTGTTCCTTGTGAAATCCTTTTCTTCGAATTCCCATTCTGTATGACCTTCCAGACTTCGCTGTCAATATACTCCAGATAATGTTCCATCTCCATAGCCTAGATGTCATATTCTTCTCTTTTTAGGATTGGGAGTTTTATGTTGGATATGGTTGTTGTTGCAGAGATGGGTTGTTGTTGTCTAGATGTGCTTGCTTCAGGTTTTTCTTCATCATGGATTGATTTTTCATCATCACTGTTGTGAACTGAGAAACCATCATTCTTACTGGGATTTTCAACGCCAGACATGTTGCAGGGTTTAGGTGAATGAATTTAGGGTTTGGTTGTTGTGTTTCTTCAAACTGAGAGCCTCTTTACAGGCTCTGATACCACTTGTTGGTCCACACGAGTTATGGATCCAAGTAGCCTTGTTACTTGTTAGACAACTTGTATAAACCAAATCGACCTAAGTAAGAAACTCTAACACCTTGCTTATTGTTAATGCGGAATCTTAACAACAAACAATGAAGAATACAATAACTAACTTCGTATATTGATTTGTTTAATCTAAGTGATTACAATCTTCGTCGTTATCTCTAAACTAATGACTAAGGTTCCTTTTATACACTAAGGAAACCCTAGATACAAAACTTGTTGAAGGATATACGTATCTTCTCTAAAGATAATAACGTATCCTTTCCTAACTTATATCTAACAAACTTTACTAACTTTCATGACCAGACTTAACAGCTAAAGTCAAACAGACTGAACTTACTCTACCAGACTTAATAATAAACAACCAGACTTAACTATTGCAAGACTTAACTAATAACACTAACAGACTTAATAACGTAGTCCACCACTTCTGTTCTTCCATTAAGTCTTCTCTTGTCTTGTGATAATTCCCAACAAAAAGCCTTTTCTCATCCTACCAAGTGTACGACGGAGGTAATGTCACATTCGGTAGCAAGCTTAAAAGTAAAATCAACGGAAAAGGTACAATCTCTCATGACTCTCTCACTATTGATGATGTTGCTCATGTAGATAATTTAGGATTTAACTTGCTTAGTATTAGTCAATTACGCCGCAAAAAGTATAACGTCCTTTTTAGTGAAAATGGAAGTAAAATACTAAAAGATGGCATAACCGTAGGAAAAGGTGTTTTGAAGAATAACGTTTACGTTATGAAATTAGACAAAACACCTAAAGACAAACTTTGTCTCACCTCTCTGGACGAAAACTCAACTCTATGGCATAGATGCTTAGGTCACGCTAATATGAGGTTAATCCAATCCTTATCATCTAAGGAACTCGTTAGGAACCTGCCCAAGTTAAAATATGACCAACACTTTTGTGATGCTTGCAAAATTGGGAAATAAGTTCATAATTGCCATAAGGCTAAAAACATGGTGTCTACATCTAGGTGTCTAGAATTGTTGCATATGGATTTGTTTGGTCCATCCGCTATACAAAGTTACGAGGGAAACTTCTATACTTTGGTAATAGTCGATGATTACTCTAGGTATACTTGGACTAAGTTCTTAAAAACTAAAAACAAGGCATTTGATAAATTTGAAATTCTAAGTAAGAAAATTCAAAATCAAATAGGATATAATATATTGTCAATTAGAACCGACCACGGTCGTGAATTTGATAACTGATCCGTGCTAAAGTATATATATAATATCAGACGGATATATGTGATACGCGGGAAATGACAAATCAACCCTTTAGGAAAAAGGTTAACTTACAAAACCCGTGAATACAATATGTGTGATACCGGGCAAGTGATTACCCGGGTCGTGTCCCAGCGAGGTGTGAATCGAGGATTTCGTTATCGGCTTGGAATTAAAGTGCTTGAAGTGTGGATTTCGGATTTTTGGTTTTTAATATTCTAATTGAGATATGGAAAGTGAATTTACAAAGAGAATAAAGCAAACATCAAAATTACACTAAAAACGCAAATCGGGAATCTTAAAAACGAGCCTAAAAACTAAAACCTTTAAAAAACTAACCCTACAAGTTCAAATTTATTTTTCCTAAGTTCCAAATGATAAAAGAAAATTTTTGTAAAAAGAATTATATTTTTTGACTTTTATATTTTTTTATTATGAATTAAAAACAGAAGTTAAAAGAAAAATAAATTAAAAATACTAAATGAAATTGGAAAATTATGAAAAATTCCAGAAAACTGCTTGATGATAAGCAAAATCTGGGAAAAATAAAAATGGGCTAACTGCTTTTCTGAATAAGAAGTTAATAAGCAAACTGACAAAATAGGCTAAAGTAGAAAAGCTTGGTTAAATGAAAAAGGTTGCAAGAGTTAACTGAGACAAGTCCCTAGGGCAGTTGGTGATTGGTGTGTGTGTTGAGGCTTTGGTAGCTAGAGGTCCAGGGTTTGAATCCTGGCCTTAGCTTTTTGCTTGATTTATTTTATTTTTTTATTTTTCTGATTAAAACTCAACAAGGACAAACCAAATAGCAACTTTAACAAAACAACTTATTTTTAAAAGCCCACAATAAGCTCAGAATGAGCTGAGGAAAGCTGATCAGAAGCTTGAAAGAGAAAATGAGCAAAGCTTTACAAGCAAAAAGGGCTGTTAAGCCACAAATGAGCTAAAGGACAACTAGAAAAGCTAAAACAGACTCAACATAATCTAAATCAACTAAAATCATCAGAAAAAGCTATTAGCACAAGCAATAAGCAAAAACAAATAAGCCATAAGGGGTACTGAGTCTGCTGTGGTTCAGGGCAAAAAGTGGCAACTTTGGTCTTATTTTTAACCACTTATATAAGAACTAAAGACCACAAAAGCTGATAAGACTTAAAACTGACCTACCAAGGATCAAATAAAACCAAAAATCAGACCAAGTGAGAGCTTATAGGAGCTGATAGATAGGCTGCAAATCAGCCTAATAAGCAGATGAGGTCTGCTGTTCTGTGCAGACTTGCACAAAATGGCCAAATCACCTCAATTCCAACTGAAACCTATCCAACTCTATTGTAACCACTTAATGTGCTATTTTAAACTAAATGCCAAAAGTAAAGCTCAAAAATAGCTTATTGCTATATTGAGCTTATTTGATCAGTTGGTACTCTAAACTCATAACAGTACATTCAAAACCATGGAGTCCATCAAATTAGCTCTAAACAGGTTACAAATAGCTTAATTCAGTTGATTTAAGCAAGATTAAAGTTCATGAATTGGCAAATGAATAGTGGTCACTATTTTGACCCAGTTTGACCCATTAAAGCTACTGATCCAAACAACACTTATGAGGACTGTTTTTGAGATTTCCACAGAATAAGACCAAATTAATCTAGTTTCTACCTTAACACTGATTCACTAAGTTACTTTTACCCCTAATGAGCAATTTTCGAAAGCCAAAAAGCACTCAAACAAGCTTAGCTTATTTTGACTGTTTTTTGGATTTTTAAGCTATTAAGGACAAATTTGAACTAAACCAACTACAACTAACAAATAGGCCTCAACTAACATCAAATAAATCAAATAAGGACAGAAAAGATCAATAAGAACTCAATAAGCTAATGAACAGTGAAATTAAAGAAAATACAAAAAAATTAGAAATTTCTTACTTGAAACCCTAGCTAAACAAGGGCTCTCAATCAGGAGCAGCTACATGCTCCTAGCTTATCTTAGATAAGCTAGGTAAAGTTTATCTTACCCCTCCATTGCAGGCAACTTCCATAATTTCTTAATTTCACCCACTTTTGACTTTTTGGTAATTTTGAGATTAGAACTGAGTTACTCTATCATAAGCTCACAATAAGCTATATCAAGCTTATATGAACTTATTCAAACAGAAAATAAGCTTTTGCAAACACCAAATAACTTAATTCGAATTACAAGTAGACTTTTAAAATTGAAATTTCATTAACTTCAGAAAATGATACAATACTTGATGGATTAAAGATAAATGAACTTAAACAAACTTGAATTGATACAATAACTTTAAATTTTAACTTAATTAGATACTTAACTAAAAATACGATTACACTAATAAACTACTTGCCATTTTTGGCTACAAAAGGGTCCTATTTATACTAAAACCAAGCTGGGATGTCCTTTGCCTACTTCTCTGATTCGTTTTGAGCCGTTGGATGGGGTTGGAATTATCTCAGCCATTCAATCTCCATTTTGGCGCCAAAAAGATAAAGTGGATACCAACTTGTGTACTGGTTATCTTGTGGGAAAGAAGAAGCATTAAATGCTTTTTTGGACTGGGTAGGTGGAGTGTAGTAGGAGGGTGAGGGGGAGGGTTGGTTTTTCAGGAATGAGCATGGTGGGTGATGGTGGTTTCTGGTTTTAGTACTTGGCGGCAAAGATGGTTTTGACCGAAGTCAAACCTGGGTTTAGTTATTATACGGGGTGGATTATTTCTTGGGTTTGGGCTTTAGATAGAGTTGGGCTGGGTAAAGATTAGGATTGGGTTGGGTTGTTAGTTGTTTTGGATTTTAAAAGGGTAAGGTTAATTAAGTTTAAAGGATTAAACTTGAAATGGGATAAGCTTGGAGGGACTAATTCTGCCAAATCTGGGAATTTATTCCAAGGGACCAATTCTGTCATTTTGATTATCTTAGGGGTTGACTTTTTGACACTTGAGCAATTTCTTGGTCTAAATTTGTAAATTTCTTCCCCGTCCTCGGCTTTTGACGATTTTCCAATCTCGCGTGCTCGGTTTTGGCTGTTTTTGCCCTGTTTTCAATCCTTTTGTACCTGAAACACATAAAAACACAAACCAAGGATATCTGCAGTATAATATGGTCTATTTGGTTATTTTCAGTATTTTTATGGTCCAAAATGGGCATAAAATGATGAGTATTTACACACTCATCAATCCCCCACACTAAACTATTGCTAGTCCCTAGCAATCCGATCATATGAAGTAATGAAAGGATCAAAAGAATACCAAGTATACCCCGTTTTGACTTTTTATTAAATGCGAGAAATTTAAATTAAAACAAAAGTAGATAACATGCTTGATTTCCAAAAATGGTATCATGGAACGGGATTCACACAAAATGGGTGTCTCCAGGGAATTGAAATCGTCATCCTCTTTTTTATACTCCCAACTAAGCTTAAACTCAATGTGCAAATATTTTTGTAAAAATGCTAACACTACTTATACTAAAAATCTATGTAAGCCAAAACTTAACTTTTCACTCCCACATTTATTCAAGTTAGGTGAATGCGCTTGATTTTCAAAATTTTGATCACAAAAATCGACGTTTTTATAAGATATTGACTAATACTAGTTGAAAGATAGATTTAAAATTTAAAACAAGCAAGTTTCAAAACTTATTGCATTTTGCAATATCATTCCATTTTATTTTATTTTTTTTCTTTTCATTTATATATATATATATATATATTTTTATATATATTATATATATATATATATATATTAACTTGTGCAACATAAACTACCGGAGTTTCACGGGAACCAAGACCTTACACTTTCCGGAATAAAAGATCCAAGGGCCGTTACAACGGAGAGTTCCAAGACTCTAAACATTCCTGAAATGAGGATCCAAGGGTGTTAGACCAAGACCTCACACATTCCTGAATTTGAGGTCCAAAGGCCGGTGTAAGAGGGTAGCCAAGACCTAAATGCCTTCCGGAAATAAGGATCCAAGGACCGATCTTGAACCGTAGCTTTTTTAGCACATACATTTATTATTTAACTTTTGCAACTTTCAAGCAACGTCTCACTTTCATTTTGCATTATTATGACATATGCTTGTTCCGAAGTTTAAATAAAGCTTTAAACTAGTATTTTTCAAAATCGTATGAAAAAATAATTTTGTGTGTTCAAATGTTTGAAAATAAGCACTTATTAAGTCAGATTAGTTATCTCCTGGGAGTAAAAGCCATAGATTACTGATATAAGCTCTAAAGAAAACCAACTATTCTACGCTTAACATTTTCATTTGCACATATCGCAAAACCTTAGTCTAATCGTTAAGGAAGCAGCCAGATCAACACTCTGGCAGAGTCGGGATTCCCCTTGTTCTAACCTAGTAAAGACTAAACACTACTTTTTCTATTGCAATTACTTATCTAAAAATGACAAAAAATTTTAAAATTTTGGCCAAAACGGGGGTACTAGGGCACTAGAAGGTACAAATGCGACAAAATTCGAGAGAATTCCCCCCCACACTTAGAATTGAATATTGCCCTCAATATTCAAAGTACCGGCTATTATGCCGACACTTAGAACGTAAAAAGGTAATACTAATAGCTAAGTGTGTGAAAGAATTCTCTATTTTCACAAACAGGATTAAAAAGGTATCCCTAGATAATCGTTAGCAAACAAATCGGATATTGGGCGGCTGGATTGAAAACAGGCGCATCAATCTTCACGATCTAAGGGAAACCTGCAAACAAGAGCAAACAACACACAAAACAAAGCACAGTAGAGGAATCCCCCCACACTTAGTGTTAGAAAATAGAAAGAAGTCAGAAACATGGGTTGTCACCCATGTGGTGCTAATGTTTTTGTTAACCGAGTCACTAGCTTGACTCGACCCCGAATCCATTGGTTCATGGGGAAGCAAGTGGAAGAAACAATCTCCATCGGACTTTCATTCAATGTGTTTGGATAAACATTTGAACATAAGAAAGTTCCACACCGACGAGATACCCACGGTATTTTAATAGTAGAAACTATAAGGGATGATACCGGGGTCAAAGATAGTGTCCTCATTCCCGTAGGAGAAAAGGGAAAGAGAAATCACACCATATGTGATGAAGAGAAGCAAGATTTTTATGATTATGATAAAAAAATCTTCATCATCAAAAGCAATTTTGTCTTTAACGGGAGGGAGGGTCGGGATGAAATCTTCAAGAAGTAAATTCTTATGATCAATAACACCTCCCCCCACACTAGAATCATCCTCAGGATCAAAGTAGAAATGATCATATTCAGGAGGAGATATAATATGAGAGAGTTCACCGAAGAACTCCTCATGATAAAGATCATTCATATCAAAATGAAATGCATCATACTCGAGAAGAGAGATATAAGAATGAGAAGTGGTACTGCCACTACCCGCCTCTTCTGAATGATCGATATCAAAGCAAAAGGCTTCATAAGCTGAGAGAAAAGAATCAGGATGAGAAGTGGGATTGCCACTACTCTCTTCTTCGGTATCAAAGAGAAAACTTTCATATTTGGGAAAAGCATCCTTGAGCTCGAGCTCCAAAGGATCTGACGGCTTTTCATCAACATTAACTTCTTCAATAACTTCCATCGGGGGGAGGGAAAATAACGGTTCATCAAATATCATTTTTTTAATAATGGAGCATCTCCCCTCGGATCACCATCGGGCTCAAAAATTTCCGGCGAAATTGGAGCATCAGTAAAGAAAACCTCGAGCTCTTCCATAGAGATATCACTTCCCTCAAGCGGAGGAGAAGGATGGGAAGAGTCGGAAATGATTGGTGCAGAATAAGGAGTGGGATTGTTAGTTCCATCCACAGAATCAACAATCTCAATACGATAAACCGATTTCGGAGGTGGGACAAGTGGTGTGCTCTTAGAGCTAGCAATTTTCACCACTTCCGTTGTGGACTCCGATTCTTGTTCATCATAATCAAAAATACTCTTAACTTCCGTAGCACAACTCTCAAACCATTTGCTTGAACCAGGTGTAATTTTCATTGTTTTGAGCTCAGCACATTTTTTTTAAGGAATCTTAACCGTGAATCTTGAAAGTGTCGAATCACTTCTTTTGGAAGCAATTACGGGCTCAGATTTTTGATTAACCGTAGCAACGTTGCATTTGGTGGTTAGAGATTTAGAGTCCTGATTAATGTTAAACGTGACTTCTTCATTATCAACCCGTATGGTTAATTCTTCGGCGTATACATCGATGAGAGCACGACTCGTCCTTAAGAAAGCTCTCCCTAGAATGAGGGGAACTCGAGGATCGGCATCAAAGTCTACCACAACGAAATCAGTGGGAAAGTGGAACTTTCCTACTTTCACAACGACATCCTCAGCTATTCCAAGTGGACGAGTTATAGTATGGTCCGCTAGATCGAGTGTCATGTAAGTAGATGTAAGCTCCGGAAGAGATAATTTCTTCCATACCGAGAGTGGCATAAGGTTAATGCTTGCGCCAAGATCGGCCAAGGCTGAGAAATGAACCATCCCCGAGAAATCACATGGGATTACAAACTTGCCGGGGTCTCCGAGCTTTTCGGGAAGCTTCTTGAGGAGAACCGCCGAGCACTGCTCATTAAGTGGGGTCTTTGCCATCTCAGATAACTAATCCTTGTTGCTTAGTAAACCTTTAAGTGTAGACGCAAATTTGGGCATAAGGACGAGAGCATCTGCGAAGCTTATTTCAAAGTGCAATTCATTGAAGATTTGAAAGAATTTCTCCATTTGTTGCTTGGTTTTGTCTCGAAGCTTCTGATCCTTAAGCCTCGAAGGATATGGAATCGAAGGCTTAGGATTGGTTTTCGGAACATCGGGTTTCGGAACTGGAGTTTGGACATCTGGAGGTTGGACGTGTGCGGTACTTCGTGGGCTTGAGAAATGCACCTCGTCCATTGTTACCTCGGTATCTCGATTTTCCCCCGGATGAGGAGGCATAGGAGTCAAGGGTCCATTATGCGTCTTACCACTTCGAGTGGTGACGGCTTTCAACTCACCCTTCGGGTTTGGAATGGTATTACCCGGAAGAGTTCCCGAAGTTGAAGGTTGATTCAATTGACACATGAGGCTAGCAAACATGTTCTCAATTTTACTTTGATATTGCTAAATTTTATGATTTGTTGTTCTAAGTTCGTTTTTGAGCTCATGACCTTGTTTTGTTATTGAGGTTTGAAAATCATTTTTCAAAGTGGTGATTTGATTTTGCATTGACCTCATGTTGGCCTCATTTGACTTGATGTAACTAGCAAGTTCATTTGAGGGACCAACGGGGGCTTGGTAATTAGAAGCTTGAAAGCCTTGATTGAAATTACCCCTTGGGTTGGGTATTGATTTACCGGGGCTTGAAATTGGTTTCGAACATCTTGCCCTCTCGGTTGATTTTGATTGAATCTATTTGGATTGTTGGGTTGAGAAAATCCGGGTGGTCCACTTTGATTACTAACACTATAGTTCGGGTCAATTTGAGGACGGTATTGGTTACCTCCTTGGTTGTAAGCCCCGGCTACCGCATTAACTTCAAATCGACTACCATCGGTGGCAATACAATTGTAGTATGCATGAGGACCACCACAAGTGACACAAGTTTCTTCCACCGCTTTTACTTGAGTCGGTGAAGAAGTTTGTGGGGAAGAAAGTTTCTTTTGCTTGGAAAGAACCAATGCTTGAATTGCATCCGTGAGTTTTTCAATCTTAGCATCGGTGCTAGAAGTACTCACGTGAGATGAAGAAGGAGAAGCACTACTAACTTGGGAAACAACCGGCTTGCTTCGTGTAGTGCGGATCTTGGACTTATTCTCAATGATGGCTAAAGCGTCCTTCGGAGTTCGATTCAAGAGATTTCCACCGGCGGCGGCATTAAGAGAATCTTGGTCCGTTTGGTTCAAACCATTATAGAAGGTATCGAGTTGATGTAACTCGGAGAAACCGTGGTGTGGACATTTGCGAAGTAATTCTTTGAAACGATCCCACGCTTCACTAAAGGATTCATCAAATTTTTGAGTGAATTTGGTGATTTCATTTTTAAGGCTTGTGGTTTTAGACGGGGGAAAGAATTCGTTCACAAATTTCGACACTAAATCTTCCCATGTTTCAATAGAACGAGGGGGTTGTTTTTCGAGCCAAATCCGGGCTGCCCCCTCGAGAGAAAAAGGAAAAATGAGAAGTTTGATAGCTTCTTGAGGAACATTTCGGTATTTGATGGTAGAGGTGATCTTGTTAAACCATCGAATGTGGGAGTGAGGATCGTCCCTCTCAAATCCGAAATATTGACTTGAAGTTACCAAGGTTAGCAACACCGTTTTAAGCTCAAAGCTATCGGCAACGATTGCCGGAACAACGATAGCATCTCCGTAACCCTCGGTGGGTGCTTGGAGAAGCTCAGACATGGTGCGTTCATCCGCCATTGTGACAATGGGAGGAACAGGAATAGCACGAATCTCGGGTTCGGCTATTGAGGCGGAATGCCTACGATTACGTCTCTGATTACGTCTTCTCGGGGTATGCACGAGTTCACGTAAAAGACTTGTCGACGGAGAAGAACGAGTGCGCATGCACTAAAAATAATTCAATTAAAACAAGACCGAAGCAAAACACAAGTGAACTTAAACCAATAATCAACAAGCGTACGGTAGCTCTTCAAAAGATAAACGCACAAAGGAGCGGAAGAGAAGAATGGATCTCTTTTCGAGGCGAAGTTCGTTGGATCGCCTCTCCTTATACCCATCTTATAGTTTATTTATCAATTAAAGGTGAGCCGATATTCGCAAGTGATACTAAGGCAAGTTTTAATCTTTTGTTTGGGAACTTATTATGATAATACTCCAAGTTGAGGAATATTATTTTGAGATTGCTTTTATCTTTTGTTTTAACACAATAAAACGGAAAATATTTTTGTATTTTTGTTTTTATATCTGATATATATATAATTATATATATATATATATATATATATATATATATATAAAGAAAAAGAAAAATATTTTTGTTTTTTATATTTTTTATGAAAGTGAAAACTTCTTGACGAAGGATCTCAAGTCACTAATTGTTAAAACCTTTAACAATATTGTCGCAACACAACCTCCCCGGCAGCGGCGCCAAAATTTGATCCGTGCTAAAGTATATATATAATATCAGACGGATATACGTGATACGCGGGAAATGACAAATCAACCCTTTAGGAAAAAGGTTAACTTACAAAACCAATTAATACGATATGTGTGATACCGGGCAAGTGATTACCCGGGTCGTGTCCCAGCGAGGTGTGAATCGAGGATTTCGTTATCGGCTTGGAATTAAAGTGCTTGAAGTGTGGATTTTGGATTTTTGGTTTTTAATATTCTAATTGAGATATGGAAAGTGAATTTACAAAGAGAATAAAGCAAACATCAAAATTACACTAAAAACGCAAATCGGGAATCTTAAAAACGAGCCTAAAAACTAAAACCTTTAAAAAACTAACCCTACAAGTTCAAATTTATTTTTCCTAAGTTCCAAATGATAAAAGAAAATTTTAGAAAAAAGAATTATAGTTTTTGACTTTTATATTTTTTATTATGAATTAAAAACAGAAGTTAAAAGAAAAATAAATTAAAAATACTAAATGAAATTGGAAAATTATGAAAAATTCCAGAAAACTGCTTGATGATAAGCAAAATCTGGGAAAAATAAAAATGGGCTAACTGCTTTTCTGAATAAGCAGTTAATAAGCAAACTGAGAAAATAGGCTAAAGTAGAAAAGCTTGGTTAAATGAAAAAGATTGCAAGAGTTAATTGAGACAAGTCCCTAGGGCAGTTGGTGATTGGTGTGTGTGTTGAGGCTTTGGTAGCTAGAGGTCCAGGGTTCGAATCCTGGCCTTAGCTTTTTGCTTGATTTATTTTATTTTTTTATTTTTCTGATTAAAACTCAACAAGGACAAACCAAATAGCAACTTTAATAAAACAACTTATTTTTAAAAGCCCACAATAAGCTCAGAATGAGATGAGGAAAGCTGATCAGAAGCTTGAAAGAGAAAATGAGCAAAGCTTTACAAGCAAAAAGGGCTGTTAAGCCACAAATGAGCTAAAGGACAACTAGAAAAGCTAAAATAGACTCAACATAATCTAAATCAACTAAAATCATCAGAAAAAGCTATTAGCACAAGCAATAAGCAAAACCAAATAAGCCATAAGGGGTACTGAGTCTGCTGTGGGTCAGGGCAAAAAGTGGCAACTTTGGCTTATTTTTAACCACTTATATAAGAACTAAAGACAACAAAAGCTGATAAGACTTAAAACTGACCTACCAAGGATCAAATAAAACCAAAAATTAGACCAAGTGAGAGCTTATAGGAGCTTATAGATAGGCTGCAAATCAGCCTAATAAGCAAATGAGGTCTGCTGTTCTGTGCAGACTTGCACAAAATGGCCAAATCAGCTCAATTCCAACTGAAACCTATCCAACTCTATTTTAACCACTTAATGTGCTATTTTAAACTTAGAAATGCCAAAAGTAAAGCTCAAAAATAGTTTTTGCTATATTGAGCTTATTTGATCAGTTGGTACTGTAAACTTATAACAGTACATTCAAAACCATGAAGTCCATCAAATTAGCTCACAATAAGCTATATCAAGCTTATATGAACTTATTCAAACAGAAAATAAGCTTTTGCAAATACCAAATAACTTAATTCGAATTACAAGTAGACTTTTAAAATTGAAATTTCATTAACTTCAGAAAATGATACAATACTTGATGGATTAAAGATAAATGAACTTAAACAAACTTGAATTGATACAATAACTTTAAATTTCAACTTAATTAGGTACTTAACTAAAAATACGATTACACTAATAAACTACTTGCCATTTTTGGCTACAAAAGGGTCCTATTTATACTAAAACCAAGCTGGGATGTCCTTTGTCTACTTCTCTGATTCGTTTTGAGCCGTTGGATGGGGTTGGAATTATCTCAGCCATTCAATCTCCATTTTGGCGCCAAAAAGATAAAGTGGATACCAACTTGTGTACTGGTTATCTTGTGGGAAAGAAGAAGCATTAAATGCTTTTTTGGACTGGGTAGGTGGAGTGTAGTAGGAGGGTGAGGGGGAGGGTTGGTTTTTCCGGAATGAGCATGGTGGGTGATGGTGGTTTCTGGTTTTAGCACTTGGCGGCAAAGATGGTTTTGACCGAAGTCAAACCTGGGTTTAGTTATTATACGGGGTGGATTATTTCTTGGGTTTGGGCTTTAGATAGAGTTGGGCTGGGTAAAGATTAGGATTGGGTTGGGTTGTTAGTTGTTTTGGATTTTAAAAGGGTAAGGTTAATTAAGTTTAAAGGATTAAACTTGAAATGGGATAAGCTTGGAGGGACTAATTCTGCCAAATCTGGGAATTTATTCCAAGGGACCAATTCTGTCATTTTGATTATCTTGGGGGTTGACTTTTTGACACTTGAGCAATTTCTTGGTCTAAATTTGTAAATTTCTTCCCCGTCCTCGGCTTTTGACGATTTTCCAATCTCGCGTGCTCGGTTTTGGCTGTTTTTACCTTTTTTTCAATCCTTTTGTACCTGAAACACATAAAAACACAAACCAAGGATATCTGCAGTATAATATGGTCTATTTGGTTATTTTCAGTATTTTTATGGTCCAAAATGGGCATAAAATGATGAGTATTTACACACTCATCAATCCCCCACACTAAACTATTGCTAGTCCCTAGCAATCCGATCATATGAAGTAATGAAAGGATCAAAAGAATACCAAGTATACCCCGTTTCGACTTTTTATTAAATGCGAGAAATTTAAATTAAAACAAAAGTAGATAACATAGGAAAAATTAACGAAAGAACCTTAAGGTCAAAAGCCCAAAACGAAAGTAATTTCTTTTGTTTTGTTTCAACCATTGAACCTAAAAATGATAATGAAGCCATAAAAGATGAATCTTGGGTCATAGCGATGCAAGAAGAATTAAATCAGTTTGTTAGGAATGACGTTTGGACATTAGTACCTCAACCTCAAAATCAAACAATAATTGGAATTAAATGGGTTTTTAGGAACAAAATGGATGAAAATGGAGTAGTGTCTAGAAACATAGCTAGGCTAGTAGCTCAAGGCTACAATCAACAAGAAGGTGTAGATTACGACGAGACATTTGCACCCGTCGCTAGGCTTGAGTCAATTAGAATATTACTTGCATATGCATGCGCACACGACTTTAAACTATTCCGAATGGATGTTAAAAGTGCTTTTCTAAATGGTTTTATTAATGAGGAAGTGTACGTTGCACAACCTCCCGGCTTTACTGATTTTGAAAAACCTAATCATGTCTACAAACTTAAGAAAGCATTATACGGACTTAAGCAAGCACCAAAAGCTTGGTATGATCGAATTAAGACTTTCCTAGTTGACCATAAGTATACCATGGGCCTAGTAGACAATACTCTTTTCACCAAGAAAAAGGGATCACATATTATCATAGTCCAGATATATGTGGATGACATTATATTCGGTTCAACTTGTCAAGAGTTATGCGATGAATTTTCGAAAATCATGCATGATGAGTTTGAAATGAGTATGATGGGGGAACTAAACTTTTTCTTAGGTCTCCAAATAAAACAATTAGAAGATGGGATATTCTTCAACCAATCTAAGTATATCAAGGATATGCTTAAGAAGTTTGGTCTTGAAGACTCAAAACCTATGAAAACACCAATGTCCTCCGAAACCAAACTCACAAAGGATGACGAAAGTGAATCCGTAGATAGCACTAAATATAGAGGAATGATTAGTAGTTTACTCTATCTCACGGCTAGTAGACCGGACATTATGTTTAGTGTTTGTCTATGTGCATGCTTTCAATAAGATCCCAAAACATCTCATCTTGAAGCCGTTAAACGGATCTTTAGGTACATAAAAGGAACTACACATCTAGGATTATGGTATCCCAAAGGAACGGGCGTAGAAACCATAGTGTATGCCGACTCAGACCATGCCGGTGATTATGTTGATAGGAAAAGTAAAAGTGGTATTTGTACTTTTGTAGGACATTGTCTCACCTCATGTTTTGCTAAGAAACAAACAGCCCTCGCAATATCAACAACTGAAGCCGAATACGTATCAGTAGGAAAAGCTTGCCAACAAGCTCTGTGAATGAAACAAGCTCTCGTCGACTATGGAATTGAACTCAACGACATTCCCATTCTTTTCGACAACAAAGGAGCTATCGACCTCAGCAAAAATCCAGTCCAACACGGTAGAACCAAACACATAGAAATACGACACCATTTCCTACGCGACAATGTTCAGAAGGGAAACATCTCAATTGAGAAAGTATCCTCAGAGGACAACATTGCCGACATTCTCACAAAACCTCTTAAGAGAGAACCTTTCAACTTTCTTAGACTTGGTTTAGGATTAATGGAACCTAGTGAGTAGATAAAACCTTAGCTTGAACCTTAGATTAACCAAACATAACAAAAACCAAAACCTGAGTTTGACTCTGCGGAACCGAATGACAAAAAGGGCGGATCCCTTGTTTTGGTTCCGCCGGATCCGTGGATCCCTGAGTCAGATTATTAGTTTATTTAACAAACACCATGTACTGTACAACACAACTCCCCAAAACATAACATCTACTTGAACTCGACTCAACATCATCCAAACTCAAAATTTAGGTCATCTCCTTCCATCAATTTGTGCTCTAATCATCTCTGTAAGTATCCTAATCACGTCTACATTCCTGATCTGAGTCTAGGATTTCTATTTCATGCACAAAATCAAAACTTGGGGTTTATGCATATTTTTAGCTAAATCATGAAACATATTTACTGAATTGCATCACAAATCATGTTTTCCTTAGTTAGGAATTGCATCTTGTAGTACATTATCATAATTCATCAAAAACCCCATGAGAAATTTTTGCAAAAATCTTCTCACGACTAGGAAAAATTATTTTTAGCACATTGTTTTAAACATCACTTGCATAATGTCTCTTGAATGCTAAAGGGAATACATAACTAATATGTATTTTCGGGTACATTCAATCATAGCCACATTGAAGTAGGAGCGTTTGGGTTATCTCTTGTTTTATCATAAAACTTGCATAAACGAAATTTTCATGCATCAAAAGGAATCGAGATAACCACACCTCCACATTGTCCCCATGTAGGCACACATTAGAAATTAATATACTTAGTTTCGATAGTTTTAACTAAATTATGAAATTTTTGTGTCTAGGATAATCATGCCTCCCGCGAATTATTATGATCACAAAGAAACCGTCAAATACCTACCTAAACATCACAAAACCAAAGGACTTAGTAAGGAACAAGTTGAAATATTCAAAGCCCTAGAAAAATGCTATGTACATGAGGGTAGAACCATAGACCCCTCATTCCTAGAAGGAACCGTTCTTAGAGAACAACTCGCTGCCATTCAATTCGATTGTCTCCTAGACATCGATGAACTCATAATCCCCAGATTCATACTTGAATTCCATGAAACTATAGGTCTTAGTACAAATGATTATGGATACATGAACATCCATTTCAAAGTAAACGAAACTCAATTCAACATTCCTCTAGATCAATTCGGAGATGTATTAGGTGTTCCAAGTCATGGAGATTGTTTCTATTCGGAAAAATGGTCATTGTCCATTCTCGAATCTAACCTTGATCGTATACATCCATACGACACACCTCTAATCTCAAAAGAGGACATCCGTGCTCATTTTTTCATTCCTAGAAACAACCAAACTAGGTTAAGTTGAGGTCGTCAAGTAGATCGAGATCCATTTGCTATGGAGCTAAATGAACATAGGCCCCAATTTAAGAAGCTAGAAGAAGTCCTTAGAGAAAATGTCATAAGCACCATAGGAAATCGAGATCATGTCAATGCAAGCCTTTGTTACATGATGTATTGTGTGACAAACCACCGACCTTTCAACCTCGCTTACTATATCACCAAAAGAATGGTCGATATTCCGGTTCAAGGCACCACCGCCATGCCCTACGGGATGCTTCTCACCCGTCTCTATAGAGCCTTTGCACCCATCCCTCGAAATTCTAGAGGCTTTGTTCCTGACAACACCGAGATTAAACACACCTTTGTTCCACTTAGTGATCATAGGGTAGCCGTAGCAAATTGAAAGCGAGCTCATCCACCTACCTCATAATCATCATCATCCATGAGTGAAGAGGATGGTTTGCCAAACTCTAGGATCTCTCCACCCGAGTACTTAAGCCAACTTCCTCCAATCCCGAACGAATCAGCGGAATTTCAAAAAACAAAGGGTATGATGAAGAATCTTGGACGATGGGTAATGAAGCTCCACAAGAAGATGAGCAAAAAGTGAAGTGTAGGGAGTGTTTGGTATTAGACTTTTTCAAACAATGATGTGTTGAACTTGTGTGTTTCGAAGGATATTATGCTAGTACTTAACTTGTTTGTGAACTAACTTAACATTGCAGGATGATAACACGTGTTGTTATCGATTTTCCATGTTTAAGCCATCGTTTGGCTTAACCACTTTTATGGTAAATTATTATCATCGAATTAATCTATGTACAAACATGTGTTAGAACCCGTGTTTGTTTTTAGTTTTATTCTATCACATATTAGTAGTTACATATGTTTTAGGAGAATTTTCGGGATTTGAAAGGGTAACAAAAATTATGACATGCTCTCTGTTAGAATTAGCACTTCTGATCGGCGGATTTGGCGGAACCAAATTTTGGGTTCCGCCTGTTGTGCACTTTGGCTCCGCCATCTCTCACCCTCAGAATTTTGCAGAACCCAAATAAGGGATCCGCCCTTGTTATCGATTGGATCCGCTGTATCTAACAGTAACTTTTTCAAAATTCCCGCTAATCCGGATCCTTAGATTATTGATTCTAGTTCTTAGGTTTATTCTCCTGATCATTAAGCACGTTAAGATGATTTAGGAACACTTAGAATCATAAGAAATTCATTTCCCACCAAAATTTGAAAATTCAAATTTTGCATGTGAGTTACCTTTCTGTAACAAGCAAGGAACCCTCAAATTGGTTCCTTGCAATCCGTGGGAACATCACATCAATGGATTTCCCACTCAAGCCTTGCATTTACTACATATCTTCAACCTTTCACTCAACTTAATCTCAATGGTTTGACTTAGATGATGTGACTAGCACAATTTTTTGTTCCAAATCATTAGGAACCTCCATCCTTCAATGGATTAACATCAAATCCAAACACAAAGTTCAATACACCTTACTGTCTATAAATTAGAACCTCAGGATCATCACAAATCACATTTCTGTACTAACTATCATTCCTGTACTTTAGAGCAACTCTTCTCACATTTCAACAATGCCAAAATCAAATAACTCATCTACAAGCAGACCCATAAGAAGGACAGCTCGTATGAGTGTCCGACCTTGTTGCTTTGTAAATCTAGCTAATTCATCATCAGAGGAGTCATCTCCACTCAACATCTGTTCACCATTAGCCAATGAAAATTTTCTAAACCTTCCAACTCTAACACCATCTAACACCATCATCAACACACCACCTCTAACAATCACTCCTGTAGCAACCACACCACCACCCGCTCCATCACAACCAACTAGAGCACCTTCACCACCACATTCACCACAACTTCAGCCCCTAGAATTGTTTAGAACTCCACCTTCATCACCTCATCCTTACTTGGATGATTTGGAAGACCTTCCGCCAAGGTCAACCAATCCTCCTCCCATGACCTTTGAAGGTCAAACACATATGCTCTTCCATCCCATTTATCAGGATATCCATGGTCCACTTTACCATGATGCACCACCACCACAACCACAAACTCAACAACTCTCACCAAGATCCACCCTCAATGCAATAGATGAGGAAATGTGGATAAATCAACCCCAATCCCAACAAGAGATCAATGAGGAGCTAGATCATCTCTATGCTTTCTCAAATATGGTGGATTCCCACCTTAGTGAAGCCATGGATCTTCAATCCATTTTGCTTGCCTCCATCACAACTCCACAAACCACTACCAACCAACAACCAACCTACATTCCACCACCTCCACCATCAAACAACCAACCACCACCACCACAAAGCTATGAATCAACCCTTCCTCCACCGAGACATGGTTGCTCACAATGCGAGAGGACCGCTCACTTGGCCCAAAGGAATAACATTTTGGTCCATGAGCTCCAAAATAAAATGAGGTTCATTTTGAACCATATTCTCGAACGCCTAAAAGCAATCTCTCATCCTCCACAATAGGCAATTTTAAGTTTCTTCCTAGTCTCCTTTTATAGGATTTCATAGGATTGTTTTAGGAATTCTCTATTTTTAGGAACTTTTTCTTTTTATGTAACATCATGGTTTGTAACTTATGTCACAAACAATTTTCAAGTAATGAATGTTATATTTATGCTTATGGGTGATCACTATTTGGCATAATATTTTGGTTTGTTTGATTCACAAACTTTATTCTATGGTTACTTTGAATTCTCATAATGATTTGACCACTTATACTTAGGTGCATTTTTGATCAGACACGTATTTTTGACTTTTTAAAGTCAAATGGGTTGAACTATCATGTTTGTTTGACCTATACATATGCATTATGCTACTTGGTTGGATTGATTCACAACTAACCTTTATTTTGTAGCTTTTCTCAACCTTGAATCATATACATTGGTACCCTAGCAACGGGGAGTATAGATCAAGGGGGAGTATATTTTATACTAACTCATTATTTTGTAGCATTTCTTATCCTTGAAACGTATACGTTGGTACCCTAGCAATGGGGAGTATACATCGAGGGGAAGCATATCTTATTCTAACCATTTATTTTGTAGGATCAAACATCATAACCTTGGCACTCCAATTAGGGGGAGTATAATCCAAGGGGGAGCTTTCAAGTTCTCAAAATCATTGAAACAATCTTAGTACTCCAATTTAGAGGGAGTAATAACCAAGAAATGTTTACCACATTCCGCTACGCATATCTTCTTTTTGTTTCGACAAAAAGGGGGAGATAGGATTAAGTTTATGCATCACTGTGATCATCACAGTACATGTTTTTATGCTTAAAATAGTTTTCAAAACTTGCATAAAACTAACTTAATCTATATTTTTAAAAGACTTTCACTTTACTTATTACATTGCTTAAAAATAAACTTTATGTATTGTCATCAACAAAAAGGGGGAGATTGTTAATACAAATATCATCCTAAAAACGTTATTTATATTTTACGATCTTTGCTTTATTTTGTTAATGACAATAATAAGGTTTATCTTTAGCAAAGCATAAATATAAGTTAAAGTCTTTTACATTTATAGTAATAAGTCTTTTAAAACACATTTACACATTACATGATCACTAGGATTCACATTGCATATATACATTTTGCATTTACATGTTTTACTTTTATTTCTTAAATTAGAAATATTAAACATGACATCATGGCATACCTCATTTTGATATCTTTAGGATATCTTGAGGATTTAGGTGATATCTTGTATAGATCTTCAAGCTAAAGAGTTGACTTTGGAAGATATGGAAAGATTGTGCAAGATATGGAAAGATATGGGAATATCTTAGCTGTCTGTTTCCCGTGGAACTAAACACCATAACTGGCGGATCCCAGAATTTAGATCCGCCAAATCCGTGCCCTGTTGATCAGATTTGCCTATAAATAGCAAGCTGATCATTCAGGCACACTCATCACTCATATAGCTTAAATTATATATTCATTCATTTATACATCACTAACCCATATCATTCATTTCATTCTTAGTGATCTATCTTTTGTAGCAAAGAAGATCAAGCATACAAGCTTCAAGATGCGTGGTTTTGCGACCCTACAACAGGTTTTACCTCTCGAGGGATCTCAAGAGGCTTACAACCCCACCAGGCAGTGTACCTGACCGATGTAGTATAGTGTAGTGGTAAGTACGGGGGATTGATCGTTCTCCACAGGGAATAGTGTTCGTTAGGTATGAAAGGCTACTCTAATTAGGTCTAAGGGTTGAGGAAGATTCTTTTTTATGTTTTTATATTTTTTTATGAAAGCAAGTAAAATCTCGGTTTTGAAGGAGTGGGCGGAATTAGTTGCTAGTCAACTAACCCAAATTACTACGAATGCAATAAAATAAAATAACTGAAAATAAAATGTGGTGAGAAACTTATGTGTAGAGAAATGTGTTTACTTAGATTTCCTTACTCCCTAACTATCTTTTACCGGTTAATTAGTGTGTATTAGTCGCGTGGATGACGGGTGTATTCCTTAATACCATTCGTGGGGTGGCGTACTTACTTCCCCAACTCTACAAGCTCCTACTTCACTCCTATGTCGAGCCGGCTAGGAAGCTCCTAACATGGGATCACTAGAATTCGCTTGTGCATTAAATACAACCATAAAAACCTTTAGTACGCATTTGGTTCATGTTTCTTAAGACGTTCAAGCAAGTTACCGAATAGGAAGTTAGCCAGTTTTCTTAAGCCTAACATAGATAAACAATCATCCAATACAACTAACAACACACTAACAACCAATAATCAATAGCTAGGTTTCATTAGATCTAAGCAAACACAAGATAAATTTAGCCTAACATGTTAAACAAAAGACAAGAATAAGATAGAATCAAACAACACATAGACATATTAATGATTAATTGATAACTTATCTTTCAATGAAACATGGAAGATCTCAAGGCAAAAAGCCTTGAAAAAGAAGCTGAATTCGTCCTAGGGTTTTATCCCAAAATTCCACACACTAAGCTCTCCTTAATGACAAAAAATTAGAAAACTATATATAGATTTTTGGATCTGACGGCGTCACCTTATGGAGTGTGACGCCGTCACCTCGCCGCTTTTAGGGTTCCCGGATGACCTTCTTGACGCCGTCCCTCTTTAGCTCTTCAAAAATCCATTCTGGCTTATCAAGGCTTGACGCCGTCGAACCATGAACGTGACGCCGTCCCCTTATGATTTAAGCCGTGACGCCCTCGATCAAGTTAAAGCGTGACGCCGTCAGAATTCACATGCTATTTTCACTGGCCCGTCATGAGTAAATTTCACATCCAACTTTTCTTGCCAAGGCATGACGCCGTCCAGAGTAAAGTCTGACGCCGTCAAGAGTAACTTTTAGCCGATTCTTGAGACTTTGCCGTTTTCTTCACTTTAATGCTCCAAAAATGTCCAAAATGCCTCCTTTTCCAGATTTCTCCTCAAAAGTACCTAAAATGACAAAAGGAACGATTTAGGGCAATATTTGATCAAATAAATACGATTTAAGGCTTAAATGACCCCTTAAAAGCGGTACACTTTTCGCTTCATCAAATACCCTTACACTTGAGATTTGCTTGTCCTCAAGCAAATGCGCTTTTATTCTAATCAAAATACAAGTTAGGGGTCATTTAATGCTAACATAAAAGTAATTACAACAAATATTCGTTCCACTTTAATCATAATAAGCACGGAGATTACAAACTAGCACCTCACAAGTAGTGTTTAGATACTCACATCTCTCAAGTGTCATCAAAATAAATCTCATAAATGAAAACGGATAATATCTCTCACTACCTGTCATAGCAAATAGATTACCATAGGCTTGGGAAAGGATCGAAAACCTCCTCCACTAGGCGTAAGCACCTAAGATAAACTATCAAAGAGGGCTTTTAAATGGGTTATAACGTTAGGTGTAGGGAAAAGGAAAACACGGTTTTGTTGGATAAAGGATATTTTACTGGTGGCGAGTTAAAGATCTTGATCAATTACATGTACTATACAATGTTGCTAAGCCAAGACTAGACTCGATCTTAAGCTAGAAACAAAATAACAAAAATAACAAAAATATAAAACAAACATAAAATAAAACGGGATGGTAGTCCGTATGTTTTTTCTATTTTTCTTTTTCTCATTTTTTTTTTTTTTTTTTTTTTTTTTGATCATACACTTTTGCCCTACCATCCAAAATAATACATCATAGGGGCATTGCATTCCCCTTACACTTGAATTTTTACATAACTTTAAAAATACTAATCTAATGACTCGAATTAAGATAATTGAAAAACTTGGAGTACTTTTAAAACATTTAGCACATATGGGGGTAATAAATGATGTTCTTCCCCATTACTCCATTACACTAGTACTTTACCCATGAGTCCCAATCGTCCCAAAACAATATGTACAAGGATATGACTCGACTTAGCAACCATGTAATCAACTAGATAATTAACTTGGGTTTAAACAAATGTTGTAACAATAATGCACTAAAGATGAGTGCATACAAGGTAGGCTAAGGCGATTTGGGTGTACATTTAAGTGGGGTGTAACAAATTCTTCCTTTAAGTAAAATGCTTAAAGGTCGAAACGAAAAGATAGGCTCTGAGGGGTGTACTAGGGTATCGTGTACTAAAAATGAGTACAACGCAAAAGGTGTGGGAGAATTACTTGACCAATGTAGCCAAAGTAATTATAACAAAAACACAGGTGTAAAACAATGGGTTAATCCTAATGCCTCTTATCATGTAGTAAATCTAACTACACGAATGTAGTCTCACTTGTGGCCTCGGAATGGTCCTAACGCAAGTTCTAGAATCTAAGTGCTACCGGTACACACATCATAGCATAAATGCTTTTCCTACCAATACTAGGGGCGAACCTCACATATTTGGGGGTGAAAAATTTTTTTAGTGGTACGGTTTTTGTGCTAGTCATATAACTCCTATCCATGAGACGCTCATTAAGATCAAAGTTTCACTCCTATATGTTGTAAAAAATTTTAAATTTGGCACTAAAATTGCCTTAACAGGTATTTCTCTCAGTTTTATTACACATCTACTATTAAACAAACAAAAATCAAGCGCAATTGTATTCTCAAAAATCGTACTTTTACCCCCTCTTACACTTAAGATGAACATTGTCCCCAATGTTCAAATAACAAGATGTAAAAGAAAAAAGTAAAAGAATGAAATCAAATACTCCCCTGATTCGCTCGGTGGATAGTGAAATTACACGGTTAAATCTTCCTCCAAAGAGAATGTTGAAACTCCATGACTAATGCATCGCCATAAGCTTGATTCCATGAACATCTCCTTGTCCAAAATAACCTGTTAAACCTGAGAAAACAAACACGAAAACCTGCATAACATCGGCGGGAAAAATCTATATATAAGGATATAATGCTTGTGGAATGATAATTTTGCAGATTCCTGGAGATTATAAGTTGGAGATTTTAATAAAAACTTTCTAAAAACAAAACTTTCAAAAATTTCTGGAAATTAAATCTGACGCCGTCAGGTTATAACCCCTGACGCCGTCAGAAATGACCTGACAAAAATTTTCATTTTAAGTTTCCGGAAAATTTCTGGAAAAACCTTTACCTTACTTCCTGGAAATCCTGCAAAACATCATTATGACTCGATACAAGCATTTGACTCAAACAAATACTAATATGTATGCTAATTTATTATTATTACGATTCATGTTAATTTGTGTTCTAATAAACCAATTTAGATTTCCCTTACACTTATCTTTTGCAAAATACCTTTATATGTAGTTAAGTCGAAGTTAAAAACAACATAAAGCATTTTCACAAATTAGTTTTTAACATGAATCAATAATAATAAAAATTAAACATACATATGGCAATAAATAAAAACAAACAAATAAATAAACAAACACACAAAGTAAATAAATAAAATAAAGCTTGGGTTGCCTCCCAAGAAGCGCTTTTCTTTATTAACGAGTCTTGTAGCTAGACTCAGAGTCACGCTACCCTATGTAAGTGAGCTCGTCATCAAGGACGTCTTTAGGGTTAAGCTTGGATTGAAGTTTCCTATTGGTTCGCTTAGTACGATATATCTTTTCAAACTTCTCTCCATCCGGGTCATACAACGTCATCTTAATATGCCATGACCCATCTCCATCTTTGGGTGGTTTATCCCAATTCCACTTATGATCATCTTCCTCACAAATCCACTTATTCATTCCTAGGTTAATTGGCAGAACTCCTAGGAAATCAATCATCTTTCTAAAAACTAGAGGGTCTTCAAATGGATCCAATTTGGTGTCCCTAGCCAAGAGTTGCTCCACCGAATGCGTTCGGTTAACAAAGTCCTCTTCTAGGTAAAATGGGCGTTGGGGTCCTATGAAGTCTCTATCAATCCAAGGTCCATATCTAGATGGTCTCCTATTTGATTCTAGCCAATGTGGTGTTGGTTCCTCACTAGTATCATAGGCATGTTTCTTAACATCATAGACTGACCAAGTATCTCCTTCTCCTACCGCTATCTTGGATTCCTTACAATCAATCATAGCACTAGCGGTCGCCAAAAATCCTCTACCTATCAGCAAGGGGCATGTAGGGTCGCTAACCATATCAAGGACGTGGAAATCGGCTAAAATGGTTAGTTTTCCAATGTGCACTAACACGTCCTTAACTACTCCAACCGGGTAAGCAACACTTCCATCCGCTAAGCCTATTATCACCTCGGTTTCTTCAAGTTTTCCAAGTTTTAGAGAGGTGTAGAGAGGTAACGGAAGTAGGTTAAGGCTTGATCCAAGATCGGCTAATGTGTCATAAGCCTCCGAATTACCGATCTTGCAAGGTAGAACAAATAAGCCCGGATCATCTAACTTCTAGGTAGCTTGTTTTGAACAAAGGCGGTCCCTTTTTCGCCTAACTTGAGCTTCTTCTCATCCAACTCATCATCAACCGGACTTTCAAGGTGGAGCTCCTTGAATTCTTTGTCAAGGTTTTGAGTGGGAGGTGTTTCAACTATGTTGTTGACCAATTTGGATGTCATAACTTCTTGGTCATTTGGAACGACTTGGGTTTGTTTGAAACACGTGCTCATGGAATTGACCGAATAATATTGTGGACAAGAACTAGGGGACGAAACCGATGAAATAGCGTTGACATTTAGTTTCGGGTTCTTGACCGTGTTGCTAGGGAGTGCTCCCATTTCTCGGTCATTGAGGGCTTTCAACAAGGTGTCAATCTTATCGGTCATCTCGCTTTGTTTTTGTTTGAAATCGGCTTCAAACTTGGCTAAACGAGCTTCTTGAGATGCCATGAATTGGGACATCAATCCTTCAAAGTTATTGGTACTACCATTGCCGGAAGGATTGTTGTTGAAAGTACGGTTCGAGTTGGAACCGCTTGATTGGAAACGATTAGGTGGGTTGGAAGAATTGGTTTGTTGTGAGTTTTGGTTTTGTTTCCACCTAAGGTTCGGGTGATTTTTCCATGAGGGGTTGTATGCATCACCGTAATGGTTTGGCTCGGGTTTGAAAGTGTACCACTTGTCTCCCGCTCCGTCGGTACGCGAGGATGCGTAGTCCACAAAAGCTTGTTCGGGGAGTTCCATGCAATCACGAGTGTCGTGGGGACCACTACATAATTCACATGAAGAAGTGATTTTGTTCACTTGGTTTGAAAGTTTAGGAGCCTCGTAGGATTTCATGAGAAACTTGACTTGGTCTTCAAGTTCTATGATCCTACGGTCGGAAGTGCTTGAATTATTCGAAGGCAAAGATATTGCCTTGACCGTTTTATTCAAATCACGGGGGTCACTCCAACTTTTGTTGTCATAAAGAGCAAGATCCTCTAGGAGAGCCCATGATTGTTCCGCACTTAGATCACGTAGCTTGCCACCGGCCGATTGGTCAATGGTTTGCCTCGTGGAGAGATTGATATGGTCATAGAAGATTTGGACTTGGAGCCAAAGTTCTATGCCATGGTGGGGGACTTTTTGGAGTAAGTCCTTGAATCGAGTCCATGCCTCGTAGAGAGTTTTGCCTTGACGTTGTTGGAACATCAAGATATCATTCCTTAGCTTGGTGGTTCTTCCCGGTGGGAAAAACTGAGCAAGGAAACGAGTAGTGAGATCATCCCAAGAGGTGATGGATCCTGCGGGTTGACGTTCTAGCCACTGACTAGCTTGGTCCCGCAAAGAGAATTGAAAGAGACGCAATCGGGTCGTCTCTCGAGTGGCAACATCAAGGTCTATAGAATCAACGATTTTAAGAAAGTCCTTGAGATGTTGATTAGGATCTTCAGAACGAAGTCCATGGAATGCGCATCCGCTTTGCACCAACCGGATGGTGTCGGATCGCAAGGGTGTGATATTGGCTCCTTGAGTGAGCTCAATAGTGTTTCGATAGCCATGGTGGCTAGGACGGGAATACTCTCCTAAAGTACGGGCTCTAGGAGGTGGTTGTGGTTGTTGTGGTGGTGGGTTGTGGGGGTTAAGGATATTACCATCTTCCATGATGTCGGACGGTAATGGTTACGAACAAAGACACGAAGAAAATAGATAGACTAAAGAAAATCTAGAAAAATAAAATAAAAATCTCACTAGAAAGGAATCTAGTGAGTAGACCTAATAGAAATAAAAATTCAACCTAAACAATAACTATTCCCCGGCAGCGGCGCCAAAAACTTGATGCGTGGTTTTGCGACCCTACAACAGGTTTTACCTCTCGAGGGATCTCAAGAGGCTTACAACCCCACCAGGCAGTGTACCTGACCGATGTAGTATAGTGTAGTGGTAAGTACGGGGGATTGATCGTTCTCCACAGGGAATAGTGTTCGTTAGGTATGAAAGGCTACTCTAATTAGGTCTAAGGGTTGAGGAAGATTCTTTTTTATGTTTTTATATTTTTTTATGAAAGCAAGTAAAATCTCGGTTTTGAAGGAGTGGGCGGAATTAGTTGCTAGTCAACTAACCCAAATTACTACGAATGCAATAAAATAAAATAACTGAAAATAAAATGTGGTGAGAAACTTATGTGTAGAGAAATGTGTTTACTTAGATTTCCTTACTCCCTAACTATCTTTTACCGGTTAATTAGTGTGTATTAGTCGCGTGGATGACGGTGTATTCCTTAATACCATTCGTGGGGTGGCGTACTTACTTCCCCAACTCTACAAGCTCCTACTTCACTCCTATGTCGAGCCGGCTAGGAAGCTCCTAACATGGGATCACTAGAATTCGCTTGTGCATTAAATACAACCATAAAAACCTTTAGTACGCATTTGGTTCATGTTTCTTAAGACGTTCAAGCAAGTTACCGAATAGGAAGTTAGCCAGTTTTCTTAAGCCTAACATAGATAAACAATCATCCAATACAACTAACAACACACTAACAACCAATAATCAATAGCTAGGTTTCATTAGATCTAAGCAAACACAAGATAAATTTAGCCTAACATGTTAAACAAAAGACAAGAATAAGATAGAATCAAACAACACATAGACATATTGAATGATTAATTGATAACTTATCTTTCAATGAAACATGGAAGATCTCAAGGCAAAAAGCCTTGAAAAAGAAGCTGAATTCGTCCTAGGGTTTTATCCCAAAATTCCACACACTAAGCTCTCCTTAATGACAAAAAATTAGAAAACTATATATAGATTTTTGGATCTGACGGCGTCACCTTATGGAGTGTGACGCCGTCACCTCGCCGCTTTTAGGGTTCCCGGATGACCTTCTTGACGCCGTCCCTCTTTAGCTCTTCAAAAATCCATTCTGGCTTATCAAGGCTTGACGCCGTCGAACCATGAACGTGACGCCGTCCCCTTATGATTTAAGCCGTGACGCCCTCGATCAAGTTAAAGCGTGACGCCGTCAGAATTCACATGCTATTTTCACTGGCCCGTCATGAGTAAATTTCACATCCAACTTTTCTTGCCAAGGCATGACGCCGTCCAGAGTAAAGTCTGACGCCGTCAAGAGTAACTTTTAGCCGATTCTTGAGACTTTGCCGTTTTCTTCACTTTAATGCTCCAAAAACGTCCAAAATGCCTCCTTTTCCAGATTTCTCCTCAAAAGTACCTAAAATGACAAAAGGAACGATTTAGGGCAATATTTGATCAAATAAATACGATTTAAGGCTTAAATGACCCCTTAAAAGCGGTACACTTTTCGCTTCATCAAAGCTTCAATAGACTGTTGCAAGTTTTATTAGTTAGATACTGTGTGATTTGTTAGTGTTCACACATCATTGTTATACCTTCATTCAGTAGAGTTTGGTTAGTGTTTTAGTCCTTAAAACACAAAGAGTGTCGGGAGTGGTTGTACCCTTGTTAAAGAACCAACGGGAGTGGTTGTACCCTTGTTAAAGAACCAACGGGAGTGGTTGTACCCTTGTTAAAGAACCAATGGGAGTGGTTGTACCCTTGTAAAGAACCCGGTGTTTAGCTTAGTACCAGATAAAGAGTAAGCGACGTATAAAGGTTTTCTCTGCCTAGAAGTGAGCTTGTTTCTTAGTGAAGAAAAACTCTCGAGTTAGAGGCTCGAGGAGTGGAGTAGGGTAAGGAAGAGAGTCCTTGTAGCCGAACCACTATAAACATCCGTGTTGTGTGGTTTGATCATTTCTTTCCTTACTGGTTAATTATATATTGCTTGATTGTTTACTTTACTTTGAAATCACGTTAAGTATACAAAGCGAAGAAAAGTTTAAAACGGTAAAAACTATTCAACCCCCCTTCTAGTTTTCCACAGAATGGATTGCCTTCATCATTGTTAATATTTGTGTATAGCATGGTGTCAGTGTTGTCATAGGGGACTAGTTGATTGCTATATCGAATCATATGGAATGAGTTAGGTGGAAGAGGTTTATTGAGGATAGTTAAAGTGATGTTGCTGTTGGACATAAGCATGGTTTGACTGTAGAGGTGGAGCAAAGTGAGATTGAGCTATCAGTGCCAATGAGTTTGGAGCTGTAGAAGGTGAATAAGTACCATGAAGAGCTCGATCTTTGTCAACTTCAGATTGATGGTGCTTCAGATAATCATACAACAAACCATAAGATGCATTGCGTAGATTTTTAGCTTGACGAAAAAACGTGACATATTTTTACCAATCAGGACCAAGACAGCTGAGAAACTTAGTGTTGATTGCAATCCTTGGTAAATCAATGTTGTGTCTGTCCAAGTCATTGATGATGTTAGTGAACCGATGGTAATAAGACTCAAGTGACTCCCCTAATTCAATCATGAACATAGTATATTCTAGGTAAAGTTTGGACTCCACGTCTTCTTGGTTCAGTTCAGTGCCTTCCATTAAGAGATGAACGTTTTCCAACATATCCTTAGCTGTTTACTGAGCATCAATGCTTCGGAAAATCGGATTAGGTATTCCCTGAAGAATATATGACATTGCAAGTTCATTTGCTTCACGATGAAGTATTTGATTTGTAGTAAGTTAAGCTTCAGGAACAGGGGTCACGGTGCTAGGTCTTGGAGGAATAGCAGTTGCATTTCCAAGAACCGTTGTAGTTGGCATTTGGAATGGCCTTCAATTATAGCATTTTTCATATATTTGCCATGTGATTTCTTGAGTTCTATGAACCTTAAGAATCGACTTGCCCATTGAACATAATTAACAGGAGTGAGCATTGGAGGTGTGTCAAGTGATCTAGCTTCATGTCTAGATTGTTGGCTAATGATGGCCTCACACATTTGATCAAACCTATGTGGTTGTTTTGCAAGAAGTGGGAAGGATTGCATTGGTTGTTGTTGGTATGGTTGTTGTTGAGGGGATTGTTGCTGTGGAAAGAATTGATGTTGTTGCATCAATAGTTATTGTTGAGGATACTGCGGTTGCTGAGGATACTATTGTTGCTGAGGATACTGCTGTTGAAAGTAGTTGAAATAAGGTGGCTGAGACATGATGGTGATTAGTTAACTTGTGTTGTTATGGATCTTGTAGACAATTGAGAAGTGTGTTGTGAGTTATGAACTTTGGTTTTGGTTAAGTTTGAATTAAGATGATTACTGTTCACGTCCAATTTCGACAAACACTGTTCACATCTAATTCCGACAAACACTGTTCATAGTTTACCAATTGCGACGAGTTCACTAAATTGCGACAAAGTTACAATTGCGATGGGTTTATCCAATTCCGACAAAGATAGCTGAATTGCGATAGACTTTGTAATTTCGATGGAGCTTGGGAATTGCGATGGATTATCTGAATTCCGATGAAACTTGACAATTTCGATAGAGATTGCAATTGCGATGGCAATTTAGCAATTTTGATAGAATATGCAATTCCGATGTTATCTCACTAATCTTACACAAGATAGGAGATTTCCACAAAGTCGAAGTATTTTCACAAGCTTATACAAGCTAGGAATATAATGAGTAAACCGTGAATCTTGAAGAAGAACTTTTGACGAATTGCGATGAACCCTTAGTCTGAATTCCGATAATCCCTAGTTCTCAATTCCGATAAACCCTCAACCTTCAATTCCGATAAACCCTTAATCTTCAATTTCGATAAACCCTTTTTCCAATTCCGATAAGAAAACAGTTTCCAAAAGGCTCATTTTTTCGATGAAAAACAACTTTTAAAACTGTTTAGTATGATCAAAAACTTTTAAAAACTCCTAAATAATAATAAAGTTCAAAGCTTTAACGTTTTAAATGAAATTTGAGCAATTTCGATGAAGTGGAAATACGTTAACCGAAGATAGAAACTAGTGTAAATCGAAAAAGATGCAAACTTTCGACACTAAATCAAACTTCTAAACACTATAGAGTTCTTAACACTTTATAAGCATGAAGAATGAGTGCTAGAAATGAGATTTTGTCACAAAATAACCACAAAACCAACTCGTATGAAATCGTAAATGGTATGAGCTATGCGTTTGGATACTAATTTAAGTCTATGTCACGTTTTAAAAGGGGTTTTTAGTTGAATGATTAATTAAACTAAATAACAGAAATGAAATACGGAAATTAAATTGAATTGAATGCAGCAGGGAGAAAATGTACTAGCCTAGTTATTCATCCTATAATGCAATGACTATGTTCTCTAATTAAGCTTCCTATCGCTTCAAGTGGGGCATAAGATTCACTAGACTCCTTTGGCCAATTCCTCTAGCCAATATCCCTAGATTCCTACTTAGATATCATAGGTCTGATCCTAAGTGATTATCAGAGCTTGCAGGTATAATAGTTCATGTCATTAAGTGCCACTACATGCTAGATTCATTCTATGTGTGATCCGGCCTCTCGAATTTTAGACCACGCATCTAACTTCTTAAGTTCATCGAACAACGGAAGGTGATCCTTTGGTCAATTTGCACACAAGGAATTGGTAGTCCTATGGTCAATTCTTACCAACCCTCGCAACCTACTACTCTAGGGTCCTTTGGTCCATTCTCCTAGTGTAATAAGTACAACCGGCCTTTAAAACAACCAAAACTAGAAGATCTTATGAATAAACTAAGCATGCACACACTAGAAGCAATAATAAAAGCACGAAAACATAATCAAAATAATAAAGGAATCATAACTAGGCTAGCACCAAAGGTGCTTAGCTGATCATTTCGAATAGTACAAAAGATTCAATGTTTTGCATTGTAATGAAAGACATGAAATCAAAAGTATAAATCAAATGTGATTTGCTAAAACTTATTGATGTTATGGCGTGATTTCTCCCTTGGAAATTGCTCTGTATGCTGCTGGTGATCGTCCTTGTCGAACCCTACTTCGTTCTCTGACTTTTTATGGTGTGAAAGTTGTGTAAAATGCAGGAAATAGGGTTTGTATTTATAGGCCCGACAAAGCTACGGCGTATCCTCTAGGTATCGTTACGCCGTAACTAGTGTATCTTCAAACGATCCTTATCCGATTAATAGTATTTACGGCGTAACTTGATGGATAGTTACGCCGTAACCTTCAACGGCAACAATTACGTCGTAATCTTCTTGCTGGTTACGCCGTAATCACATTAATCACATTAATCCTCATTCTTTGTATTATTTATGCCGTAACCTCTCACATGGGTTACGGCATAACCTTCATAGCCACAAGATTCTTCTAAGTCTTTAAATTGTTACAGTGTAATCTAAGAGGTAATTATGTCGTAATCCTTGATTTGCGTTGACTTGGTCTTCGTGTACAAATCCTTAGTTACGGCGTAAGTGGAGAGTGTAACTACGCCGTAACTTCTTCAAGGCATACTAAAGTGTGTATCGTTGTAAGTACTTTTCCAATTCCGTGTCTCTTTTGCTCCTATGCTCATTTATAACCTAGAAACGAAATATAAAGAAATCAAAGCATATATCCATATAAACCAATACAATAATGAGCATAATAGGGGGAAATTGACACTAAAATATCAGGATTAATTGATGTCATCATCTCCAGACCCAGAGATCTCATTCCCACCCTTAGGAAGTGATGAAGGAACTTGTTAGTGCAAATATTACGATATTTAAACTAAATGTTTTCTCCGATTTTAATAATGACAAACATGTAACTTGAAATGCATAACGTAAAATGCGCAAGTAACTTGTAAACATAAATCATCAATGCATACTTACATCAACACCTCTCAACGTCTCAAGTATGCTTCAACAAAGTCGTAGATTTTCATCCCGACGTAAATCACTCAAGGTATGAATAAACAAATCTACAACTTGACTAATGATCAAAGGATTATATTTTTCTCTAAACTTCACATTTTTAATGTGACAAAACATTTTTTCAAAAATACATTTTACAAATTATTTTTGAATTAAAAAGAAATATTTTAATTTGAAAAATAAGTTTAAAATCACCAACAGCTAATTTTTCCCCCCAAATCAGCTCTAAACTCCCCCAAATAAACTTTCACCACTAAAAACAAAATTTGGAGCGCCCCTGTCTGGGACGGTACCACGGTACCACTAAATTTAGTGGTACCGTCGAGTATTTAATGGTGCCCTCCTACTGTAACGGTCAAATTTCTTTTGCCTATAAATACCAGTCCACTTCACAGTTTTTGTGTATCCTTTTTCACAAATAATTTTTTGAGTTCAAATCTCCTATCACATATACTCTCCTTTGATCATGTAGTTAGTTTATCTTTGATTAAGAGTGATCCAATCATCCATTCAAGTGATCACCTTCATTCCTCTACTAGTGCAAGAGAAGAACACTTCGTATCAAGAAGATACAAAGTGTTGTAGTGTTAGTGTAGTGCACTCGTAACATTCGTTACGTACTTGTTGTATCTTGATATACATCAAGTAGTCTATCACCTTGTTTAGTTAGTTTGTGTGGATCATTGTGATTTTTTGGAGATCAGGGAGATCTTGTGTTGCTTGTTTTGATAGTGAGTAGATCGGGTAGATCGTGTGAAGATAAGGTAGATCGGGTAGATCGTGAGTAGATCGGGTAGATCGAGTGTAGATCATGTGGATCTTGTAGCTTGTGTGATTTGTGAGGATTGGGTAGATCGTGAGTGAGATTGGTACTAGCTAGATTAGTACTCGACATCTAGCTTAGTTTTGAAAAATAATGTAAGTGACGCGGTTTATGTGTTTAGGCCTTAAAACACAAGGTTTGTTATGTTGGGCCATAAAACATAACTGGTTTGGTTGTACCCGAAGAAGAACTCGACATCTAGCTTAGTGTCGGAAATATTGTAAGCAATGTTGTATGGTTTTCTCCGCCAAGAAGGGAGCTTGTTGATTAGTGGAGTAACTCTTGAGTTGGGCACTCGGGGAGTGGAGTAGGGCAAAGAGGAGCTTCGTGACCAAACCAATATAAATCATCGTGTCTGGTTTGCGCTTTCTTTACTTATCTCTTTACATTTATTCTTGCATTTACCGCTTTACATTTATACTTTGCATTGCATTTATATTTGTGTGGTTTGTTACTTATATCATGTTAGTTGTGTTTGTGTCATGGCATGTTATTACTAATATGTCTAAGTTTGTGTTAATGTGACATGCCTTACTTGTTGCTTTATATTATCTCTAGTTCTTGTAAGACTAGTGTTTACACTTTTCATATTATGTCACACTTGATCGGGTGTGTGATACAAAAGTTTTAAAGTTTTTAAATAGAAACGTATTCACCCCCCCCCCTCTACGATTTCCACAATTGGTATCAGAGGCAGGTTGCTCAAATTTTTAAAACAAATAGTTTTCAAAATTGAGTACGATCCATGTATCAAATTACCCATGAAGGGGAATATAATATGAAAAGTATTTATGTGCTTAATACTTACAAGTTTTGTTGTTAAGTATACTTTGTCATACTAGCTTGAAAGTTTTCTTAAACATATAAAAGAAAAGAGTTTGTAAGTGTCCGGTCATGTCTTTTGAACGAGTCGTAAAGTGATGCGGTTTTGAAAGGATCGTTTGGGACAACTCTTTCTTTTATAGTAAATATATGTTTGTAGATGTTTTTCTTAGTCCTAAACATAGAAATGTTACTTAACATATTCAACAGGTTCGGTATCTAGTTTACGAAGTTTTACATCTCTTCATTACGTCGAAACAAAAATTCAGTCTGAGATAGAACTGTAACAACAGTGGACGGTACCACTAAATATAGGACGGTACCGTTATATTTAATGGTACCGTGGGGTATTTAAAGGTACCGTGCATCTGTCTGTCTATTTTCAGAATTGGGTCATTTTCAGAAATTCATATAAAGTCAACCATAAGTCTGTAGGAGTCATGTCACCCATCATTTTAAACGAAAATAGTCTACTTTGATTTGAAAAATACTTTTATGAATTAGTTCTAAATGAAAGTGTAACACCCACAAAATCTGACATTGCGGAAGCATTAAGATCATGGGGTGCTACCGAAATGGAAATCATAACACCAGATAACGAAGAACCAATTACACACTTTATAAAACGTACTCATTTGCTTATTTCAAATTATAAAAATCATTAGGTTGTAAATTTATTTACAAGTTTACTGGTCCCTCAAAAATAAGTCTTAATCATTTACTTAAAATGCATTGGTCAAAAGTGTAAGTCTGCCGCCTTGCCAATCCTTGCCACACTTGCATAATCTAGATACCTGACAAAAAAGCATGCTAAAAAGTCAGCAAAAAGCTGGTGAGTTCATAGGTTTTAGTTAAAAACAAATATATCATATTTGTACCAACAGTTTTTATTTGAGCATTGAAATATCACATATATGTTTTATTACACTAGAGCTAAGTTCATGCAACCGAATCTTTAACAGGTCTGCATGCACTAGAAGCATGTAAATCATAAAAGCCCTGGCAAGTGTTTATCCCAGACACTTGTACATTGATATGGTATACGCTCATTTGCCTATCTGGTCAAACCAAATGGGGACGTTACTCCCAATAGATCTATTTATAACATACACGCTTCCTGACAGGAATTAACGGTTCATGAAATTCGAGCAGTAGGGGACATATCAGGACTTAGGCTAACTGCGCAATAACTTTGGTATAACAGTATTAATGGTCCACAAAATTGGTTTTGCATGTTTCTCACCCCGTATTTGTAAAACAAGTATAAGTAAAATGGGGCTATAAACTCACTTTAACAATGGATACAGTGAATGCAGGGATGTATGGCACCAACACGCGACCTATATTAAATAATCATGTCTCAGTTTCAAGTTTTAAGTTTAAGTCCTTTCATATTTTAATTTCAACGCTCTAGAGTATTTATGTTGTTGTCACTTGTGTGGCGGCAAGTGTGGGTACTAAGGACTTTCCTAAAAGTTGGTAAAGGGTAACTCTACAAATAACCTAAAGGTATGGTAATGAGGAATTTGGGGATATTGGACTATCTAAAGCCTAAATGGATTCAGTCGGGATATATATATATATATATACATTATAGTTGTGTAATTTGTTCTTTATGTCCGATTATGTAGATTTTAGAAGTAAGGCCTAACGTAAGTGACGTTTATTACCTACTAGTTAAATGGTTAAGAAAATTTAATATAACGTTAATTTTAATAAACTTGGTTAATTAAAATTTACTAAGTTTGCTTTGCTATTAATAATTTATTTTGGCTTATTTTTACACATTATTAGTTTAGAACTATAGGTGTCATCAAATTTGTTCAAGTTAAGTTTGATATAACATCCCTTGTTTTCACTAGTGACGTCTATATTATTTTGTCTTAGTTTTAAAACAACAAATTTAAATGTCAACTTATATATCTCCCGGCACGTGTTATATGTCTCTACCACGTGTAATTGATTCGTTGTTATCTCACTTGAGTACCACATTTAACTACACAAATGTTCCTCAATCTTTATATCACCTTTTCCCGAGTATATGTTCTATCATTTTTGAAATTGTGAAATAACGTATATAGTGTTAGTATAATTTAAATGATTTAATTATTGTTGTCGTGTTATATATATTACGGCTATCCAAGTTTTATGCATATGTATACTAATTCAAGCGATTTTTCATTTTTGTTTTCGGCTACACTAGTTTTTACATGTTTATATGTTAGTTATTACCAAATGTTTTCGTGAATGGCACATCTAAATTTAAATTTTGCGACAACTAATCTCATAAGTATTAACCGGACTTTGTATGCTTATTACTAATTGGGCTGCGTCCCACTGGATTCGAGGAGGGGGAAATAAGGATCGTTAACTGGGTTGGGCTTACTTCTAGTGCTTACAGTGGGCTTGATGGGCCGAAAGGTCTAGGTAGACTACACAATTGGGCTAAGGCATGAAAGAATTGTAGATGGGCTTTTGTATGTTGAACTCTAGGTGGGTTGTATTCGTTGTGGGCTTCATGTGTTGTGTGGTTCGGCCCGGTACAAACCCCTCACATCACAATTACTTCAACTCTTTCCAAATCAGTGAAGGCTTGTGTTATTGGGAATACTTTGACCCCCTATTCGGCATCACAATGGCTTTGGGGTAACCATGTCTTGGTGAAAGTTTTGGTGGATTACTACTCGACTCAATTTCTAGGGACTTTAGTTTACCCTCGGCATCATTTTCGAGTTTTAACAAGGTCAAGACTAGCTTGTGTGAAACTTAAAGTCTAAGACCAAGAGGGGTACTATATTCCTATTGTCGTAGTATAATATTTCTCGCAAAGGGAGTTCCCCACTTGTGCGTTATTATCCCTTGGTGGGTTTGTTTTGCGTGCAAGGAGTTTCGAACTAAACTGAGTTTAAAACTGAGGTCGAATCGTGTCTTCCTAGGTTCGAACCAAGGGCATTCCCCTCACTCCTTGATCTCCTGGTTTGAGAGTTTAGTGGTGTCTATATTGGTCGTGTTGTGAGGATCCATCCTAGGCTAACCTTGAGCCTTTAACCCATGGCAAGCTCACCTATATGGTGGCTGCCTGGGTGTGTTTAAATTTGGCGAGAACTTGGCCACAACCTCCCCTGTAGGAGGGGTGGTTTTCCAGCCTAAGGTCACCACCAAAACGCCTTTTTTTGGGGTGCCCTCCATTCGGTTAAGGGTGGTCTTGTGGTTCTCTCAAATTACCAATACTATCTCAAAAGGACACACCATTTCACATGGTTTCTGTACGCTAGTCTATTGTCTACTACCACAAGTTTTTTTTCCCGATTCAAGTCATTAACCTGTGTTTCCTAGGGCATTCGAATGAAGTTCCAAAATTCGAACAACCCAAACACTCCAAATCGAATCATGATACCACAACCCTTATCCTTTCTTGAGTGATATTCAGAATCTTGGTTTGTTTTTGTTGAGATGTGATTCGATTTTCCCTTGGAGAGTCGGATTAAATGGGTGATTTTGGAGAGTAACTCCATGGGGACTTTCGGATATGGGAAAGGTAACCTTTCCAGTCGTGTGCTACTTCTACTTCAATGGGGTTTTCCTAGGTTTGACTTGGGTGTATTTCTAGATCTCGTGATGATGGCAAGGTTTCTAGGTCAAAAGGAAGGATGGCAGGGATAGTGATGGATCGTATGGTGTTTTGGGGAAGAAGAGGGGTGGACAAAAAGGGTGGGAGTTCCCAGAGATGAAGATGCAGGTTTTGGGATAAGTGTGAGTGGGGTGGGGCATTTTATTTTTAGTTATAGGGTTAAGGGTTTTATTTTTAAGTTTAGAGTTGAATTTAATTAAGGAGGGAGAAATATTATACCCGTGTCTCGTTGTACTGAGTTAACTCTGGTCCTTTCCAGAACCTTCAAAATTATGGGTATGTAGGTTTTCTAGGGACGTTTATTTAATACTTGAATGTATTTTGAGTTTTATGAATTCAGCATAATTTTTCAGAGTTTTATATTTATTGTTGTTTAGATATTGGTACGCGTGTGGTGTCTATCTAAGTGAAACTGGGATAACCTCCTGTTTTTACTACAGTGTAATGGGTAAAATGCGAGATGTGATAATTTCACTGTTCTTGGTGAGATTTCCAGGTGACAAAAATGTGCAGGTCTGTTTTTCGTGATAATTGTATAAATGCCTAATCTGGTGATTTTGTCATAATAGTGGAACTGTCATGAATTAAATATTAGGGGAAATTTACCATTTTTCACATCCTCCCCGTCTTAGGAATGAAAATCGTCCTCGGTTTTCACTTAGAAATACCTGGCGGGTTTGGGGTTTGAAGGTTCTAGTGTTCTTGGTTCTATTTTTCACATCTCTACGTGCACTCAGGGCTTGAAGGTTGAAACTCGATGGTCGAGATATGTATTGAAAGTTCTAGGGTGTGGAAGTCTTTCACGATGACTATTCCCATCAAGGCATGATCCTCCCTGAACTAAACATAGGTGATCAGGCTATGCTTAGTTGAGGACTGATGATGCGATGCCGGGTTTAGTTATCATGATATTTGGCTTCTATTGGTTTGGAGTCATAACAAGTCATCACAGGTGTACAAAGAAATGAAAAAGTCTCAAAAGTGATGGAGATAGGAAAAGAGGCACCATAATATCTTAATCCCAAAAGTCAAAAAAATTCACTACAGAGAGGTTCGTACAAAATAACATTACAACATGTCTTTTAAGAGGTACAATTATTCGAGGAATTACGACCTAAGAGACCCTAAAGGTGGGTGTCATCATGCGAAGAAAGGATTCCAAGCTGCATGTCCACTCATCATGCCATTTGGGTCCTGGCCGACCCTCTCATTTCCACTTCTCAGCCCGGGGCAAGCAGTCCTATAGTGTCCAATCATTCCACACTTAAGGCAGACTGCGGTAGTAAGTCTGGAGTCAATTTCATGAGCAAAAGCCTCGCAGTTCTTGGTTCGATGGTCGACTCCTCCACAATTTCCACACCGCATGGGACAAGGTCCACGATGATGGAACGGGCACACATTACACTTAGGTAGGTTTCCAGCATATCCCCTATTCATGCTGGTGCCTGCAGCAGGGGTAGTGGCCATTCCTGATCGCTTGTCAGAACCAACATTTCCTCAACCCTTGGAGTGATCTTCCCATTTTCTCTTGTGTTCAGCCGCTCTCCCGGCATTTGTCCTGACTGTTGACCCCATCGGCTTGTGGGCCACATTTGTGGGTCCTTGGGGCTTAATGGTTTTGGAAATAGTGTCGTTTTCCCCTTGGAACGGGGGAAACCCTCCTAAGTACCTTTCCCGTAGTCGAGCTTCTGTCTGGGTTATCTTAGGGCTCATTGGTGTTTTCTCTTGACGGCCTACGGCAGCACTGTCACTTCATACTTTGGAATTCCAAGATCTCTCCTCCACTCTCTTGATTTCACGGTAGGAGCAGTACTTCCTTCGTACCATTTCCTTAAAACTCTCCCATGGCATTGCATAGGCAGCATCAATTCCTGTAGCCTTTAGATGGTTATTCCACCAAGTCTGAGCCTCATTAGTAAAGGTGAGCGAAGCATATTTTACTCTATCTTCCTTTGCACAACCACATTCTTGGAACATGGCTTCCAGCCGTTCCATCTATCTTATCACCGCAATGGTTCCCTCAGTTCCATTAAGACTTCCAGACATGGCCCTTAGAAACTCCTGATAAGTGCCAGTGTGGTTGCTGTCATCCTTAGTTTTGGAGCTTCCTATCTCAGCAGTCGTGTTGTTGGCTTTTGCTGCAGCTAGGGTTGCTGTCACACGATGGTTAACTAACATGTCTAGCATGGCTGGATTTATGATAAGCAGGTTTGCTCCATTCTCAGCTGGGACAGTGGCAGCAATAGGCTGGTCATGCACAACATTGGTTGTCCTTCCTGTAGGATTCATCTATACCATAAAAGATGAAAATGAGTGAGATCTTAAACAGAGGTCATATGTGTTTTACAATTGATAGAGCACATTTTGGGATGCGCATATTTCTAAGGAAAACTATCGGAGAAGAAAGTATAAATGATGTCCATGTTCTTACTGATATCCTAGAGTACACTTTGGATGTCTAGTTGGGTAAAACTTGAAATCTGGTAACAAGCGAAACTTATAGTCTTAAATATATGTTCTACTTCAAGTTTTGTTTGAGAGATATCCTGTCCTAAGTTGTTTGGTTGATAATATATATCAGTCGGACATTACACTGAGATACATTTTCTAGCGAAAATTGTATATGAGGAATCCCTTAATCTCTTAAACAGTCTTGCTTAGGATTTAAGTCTTACAGTAAATGTAACAATCTTACAGTTTGAACTCCTAAGGTGTCTCTGGTGTATTAAGGGCTGGATGTATTAAGTCACATTCCGGTGAACTTCACCAAACATGTCATGCCGATACCTACAGTCTGGGTGATGGCGTTTGACTAGTTTTTTTTTATTTTTATTTATTTATTTATTTTTTTTTATTTTTTTTTCCGAGGTTTGTTTCTGGTGTTCAACAACGCGTTGCTAGAATTTTCTTGTCCACGGTTAGTTTGTAATTCCAAGGGTTCAGTGAAAAGATAGGCAATTTAAATCCTATGATAGAGGTTCGGGTCATTTCGTGAGGCTTTAGAGTTTTTATTAGGTCACTAGTCATTCCTAGTAAATTTTTGGGTTCTTAAGGGTTTTATGGTTTACTTATTGTTCGTTCTTGCTAAGGAGTCCTTTATTTGTGGCTAAAATCTTATGAGTCTTATGGACAGATCTTTCCTTTTCCTCCCATGGGAGTTTATGATAGAGCCTTGTGACTTCCAGTGTATAATGAGGATATTGCCAAAATTTTCGAGTTTTATGGGTAATGTTCGTGGTCCTAAATTTTCGTCTTGAAAGAACGATGTTGACTGCCTCTAGCAGTTATTTTGTCGGCTTAATGGGATATGGATTATCTGACGCATAGAGTTTCGTCTTGGCAAGACCATGTTGATTATTACTAGCGATCGACCAGTCAGTTCGTTCAAGTGTGCAGTGTATTTTACGGAGGGGGGGGGAAGTTTAAGGGTCTGAATATAATCGTCGCGGTCCTTTAACACTTTTGCTATAGAATTAATATGTGTTCTAGTTACCTTTGGGGTTACAATATGCCTAATAACTATCGATTTTAGGGTTTGGTCAGATGGATGCTGAAAGGAGTCAGGATTGGAAAGGGATAGCATGTCTGGAGGTGTTAATCGGTAGGGTTGTCTGACAACGGTCGGGAGTTGTGGGTTTCCTATTGAAATAGGTCGAAATAGGGGGTAAGGCAAACTTCTATGATATCTAGGTCGAATTAGTCCTTGTTGTTACTAGTACAGTTGCCTAACTCTCATATTTTCATTTTATGTAATCCTTTGGGTTTTCTTGGGATGGGGGAAGATGATTTACCTTGCGGCAAGAATTTGGGGTCATTGTTTCTTGTGTATTATTTGAACTGGGATTTTGACTTGGTGAGGGGTGTTGAGTTTAGTCGACAGGAATATATTTTCTGGTGGGGGTGGTAATGGGAAGTATTTTCGAGAAATTTCATGGGACATCTAAAAAATGGTTTATTATTTGGGAACTAGTAGAAAATTTGTTTTTTGGTTTGTGAGCAAGGGGTGGGATAATTTGGTAAGTTGTTTGATAATCTCGAGTAAGGTCATATTTTTGGGGATTTTTATGAAGTGGCAGTTATGTAACTCTTGGGGTTTTGGGAAGTTTGTGGTTAAAAGAGATGGACAAAATGATTTACAGGTTATTAGCAAAACATACTCTATAATTTAATATAGACGTCATTTGTCTAAGGGTAATTCTGAGGTTTTTGGGAAAGTAAGGTAAAGTCATCATATAAAGAGATAACATCACGGTAGGTTATGAAAGGAAATAAATAATGGAAATATACAAAAAAATGAGCTTGTTATAGATTAAGAGTTGATTACAAGGTTTGAAAATTACAAGCTCTTTAATAATACTCTACACTTACTTAGAACTACTCAGTTAAGTGAATCACTACAAATCATAACTAAGACTGGTTCCTAGTCCTATCCATGTGTCGGAACCTAAAAGCGTACTCCCCAAGCTGTGCCTCGACTTCCACAAGGTGAGTCCTTAATGCTAAGTTTTCGTCACGGTGTGCCTGATCCGCTCTTAACAATGCTGCAACCTGAGCCTCAAGGATCAGTATCCTCCCATGCATCATTTGAGCTGCTTCTTGAGCTACTACCTGTGTCTGCTCAAGTCTACCCGATCGGTCACCTAAGTCAAGAAGGTCTCGACTGTTGGAGTGCGTCCTAGCATAGAGTCGGCTGAAGTCTCTATCATACTACTCGAAACGAACTGGATGTAACTCGTCAAATAAGTCAGAGTGAAGACCCAGTATGTCTGTATGTAAGTCTAGTTGAGTCTGGATCTGGGAGATAGTATCAGTCTCTGTAGCTGTTGGTGATGCTACTGGGAGTGAGGGATGTGATATCTCTGTGCCATTCTCTATCTCATTCTGAGCTCTCCTTGAGCCCTCTGCAGTCTCAAAGGTACTAGGCACATCCTCTAGTACTATGTTGATTCGGGACACAACTGCTCTCTGTCCCATCCCCGAATCTGAATTAGCATCATCCCTTGTACCCTCGGTAGGAGCACTCTCAACTAAAGTCTGTCCCACACCCTTTGCTGAATAAGAGTCATTGCTTCTCCTGAGTCTCTGACGCGGGAGTGAGTGGATAGGCGAGTGTGGTGGTGAGGTAGGTGGTGGTGATGCTGGGGTAGTAGGGTCGTCTATTTGTGAGCGTAAGGACCTATAACGGGATGGGGATACTAGAAGGATATGAGTAGGTTTTTGGGTACTCTTTGCAGTGTGAGGTGATGGTCTAGTAGATGAGCGTATGATTTTGCGCGTAGTGCGGCGAGGGATAGTAGGGGTAGCTTGAGTAGCTGATGTAGTATGGGTATGTGGTGGTGGTGTAGGCTCAATGGTGTTAGGGTTTGGTGTATAATGATCTTGAGGCATCTGTATGCTGGAATCATTTGAGCCTGGTGAAGTCAGGGTGATGTCGTGGGAAGGCATAATCTGTGACAAAATGGTATATGTGCGTAAGTATCTCAAAGCAATAACTAGTGAGGGTCAAGTGTGTGTGTATATATATATATATATATATATATATATATATATATATATATATATATATATATATATATATATATATATATATATATATATATATAATACTTATAGTACACTTAATCATGTAAATCAGTCACAAATCATAACATGCAGTCAAGTTAAATAAACCTCAAGCAATATGGCAAGCAAGGTAAGCAGCGGTCATGGGGAATTGTTTTTGAAAAAGTGGTTATAGTTTAGGGTTTATATGTACCTAGTTCTCTATAACCTAGGCTCTGATGTCAATCTGTAAAACCCACAAAATCTGACATTGCGGAAGCATTATGATCATGGGGTGCTACTGAAATGGAAATCATAAGACCAGATAACGAAGAACCAATTACACACTTTATAAAACATACTCATTTGCTTATTTCAAAGTATAAAAATCATTAGGTTGTAAATTTATTTACAAGTTTACTGGTCCCTCAAAAACAAGTCTTAATCATTTATTTAAAACGCATTGGTCAAAAGTATAAGTCTGCCGCCTTGCCAATCCTTGCCACACTTGCATAATCTAGATACCTGAGAAAAAAACATGCTAAAAAGTCAGCAAAAGGCTGGTGAGTTCATAGGTTTCAGTTAAAAATATATATATATATATCATATTTGTACCAACAATTTTTATTTGAGCATTGAAATATCACATACATCTTTTATTACGCTAGAGCTAAGTTCATGCAACCGAAGCTTTAACAAGTCTGCATGCTCTAGAAGCATGTAAATCATAAAAGCCCTGGCAAGTGTTTATCCCAGACACTTGTACATTGATATGGTATAAGCTCGTTTGCCTATCCGGTCAAACCAAATGGGGACGTTACACCCAATAGATCTATTTATAACATACACGCTTCCTGACGGGAATTAACAGTTCATGAAATTCGGGCAGTAGGGGACATATCAGGACTTAGGCTAACTGCGCAATAACTTTGGTATAACAGTATTAATGGTCCACAAAATTGGTTTTGCATGTTTCTCACCCCGTATTTGTAAAACAAGTATAAGTAAAATGGGGCTATAAACTCACCTTAACAATGGATGCAGTGAATGCAGGGATGTATGGCACCAACACGCGACCTATGTTAAATAATCATGTCTCAGTTTCAAGTTTTAAGTTTAAGTCCTTTCATATTTTAATTTCAATGCTCTAGAGTATTTATGTTGTTGTCACTTGTGTGGCGGCAAGTGTGGGTACTAAGGACTTTCCTAAAAGTTGGTAAAGGGTAACTCTACAAATAACCTAAAGGTATGGTAATGAGGAATTTGGGGATATTGGACTATCTAAAGCCTAAATGGATTCAGTAGGGATATATATATATACATTATAGTTGTGTAATTTGTTCGTCATGTCCGATTATGTAGATTTTAGAAGTAAGGCCTAACGTAAGTGACGTTTATTACCTACTAGTTAAATGGTTAAGAAAATTTAATATAACGTTAATTTTAATAAACTTGGTTAATTAAAATTTACTAAGTTTGCTTTGCTATTAATAATTTATTTTGGCTTATTTTTACACATTATTAGTTTAGAACTATAGGTGTCGTCAAATTTGTTCAAGTTAAGTTTGATATAACATCCCTTGTTTTCACTAGTGACGTCTATATTATTTTGTCTTAGTTTTAAAACAACAAATGTAAATGTCAACTTATATATCTCCCGGCACGTGTTATACGTCTCTACCACGTGTAGTTGATTCGTTGTTATCTCACTTGAGTACCCCATTTAAATACGCAAATGTGCCTCAATCTTTATATCTCCTTTTCCCGAGTTCTATCATTTTTGAAATTGTGAAATAACGTATATAGTGTTAGTATAATTTAAATGATCCAATTATTATTGTAGTGTTATATATATTACGGCTATCCAAGTTTTATGCACATGTATACTAATTCAAGCGATGTTTCCTTTTTGTTTTAGGCTACACTAGTTTTTACATGTTTATATGTTAGTTATTACCAAATGTTTTCGTGAATGGCTCATGTAAATTTAAATTTCGCGACAATTAATCTCATAATTATTAACCGGACTTTGTATGCTTATTACTAGTTAGGCTGCGGCCCACTGGATTCGAGGAGGGGGAAATAAGCATTGTTAACTGGGTTGGGCTTAGTTCTAGTGCTTACAGTGGGCTTGATGGGCCAAAAGGTCCTAGCAGACTACACAATTGGGCTAAGGCATGAAAGAATTGTAGATGGGCTTTTGTGTGTTGAACTCTAGGTGGGTTGTATTCGTTGTGGGCTTCATGTGTTATGGGTTCGGCCTGGTACAAACACTTCACATCACAATTACTTCAACTCTTTCCAAATCTGTGAAGGCTTGTGTTGCTAGGAATACTTTGACCCCCTATTCGGCATCACAATGGCTTTGGGGTAACCATGTCTTGGTGAAAGTTTTGGTGGAGTACTACTTGACTCCATTTCTAGGGACTTTAGTTTAGCCTCGGCATCATTGTCGAGTTTTAACAAGGTCAAGACTAGCTTGTGTGAAACTTAAAGTCTAAGACTAAGAGGGGTACTATATTCCTATTATCGTAGTATAATATTTCTCGCAAAGGGAGTTCCCCACTTGTGCGTTATTATCCCTTGGTGGGTTTGTTTTGGGTGCAAGGAGTTTCAAACTAAACAGAGTTTAAAACTGAGGTCGAATTGTGTCTTCCTATGTTTGAACCAAGGGCATTCCCCTCACTCCTTGGTCTCCTGGTTTGAGAGTTTAGTGGTGTCTATATTGGTCGTGTTGTGAGGATCCATCCTAGGCTAACCTTGAGCCTTTAACCCATGGCTAGCTCACCTATATGGTGGATGCCTGGGTGTGTTCAAATTTGGCGAGAACTTGGCCACAACCTCCCCTGTAGGAGGGGTGGTTTTCCAGCCTAAGGTCACCACCAAAATGCCTTGTTTTGGGGTTCCCTCCATTCGGTTGAGGGTGGTCTTGTGGTTCTCTCAAATTACCAATACTATCTCAAAAGGACACACCATTTCAACTTGGTTTCTCTACGCTAGTCTATTGTCTACTACCACAAGTTTTTTTTCCAGATTCAAGTCATTAACCTGTGTTTCCTAGGGCATTCGAATTAACCATTTCATCAAAATGTAAATCAAGTTCTAGGGTCTCTAATATCCTACACTACACAATAACAACATCAACACCCAACGACATTTATCCTCAAAAATTTTGCCATCACTTCTGGAAAGTTTTATAGTTGAACTAAACATGAACAACACTTAATTCGAATCTAAGAAACACTAACACAAATGGGTTTGAAATAAAATAAATCCGAATAGAATCAAATTCTTACAATGATTTTTTGGAGATGAAGTACTCGAATGAAGTTCCAAAATCCGAACAACCCAAACACTCCAAATCGAATCACGATCACCACAACCCTTATCCTTTCTTGAGTGATTCTCAGAATCTTGGTTTGTTTTTGTTGAGATGTGATTCGATTTTCCCTTGGAGAGTCGGATTAAATGGGTGATTTTGGAGAGTAACTCCACGGGGACTTTCGGATACGGGAGAGGTAACCTTTCCAGTCGTGTGCTACTTCTACTTCAATGGGGTTTTCCTAGGTTTGACTTGGGTGTATTTCTAGATCTCATGATGATGGCAAGGTTTCTAGGTCAAAAGGAAGGATGGCAGGGATAGTGATGGATCGTATGGTGTTTTGGGGAAGAAGAGGTGGAAAAAAAGGGTGGGAGTTCCCAGAAATGAAGATGCAGGTTTTGGGATAAGTGTGAGTGGGTTGTGGGGCGTTTTATTTTTAGTTATATGGTTAAGGGTTTTATTTTTAAGTTTAGAGTTGAATTTAATTAAGGAGGGAGAAATATTATACCCGTGTCTCGTTGTACTGAGTTAACTCGGGTCCTTTCCGGAACCGTCAAAATTATGGGACTGTAGGTTTTCTAGGGACGTTTATTTAATACTTGAATGTATTTTGAGTTTTATGAATTCACCAAAATTTTTCTGAGTTTTATATTTATTGTTGTTTAGATATGGGTACGCGTGTGGTGTCTATCTGTCACAACCCGTAATTTCAGGTCCTTTTTCAAGCTTTGAAATTTCACTATTCATCTCAGAAATTTACTATTCACCGTTTACTAGTCACGGATTACAATTCATCATTTTACTATTCATCGTTTTTGAAGTCAGTTTGAGACTTTGAGAAGTTTTCAAAAAATTTACTATTCACAAAACACTATTCATTCCCGCAGAAAACTCACTATTCATGCTCGTCATTCATCATTTCGTAAACTAGGCTTACGGGTATTCAAATTCGTGTAACCGTTAGGGTTTAGCTGCGAATTCATGAGACATCATGTAGGGCACATCATATAGACTAGGGTAGTCTATAAGTTTTCAGAGCATCATCTGCATATTAGGTCATGCACGAGTTCGTGTGATTTTCATTAACGTATGTTAATTTATGTAATAAACGTTACCACTCAGTCATTAATACTAACAATAAACCCAATACTCCCGTCAACAATAAACCCAATACTCCCGTCAGTGATCATAACATATTTCCATACTTATTTTAATGATATAAAGATTATATTATTACTTTACCCGGTATTTTTAAATCAATTGCTATACTTTCAGTTAGGAGCTTATAACTCCGTCGGTTTGCGATATTCCAACCCGATAAACATTCTAACACCCGATTCTTGCAAGAAATATGATTTTACAATTTTTACAACTTCTTCGAATTTTATTTTACATCGTCGCGGTTTAATTTTAGTTAACTCGGTACACGATAACACCTAATGTATACATAAAACAAACTAATACATATTAAATGGGGAGACAAGTTCCTTAAATAGCTCCATATTTTCTTTTTTCTTCCATTTCACACGCCCCATTGTTTCCTCCCTAAGTCCATTCTACATTTGATTACTTGACTAAAATTAATGCACCAAGACTTTATGTCTTTGAATTATTTTCCATAACACCTTTACATACAATTTCACTAGCTAATATTCACCTCAAACACTCTCTTTTCCTTCCTCGTTGTTCGGCCAAGACAAGATCACCAAGAACAATCCACCATTTTTGAAGATCAAGTATTAAACAAGCTCTAATTTCATTCCTAGTTAGGGTTTTGTGGTAAAAACCCTAGGTTCTTATACATTTTCTCATCAAAACTCTCCAAATATTCAAGTAAGCTTCAAGAAACATTTTTGATCATTTCATACTTCATTTTATTTATATATTGATGTATTATCAAGTTTTATTGTAACTAGTCATGCAATACATATGTTATATATATAACACTTTACTCATTTTCTTTACAAACAATAGATCCATAAGTTTTATTAACAATCTCATGAAATTCACCAAGGTTAGTGATGTTTAGGACCCCATGACACCCTAAGAAGGTGTATGGTAGGATTTGATTAGTTGTGGAGTTTATTGGAAGAGGTTTGAGTAAGTTTTGGACAAGTCTTGAACCATAAAAGTGATTTTTAACAACAATTGAAAAGGTTCTGTCTGAAAATGGAAGATCTGGAAAACTTAGTAGCTCAGTGGATATTTTGGCTTAAATATTCAGAAAATACTTTCAAAAACGAAACCGTGGCCGCTTGAATAACTAAAAACCGACTTATAACGAAGGAGATATGATTTTTACAAGTTAGACGACGAAAACTAATTTTCTGAAAATAAGCTTGCTGTTTGCCGAATTTCAAAGGACAAAACGAGGTGTTAGACATGATCTAGATGACCCGATCTACTGAAAATATGCTAGTTCGTACTAATACGAATCCGTGGATATAAAGAACGTAGAAAACGAGCTTATAACGACCAAGATACACACGTTTGAAACTTGACGAAACATAAAACATTTTGACAACCCTATTAGAAAAATATTTCTAAGTATAAAAAACAGTTTATCTTTCAAGTCACCATGTTGAGAGCCATTTTTCTCCTTGATCGAGACCCGTATGGTCAAAAGTTAAATGACACGACTTCTAGACATTGTTACAAGGTTTTCAAAAACGATAAGCATATGTTTTAACACTTAACGTACAATATTTCGCGACTAGTTTTGCGAGGCCATTTGGGCATATTTTCACAAGTAATGAAAAGTGTTACTTTTAACACAAAATTCACCGATAGACCACCAAACGAGGATCGTGGAGTATTGTTTCAACATATTTACACGAAAAGTGTTTATTAACTTAACGAGACGTTAAAAATATATTTTTTGGCGATAAACATTATTTTCAAAATTAACGAGTGGTATCGTTAACATACGTATTTGCATGTGTAGCATCATTTCATTGCTTACATTAGATCCTATCATTCATGTTAGGTTGCGGTTAGAGATCGTGCCTCATTCCAGTATATCCACTTTTGTCATTGTAGCTATCGCACCAGGTGAGTTCCATAGCCCCTACCTTTATACGTTTTGGATTACGTTTTGGGGGAGAATACATGCTCAATTATTTTCATTTACCTTCATAAGCACTTTAATCTTTTAAGGATTACCGTGAGTTTTCATAGCCCCGTTTTCAATTAATTATTTGATTTCTAAATTCTCGGGGGAGAATACATTGCATCAACTATTTTTTTGTACGGACCAAAGTATCAAACTCATTTACATTGCTTAAGTTACCATCATTGCCAAGTTGAAGTCCCTTTTTATTTATCATGGACCGATTGAGAGCAAGCGAAGGTGAGTGGATAGATCTATTGAGGGTGACGCCTCCGTTCGGGTTGGTAGCGCCAACTTGTCAAACGAACGCATTTCATTTCATACATTCAGGGTGTTTGGCAAAACACTCTATTTGGGGCATTTATTTCAGTCTAGCTTCGGGGTCATGAGCTTAAGAGCTAATGTATTATTACTTTTGTGACATTTTTGTCATTCACTTTATACTTGTGGTTACCGTAGGAACAAATCATTTTGGCAGTGGGTTGTAAACACACAGGTTGCAAGTTTTGTATGGGCGGGACTTGGGACTGAGTGGATTTACAATGCCTTTGCTGGGAAATCTTCACTCAAATGCTTTACATTTTTCACTAAACTCTATGAACTCACCAACCTCGTGTTGACACTTTTAGCATGTATTTTCAGGTATTAAGCAATAGCACGCTACAGGAGGCTTTTGGCAGGGCATGGCATGGTCATAGAAGACTCTGATATTCATCTGGGGACCGTTTTAATTGTTTTAAGGCCTATTTCCGCACTACTTTTAACAATGTAAATTCAACACTTTTGTTAAACAATTTTATTCTAAAGGAATGAGGTGAAAACTGTTCTTTGTACTTGTGTTGTGATACCAATTGAGTTGCACCCCAGCGACATGTAAGCTTCCGCTGGACCCGATTCTGGAGGTGTGACAGATTGGTATCAGAGCCTTGGCTATAGAGAACTGGGTGATTTTAAAACCTAGACTATAGCTACTTTCACGAAAACTTAACCCTATGACCGCCACGTGCCTGCCTGCCAAGCTGATGCCTCATTTGTGGTTTGTTGCTGACATATTTGATGAGATTTATATCTTATTATCAGATAGATTATACTCACTTATTCTCATGGATTACTATAATTGTATTCCGCATAAGTATGCTTTCATATCGTACACGTCTCAGCGTTACGCCTTCTTCTTACGTAACCTCATCATCCGACCTCGAGTTTGGTCCCTTGCCTTGGCCTATCAGAACATCCTTTAAATGTGAAGGACATAGTATTAGTATAACTGAGCTGAGTATTTCAAAATTCATTGAACCTCGGTGGAATATAGACTGGTCATCTATATTCGACTCGGGACAGTGGGACATAGGCTGACCACCTATGTCCGACTCAGAGATGAATTTTGCAATACTGGGAATAGTTATAATAGAATTATGTCCAGATCGATTCCCTACCCAATTTCTAAAGGTTTCATTAATGTGTGTGTACGCAATCGTTGCAAGAACATTTATACCTACATCACCTCGTGAACCACCGCCTTGAAGCACGTCAACTAATCATAACTCAACCGCAAGCTTCCATTCTATGACAAGCCACTTAGAACACCTACTTTTCGGAAACGTCTCATTTACGTTTCACTCTCGTTTTTCTTGCTTTGAAGAGTTATGACGCCACAGGAATCTTAAGACATTACGAGGCAATCCAAATCACTATCTTTGGCATAGTCACCAAATCCTAACATTTCAGCAGTACTAGTTAGACCAAGTAGGACAACAAACCTAAGTCATAATCCAGTTTAGGAAGGACCAAGTAGGTTGGACACACATACCTACAAGTTTTACTCAAGACTAACCTATAGTCATTATTCAACACTAGAAGCGAAACGTTAGACATTTAAGCATTCATGCAGGCATACATACCCGACTGTTTTATCATTTTGAAGCTTTCAATTCAAATGAATTTTCTTTAAAGTGCGTTTATACAAATCATATACCTTGTAGGAAAGTATTTATCTGGAGTATCCATCTTGGCAAATAAATCCCTTATGATCCGCCTTTGACAAAGCTACTAAGCATTAAGAAATGTATAACACCAAACTTTACAAAAACATTCCTATCCACATCATGTTGAAAACCCATCTATAAAACCTTGGGTCGTATTTGAAAACAGTTCAATCTTTCTTAACCACTGAAATTATTCAAACTTGTAAATTCATTTATTCAGAAAAGGATTTCAAACAAAACCCGCCATAACGAGTCAAATTTTGAAAATCAACCACCATACTACAACACTTCATACATTTAGGTTCTTGTGATTGACAAACAGTGGAATGGAAAAATTAGATGGAGGAAATTTAGGGAGATACTATTGAACAGTAAGAATCTCGGCAATGAAGACTAAGCACCTTAGGAAAAGGGAGACCCATATCGTAACATCAACTAGAGCAAGACGCGAAGAATCAAAACTGTTACCATAGCTTCATCCTTCCGATAACACCTTCCCGACGAACCTAACATCGTGGAACTAGTCGAGACACATTGTGCAGATTCCAAATACATTTAATAAAGGATGGACGATACTCCTCAAACTTCTGGAAATCCTTTTAAGATGTCCTTACCCAATCAGATATACGCACGACCTACCATCCTCAGACCAACGAACATTGGAAAGAACTATCTAAGCGCTATAGGGCGTACTTAGCGCCATATAATCAACTTTGAATTTTTTTAGAGTAATCCTTTGACATTGACAGATTTCACCTTCAACATAGCCATCACACGAATACATAGACTGCGCCTTTTAAGGCATCCTATGGTCGAAGTACCGATTACCTATTGACAGACCGAAATAAAAAAATATTGAATGCAGTCTAGAACTCAATTGTGAAACAATAAAGGAAATTGTACAAGTCAAGAATCAGTTAGAAGCAACAAGAGAACAATAGAAAAGTTAGGTCAGTTCAGGATGCAAAAATCATTGGGATTAGGTATCGCTAAGCTGCAAACCATTAGGATTCGAGTTGGAGAACGAGCTATGTTGAAAGCCTTGCCTTGGAAAGGCATGATGCAACTTTTGGAAATACAGGAAAGTAAACCTTAGGTACATTGGACCATTTAAGATTCTAACTAGAATCGGCCGACTGGCATACAGACTTGAGCTTTCATCAGAGCTCAGCAGCATACACAACTCATTTCACGTTTCAAACCTTAAGAAGTGTTTTCAGGCGAATCACTTGTAACTCCATTAGAAGAAATTCAACAATAAGCTCGAGTCGTGAAAGGACCAGCAGAAATCATGGACCGTGAGGTCAAACAGTTGAAGCAGAGTTGAATTCCTATCGTGAAAGTTCACTGTAATTCTCGAAGAGGTCCCGAGTTTACTTGGGAGCGGGAAGACAAGACGCGACTCCAATATCCACATCTTTTCACCGAATCCACCCCAGAGACCAACATGAACTGAATTCAGGGACTGAATTCCTTTAACGGGTGGAGACTGTCACAACCCGTAATTTCAGGTCCTTTTTCAAGCTTCGAAATTTCACTATTCATCTCGAAAATTTACTATTTACTGTTTACTATTCACTTATTACTATTCATCATTTTTGAAGTCGGTTTGAGACTTTGAGAAGTTTTCGAAAAATTTACTATTCACGAAACACTATTCATTCCCGGAGAAAACTCACTATTCATGCTCGTCATTCATCATTTCGTAAACTAGGCTTACGGGTATTCAAATTCGCATAACCGTTAGGGTTTAGCTGTGAATTCATGAGACATCATGTAGGGCACATCATATAGACTAGGGTAGTCTATAAGTTTTCAGAGCATCATCTGCATATTAGGTCATGCACGAGTTCGTGTGATTTTCATTAACGTATGTTCATTTATGTAATAAACGTTACCACTCAGTCATTAATACTAACAATAAACCCGATACTCCCGTCAGTGATCATAACATATTTCCATACTCATTTTAATGATATAAAGATTATATTATTACTTTACCCGGTATTTTTAAATCAATTGCTATACTTTCAGTTAAGAGCTTATAACTCCGTCGGTTTGCGATATTCCAACCCGATAAACATTCTAACACCCGATTCTTGCAAGAAATATGATTTTACAATTTTTACAACTTCTTCGTATTTTATTTTACCTCGTCGCGGTTTATTTTTAGTTAACTCGGTACACGATAACACCTAATGTATACATAAAACAAACTAATACATATTAAATGGGGAGACAAGTTCCTTAAATAGCTCCATATTTTCTTTTTTCTTCCATGTTACACGCCCCATTGTTTCCTCCCTAAGTCCATTCTACATTTGATTACTTGACTAAAATTAATGCACCAAGACTTTATGTCTTTGAATTATTTTCCATAACACCTTTACATACAATTTCACTAGCTAATATTCACCTCAAACACTCTCTTTTCCTTCCTCTTTGTTCGGCCAAGACAAGATCACCAAGAACAATCTACCATTTTTGAAGATCAAGTATTAAACAAGCTCTAATTTCATTCCTAGTTAGGGTTTTGTGGTAAAAACCCTAGGTTCTTATACATTTTCTCATCAAAACTCTCCAAATATTCAAGTAAGCTTCAAGAAACATTTTTGATCATTTCATACTTCATTTTATTTATATATTGATGTATTATCAAGTTTTATTGTAACTAGTCATGCAATACATATGTTATATATATACCACTTTACTCATTTTCTTTACAAACAATAGATCCATAAGTTTTATTAACAATCTCATGAAATCCACCAAGGTTAGTGATGTTTAGGACCCCATGACACCCTAAGAAGGTGTATGGTAGGATTTGATTAGTTGTGGAGTTGATTGGAAGAGGTTTGATTAATTTTTGGACAAGTCTTGAACCATAAAAGTGATTTTTAACAACAATAGAAAAGGCTCTGTCTGAAAATGGAACATCTGGAAAACTCAGTAGCTCAGTGGATATTTTGGCTTAAATATTCAGAAAATACTTTCAAAAACGAAACCGTGGCCGCTTGAATAACTAAAAATTGACTTATAACGAAGGAGATATGATTTTTACAAGTTAGACGACGAAAACTAATTTTCTGAAAATAAGCTTGCTGTTTGCCGAATTTCAAAGGACAAAACGAGGTGTTAGACATGATCTAGATGACCCAACCTACTGAAAATATGTTAGTTCGTACTAATACGAATCCGTGGATTTAAAAAACGTAGAAAACGAGCTTATAACGACCAAGATACACACGTTTGAAACTTGACGAAACATAAAACATTTTGACAGCCCTATTAGAAAAATATTTCTAAGTATAAAAAACAGTTTATCTTTCAAGTCACCATGTTGAGAGCCATTTTTCTCCTTGATCGAGACCCGTATGGTCAAAAGTTAAATGATACGACTTCTAGACAATGTTGCAAGGTTTTCAAAAACGACAAGCATATGTTTTAACACTTAACGTACAATATTTCGTGACTAGTTTTGCGAGGCCATTTGGGTATATTTTCACAAGTAATGAAAAGTGTTATTTTTGAGACGAAAACACAAAATTCACCGATAGACCACCAAACAAGGATCGTGGAGTACTGTTTCAACATATTTACACAAAAAGTGTTTATTAACTTAACGAGACGTCAAAAATATATTTTTCGGCGATAAACGTTATTTTCAAAATTAACGAGTGGTATCGTTAACATACGTATTTGCATGTGTAGCATCATTTCATTGTTTACATTAGATCCTATCATTCATATTAGGTTGCGGTTACAGATCGTGCCTCATTCCAGTATATCCACTTTTGTCATTGTAGCTATCGCACTAGGTGAGTTCCATAGCCCCTACCTTTATACGTTTTGGATTACGTTTTGGGGGAGAATACATGCTCAATTATTTTCATTTACCTTCATAAGCACTTTAATCTTTTAAGGATTACCGTGAGTTTTCATATCCCCGTTTTCAATTAATTATTTGATTTCTAAATTCTCGGGGGAGAATACATTGCATCAACTATTTCTTTGTACGGACCAAAGTATCAAACTCATTTACATTGCTTAAGTTACCATCATTTCCAAGTTAAAGTCCCTTTTTATTTATCATGGACCGATTGAGAGCAAGCGAGGGTGAGTGGATAGATCTATTGAGGGTGACGCCTCCGTTCAGGTTGGTAGCGCCAACTGGTCAAACGAACGCATTTCATTTCATACATTCAGGGTGTTTGGCAAAACACTCCATTTGGGGCATTTATTTCAGTCTAGCTTCGGAGTCATGAGCTTAAGAGCTAATGTATTATTACTTTTGTGACATTTTTGTCATTCACTTTATACTTGTGGTTACCGTAGGAACAAATCATTTTGGCAGTGGGTTGTAAACACACAGGTTGCAAGTTTTGTATGGGCGGGACTTGGGACTGAGTGGATTTACAATGCCTTTGCTGGGAAATCTTCACTCAAATGCTTTACATTTTTCACTAAACTCTATGAACTCACCAACCTCGTGTTGACACTTTTAGCATGTATTTTCAGGTATTAAGCAATAGCACGTTACAGGAGGCTTTTGGCAGGGCATGGCATGGTCATAGAAGACTCTGATATTCATTTGGGGACCGTTTTAATTGTTTTAAGGGCCTATTTCCGTACTACTTTTAACAATGTAAATTCAACACTTTTGTTAAACAATTTTATTCAAAAGGAATGAGGTGAAAACCGTTCTTTGTACTTGTGTTGTTATACCAATTGAGTTGCACCCCAGCGATATGTAAGCTTCCGCTGGACCCGATTCTGGGGGTGTGACACTATCTAAGTGAAACTGGGATAACCTCCCGTTTTTACTACAATGTAATGGGTAAAATGCAAGATGTGATAATTTCACCCGTTCTTGGTGAGATTTCCAGGTGACAAAAATGTGCCGGTCTGTTTTCCGTGATAATTGTATAAATGCCTAATCTGGTGATTTAGTCATAATAGTGGAATTGTCGTGAATTAAATATTAGGGGAAATTTACCATTTGTTATAGAAAGTATATTAGAGTACTTGATTTTCAACTAAAGGTCCTTTTGGTCATGTCGTTTGCGTAAATTTTTGGTTAAAAAGAAAAAGGGCGTTTCAACTTTTGAACCTTGACGTGTTTTCAAAGTGACTTGGTAAACATGTTTGAAATGGGGAGGAAACCAATTCGTTTTCAAATAAAATCAAGCTTAATATACATTGTTATACTTAATACACAAAATGACGATAAGTATTTTTGTATGTTATGCTAAATGACTATTTGTTTTTTTTGTGTCCTAGTATTGTTAGTTAATTTTTTTTGTGTGCTTATAGTTATCTTTAGTTGAGCTAATTATATCTATAATCACAAGCGTTTTACATGCCTTGTGGCTATGTGTTGATTATTAGTTTTTCGGCTTATGCGTCAATAGGACTTAGACTAGACTTCTTGCACTAAGTTGTGTAATTGATTTTGCATTGCATATAGGCATAGACCATTTTTCTTGCATATGTGTTTTCGACATCTTGCAAGTTTTAAAATGCTTTAGAAACCTTCTTAGGAATGGAAACTAAGTTGGGTGATCATGTGTGTTAAAAGATATTGTCTTACACAATTATTTTTCCAAAGGCTTAAGTGTAAAAAATATATCACCTCAAAATATTTAACACTTTCATTAAATCCGAAACATGATCTCTAAAACATTACATCCTTTTGTCTTGCTTGACCATAGGTTGTCTAAACAAGATAAAAGATCATATTAATATATTGGTATTTAAGTAAAAGAAAATGTATTAAACTTGCATTAATCTAACACACATACAAAATGTTTTAAACATTTAGTATTTTACATATGTTGTATAAAAATAGTTAAGATAATTATTTTTATACTAATGACATGTCGAAAACTAAGAATATTATACTTAATAATATAAATAGTTTTTCGCAAATAAAAATAAATGACAATATCGAAGTAGTAAGTTAATATGTCATTAACCTCACACATACAACTAGTATTAGAATAAATGGAACACATTCCTTAAATTTTTATTTTCTTTTTTAAAAGGAGTGATCGTGAGGGTCAAGAAATATTTTGAGTAAATATCAATTCATTATTCAAATTATGATTGATATCATCGAATAATCTAATTGACAAGTTTTCAAGTATAGACATGAAATTGGAGTCATTATTTGTCTAGCTTCAAGATAACATCAAAATAGAACGAAATATATTATCTTGAATCTACATACTCAATCACACTCGGTTGTTATGAAAATAATGACGTCCTCTCAAGACGAAAATAATATGCATCGGAACATAACTCACACTTGTGTTGAAGATGTCATATTGAGTCTTCTTGTCAAATGGTTGTGTTCCAAACATTAAACTAATATGTTTAAAAGATGCATAAAAAACACAACTAAGTAGGATTGACAACTTGGATGTTTCATCCGAAATATACAAGTAATTTACATTGCAATGCAATTAGTAAATTTGTCATTTCCGAAAAACCAAACACGAGCAAACAAACAACATATGTAAACTTTGCTCATGAATGACTCAACACTCAAAATTACATGTCTAGTAAAAGTGTCAGACATAATATGTTATTAACTATTATGTACGTCATCAATCTTCGAGAATATCACATGTATTTCTCTTATCAAAAGATTGACAAAGGATAACTTATATCTTATGCATCTTATTTTCTTTGTAACATGAATGGTTATATTACAAGAGAATACACTACATCTTGTTTAACAAATATAGGATATTAGATTTGAGTAATAACCCAATACAACATGTGTCATTGCATAAACAAGTAAAATTGATCATACACTAAAATACTTGTTTTACTAAACATTCGTAAGAGTGATAAGTTTCCTCTTAGAAAATCATATTTGTTGAAAGATACAATATGTCTTATTTCAATCATACATCATATAATACTCACAAGATCTATTGAGGTAAGTAACCTTTACTAGATTCTTTTCTCAAGATATGCAAATGACCATTCTTGAAACACTCTCGATGTAGTAGATTCTACATTGTATCAAATTAGAGAATCTCTTGGTTCTAGAAAACCAAATCATGTTAAAATAACATGTAACAACTCAACAAAAAAAGATGTTATCCAAGAGATCATAAAATGCACCATCTCCACCAAATAACCTCTAAATCTCAAACACCATATTAAAACATTTTGCTTGCCTTTGTTAGGAGTTGTGTAAGATATGTCATCTCCTTAACCGACTTTCAAAATATGGTTAGTTGAGTCATATTAGGCCACGTATTAGCGAAATAAGCTAATGTCATCTTTGCGATACTTCGATAGGCAAATATAGGAATTTGAATTTTTCTAACATAAGAATGACTACTGGAAAACCTATCGCACTAGAAATTCAATTTGACATAACGGTTGAATTGCTTCCAGGGGAGAAGTTGGGTTCGTGGTATAACCCATAAAAATGGTCGTGTTTAGCCTTAATTGAGCACCACTAGTGATAGTCTCATACTCATTCTCTAACTTGAAAATTTTTCATTCCTACATTTGACTAAAGATAGTTTACATCGGTGAACTTTATCTCCTGATAGGATTTCATTTTGAATAAGTAGTAATTAGGATCCTCCTTAGCCAACCTAGATTACTTGCATCCCACATATGTGTTTCAAAATGATAACATGTTCTCGTAAGATATGATTGAATGTCTTCATGATCTTAAATGCTAAATGATTATCATGTTTTGCATGATGTTTGCATTTATTCCTTATGTGCATTTTACATGATTTGCTTGTAAATTTTGCACCCACACTATGTCCTTTTAACACATAATGAATTAGGTATGCCTATCACTATGAACTCTTAGACGTCGTATAGTCATACACTAGTGTCAAAACCTATAAGTTAAAGTAGTCACGAAATTGTCCTAATTCCTTGGTCATCATTTCGCTTTCTTCCAAGTAATACACCCTTTGTCATGGGGAGGTTAGATACAAACCTAGTAGAACTCGGAGTAGGTTTGACAACTTAAATATTTCATCCAAAATATTCAAGTAAGTTTAACTTGCGATCGCAATTGTTAAATGTCATATCCGAAACATCATATTCAAGTCTTTTAACAGCATATGTTAAAACGCTTATCCAAAAGCTAAAAGCTAACATCAACCTTCGGGTGACAAAGGACTCACAAGTTACTACATAAGTGATTAGTAGTTCCTTTCATCCTCGTCTGAATATACACTCCCTGAGATCAAGTATATTCTTTCCGTATGTCCCTTTCATCCCCATAAGTTTGTCATAGTATTTTATCGTCAAGCTCACCTCATATATAATGAGGATCGAACTTTATCCATTGGTTTTTAGGGTAGAAAACCAACGTATCATCCTATCTCACCATGTGTCCGTTGATACTCTCTTTCTTCTGAATAACAGGCAATATGCCTATACGAAGATTGATATTTTTGAGTCTCTTCTTTTTCGTCGTCAATTTTGATCACCTACCGACGTGCAGCGATCTCACAACAACAATGGATGTTCATCCTAAAAATCCCATCAATCACCCTAAGAACCCCAAACCTCAATCAACTTGAAGTCGTCCTTATAAGTCTCACCCACACATCTACCACCGTTGTGTCAGTTAAATACTTCATTCTTTTAGATCCTAAACCCTGCTGCGAATCAGCACCATAGGCCTTGCTTTACGCCTTTCAAAACCCCGTGAAACACTCACGTGCGAAGCACATCGAAATCCGTAAATTAGCCAAACCTCTCAAACGTGAACCATTCGTCTATCTACGTCTTGGTCTAGGAATGATGGAACACGTTCCGTAAATTTCACAATTCCCATGTGTTCAAATACGTCCTTTAAATCCCTCTTATGACTACTTGAATATTTCACTAGAAATATTGAAGTCATTTCTTATGTCTCGTCTCATGACCTTTTAAATATTTCACTAGAAATATTATGTCATCCTTCACATCCCTCTTATGACTACTTGAATATTTCACTGGAAATATTGAAGTCATCTCTCATGTCTCATCTCATGACTTTTTAAATATTTCACTGAAAATATTAAGTCATCCTTCACATCCCTCTTATGACTACTTGAATATTTCACTGGAAATATTGAAGTCATTTCTTATGTCTCGTCTCATGACTTTTTAAATATTTCACTGAAAATATTAAGTCATCCTTCACATCCCTCTTATGACTACTTGAATATTTCACTGGAAATATTGAAGTCATCTCTTATGTCTCGTCTCATGACTTTTTAAATATTTCATAGGAAATATTAAGTCATCCTTCACATCATTCTAATGACTACCTATGTATTTCCTTGGAAATATAAAAGTCATCTCTTCTCGTCTAGTCTCGTTCATCTCGTAAAAAGAATTTATTAGGTATAAATTCTCTCCTCGTGTCAAAAAGCCTCACTAAATCAGCGAGATTTATTCATAAAATCCCTTAAATTCCAATGACAACTTAAATATTTCATCCGAAATATTTAAAGTATATTTAATTTGCGAAATGCAATTGAATGTCATCTCTCGTTCTCGATCAACGTTCATCGAATCCCATTGGATTCATTCATAAAAGAATTTACTTGGTATAAATTCCTTTAATCTAAGGTCCAGAAAAATCACAACATATGTGAAATTTCTTTGTCAAAAATCTAATTCTGGGTCAAAACTGACCTCAGCAGGTCACGGTACCCTTAAATAGGGGATGATACAACTAAATTTAACGGTACCGTCGGACCGTTGTCTGCTAAGACAGTTTATTTTGTTCCCACAGTTTCAAAAGCACTATCAAAACCCACTTGCTGTAGTCTTGAACCAAAACCGTCTCCTATCGGAATAGATTCTGCCTATCATCTGATTCCTTAGCTTTTTCCCCTTTCACTTCAGCATGGTACTAAACACACCATATGTTTGGTTACTTACGTATCCATCATCTTCTCAACTTATCTACAATTCTCAACCTTCGCTTCCGAATTCTACATCTTCCACACACTTCCTGCGATGAACCGCTAGGATAAGTTGAGATAACCCGTCTTCATCAACATAGTTTATTCTATCAAAGATAACCCTACTAGAACCTTATCACTAACTCCACAACCTTGAAGATTCTATCTTCTTAACCCTTAGCACATTTTCACGTAATCACATGCCTCATCATATGAATATTCTATGAATATTCACAATGATTGAGAAGAGCTACGTAACTTCAAAGGTGAAGTTTATTGTATGCTATCCACCACTTGTCATGACGTTACTAAGCTCATCTCTTTCGTCAATGTTTGTTTTCCTCTTTTTTTTTTCCTCTTTTTTTTCAACGCATCTTGTCCGAATGGTCATCGATTAAGGGGGAGCAAAAACAAACTCATATAGTCTTTCATCAAACACTCTCAAGAACACACAAATGTGGTTCTTATTCCCTAGAATTCTTTACTAAAACACTCACTGCTTAAGTACCCGCTACTTAGCAAAACCCCAGTCACAAAACCACAATTGGCTCTAGCTTCCTAACCTCTACTCTTTGAGATCACTTAGCTATTTGTTCTATACAAGAACCTTCAACCCTCACATAAAACCTTATAACTAAAATTCACTCTTGATAGTGATATTTGGTTTCAGAACCTTCAACCCTTATATCAATCCCACTCAAACCCTTTAGCTACACTTCACTTATGACAGTGATAGTTAGCTTAAGAACCTTCAACCCATCGATCATTACACTCAAACCTTATCACTATACTTCACTCTTGATAGTGACAGTTAGTTCAATAACATTCAACCATCACAATCATTATACCCAAAGTGTATAACTATACAATCACACGAAATCCTTCATACACCAAATTATCTCTAACTCACATCTAGGATCATCCAAAACTAGAATCCTAGAACTTCGTTACCTCAACTCTGTTAGAGATATTCACCCACAACCCTGTTAGGATCACATGCACTTTTTCTTTTTTCTTTCGAAATATATCACGCGTCTCATTGTCAGTGCAAACGATATATTAATCTAAACCATCTTTTCCCACCTTTCCTCAAAGGTCAAATCCAACACTTCCCATCTTATGGAATCATTTCCATTCGCATCTAGGTGCTTATCGTTCACATTTTCATTTTTTTTGTTATAACTTCTATCGAGTCTACTTTATGGCATGACTTGTCATAATAGTAATCATTTAGAGTATGTCTTATCAACAAACTATCATTAACACCAATCATCTTAGGTAGATGATTATGTTGTTCAAAAGGTTTGTTAGAACTTGCCTTCCCAATGACAACTTGGAAGAAGTCATTTTATGTGTCAGTCAACGAACGAATCTCGTTCTTGTTAGTGTGATTGGTTGAACAATTACACCTTAGGTTTTCGGTCAAGTTGTGACTCTCTAGTGTCTTTGAATTGCATTACGCATTCATATTTTTGTGTCGCTCAACTGTCTTGGGCTTTCTTCGTCGTTTTTATCTCTTTGGCACACTTTCATCAGGTGTCTAACCTCTAGCATACTTTGATATGGTCACATACCTCATCAAACTCATTTTTTTGGTAGCTACACTTTAACATAGTTTAACCTTTGCATGTCTTGCTATGAGTATTCTATCCCTATAATGTTGCTCCTATTCTTTTATATATTATGTTGCACGAAGCTAACCCTTGATGTAGGAAAAGCCTTTGTAAGAATTTGATCCATGGATTCGCTAGAAACAAAGGTAAAAATAGAATGGGATTCAATCACCATAGGGAAGCATTGAGTTAGGGGGACCTCGGGAGTATTTGAATACATAGCACGGAGTCTTTCTAATAGTGGTGATGGAAGACTTCACTGGGATGATGGAAGCTCGTCTTTTTGGGAAGAATGATAGTAGTGTAATAAGGGGGAGTAGGGAGTGAATTCAAGGGAGAGCTCGAGGCAACTACCTTTTTGCTTCGACAAAAGGGGGAGAAGGGAGTGTAAACAGGTAACTTTTACATTTTACTGTGTGTTACGGTTTATATATTTGTTATCATCAAAAAGGAGGAGATTGTTAGTGCAAATATTACGATATTTAAACTAAACGATTTCTTCGGTTTTAATAATGACGAACATGTAACTTGAAATGCATAACGTAAAATGCGCAAGTTACTTGTAAACATAAATCATCAATGCATACTTACATCAACACCTCTCAACGTCTCAAGTATGCTTCAACAAAGTCGTAGATTTTCATCCCGACGTAAATCACTCAAGGTATGAATAAACAAATCTACAACTTCACTAATGATCAAAGGATTATATTTTTCTCTAAACTTCACATTTTTAATGTGACAAAATATTTTTTCAAAAATACATTTTACAAATTATTTTTGAATTAAAAAGAAATGTTTTAATTTGAAAAATAAGTTTAAAATCACCAACAGCTAATTTTCCCCCCAAATCAGCTCCAAACTCTCCCAAATAAACTTTCACCCCTAAAAACAAAATTTGAAGCGTCCCTGTCTGGGACGGTACCACGGTACCACTAAATTTAGTGGTACCGTCGAGTATTTAGTGGTGCCGTCCTACTGTAACGGTCAGATTTCTTTTGCCTATAAATACCAGTCCACTTCACAGTTTTTGTGTATCCTTTTTAACACACAATTTTCTGAGTTCAAATCTCCTATCACATATACTCTCCTTTGATCATGTAGTTAGTTTATCTTTGTTTAAGAGTGATCCAATCATCCATTCAAGTGATCACCTTCATTCCTCTACTAGTGCAAGAGAAGAACACTTCGTATCAAGAAGATACAAAGTGTTATAGTGTTCGTGTAGTGCGCTCGTAATATTAGTTACGTACTTGTTGTATCTTGATATACATCAAGTAGTCTATCACCTTGTTTAGTTAGTGTCACACCCCGCTAAGAGCGGAAACACGAGGTGCAACGAAAATGTATCATCGCATAAGATAGTAGAACAACACCATAATTTATTTAGGAAATAAGTTACTATGTTACAATAAGCTTCTTAATACAAAACTGGATAATGAAAACACAAGTCTTAATCTTATCAATTTAAGTCTTTAGAAAAAGTCTTGGCCAAATCACTTCGTCTTTAATATGAGAACAATGTATGACTTCAATATCCATGTTCCTTAATACAACTATCGATCACCTGAAAATGATACTCTGAAATGTCAACATAAAGTTGGTGAGTTCGTAGGTTTAAAGTATATAAAACCAGATTTACCTTGCATGATATATAAATAGGACAAGTGTGCAAATAATAAAAATAAAGTGTAGGGCAAGCAGTTATATCATAATCATCGGGCTAATCAGGTAGCCACCCATCGGGCTAATCAGGTAACCACCCATTGGCTAGTCAGGTAACCACCCATTTAAACTACCACACTCTTCATCTACAAATCTTCATCTCCGAAATATATATCCCATAAAGTCCCACACAGAATGTACCACACAGCAAAACTACTAGTGCACCTAACGCAATTATATACACACAATATTGTCCAAAAGTAATAAAGCAAACATTTAAACACGGCATAAAACTTGAAATAAATTTGAGTATCATTTTCCCCCCAGGAAAAGTATAAGTAAAGGGGCCACGAAAACTCACATTGAAGCTGCTAGAAACCTTAAATGCAAATGAATAGATCACAAAGAATCACAAGTTACTTCGTCTTCAACGAATCTACATAAATTATAATCATAAATTATTTGAGTCCATTTAATGTCTTAACTGATTTTATATTTTATACATATATTTATTAATATGTTTAGGGTTTCACATGTGAAATTAGGTTTTATCTTAAGTATTCGTAACATAGGTTTAGATGTGTATCGAATTAATGACTTAAACGAATTAGATTTAATGGTATACCAAATTAATATTAAAGAATAAACCGAATTAGGAATACTAACCAATCTCGAAACTTAAATACTAACGAGACTCAATTCCACATCTATACAAATAGAAGGAACAAGAGTGCGAGACAAACGCAAAACTCAACGAGGCTATACCAAAACACAAACCCATTCATTTTATGAACATATATGACAAGTGACTAAATATTTGTCCCATGATTTATCAATATATCGTATAATCTACTTAACATATAACTTTAGTACAAGTTTATATTTACATGTTTTAGGTGTGATTCGACACCAACACACACAAACACCAAGAATGACAAGACCCGGTCGATCTCTAAAACCAAACGAATACTAATACACGTATAGCATCCACTTATAATTTCCATGCAATCTTCTCAAATATGTCTTACGTGGTTTCTTTATTCACATATTTGATTTCTAAAACCATGCATGCAAATAGATGTTCCCAGCTCCAATATGCATGAACATAATCTTTGTGGCTTCATTTTCTTATCTAATTAATGAGTTTTAAATTCGCTAAACACTGATCATTAATCAAAAGTTTTTTTTCTTGTACTTATATGTATTCGAATGACACATGATCAACCTCTAAACCCTATACTTATTTTATATAGTATATATGGTAGTCCATGGCATGCAAGCAGGGTCCCTCTGTTTATGTATTAAATCATATAACAATGAATGCATGAGATAAGGAATTCAAGGATTACCTCTAGTCGAAAGTTAGATCGAGGCTGGAACAAGATTACAAGTGCGGAACCGAAGCAACACACGAACACAAGACTCAATGAGAATAGTTCGAGCCCACAACCTATGCGAGCGCAGCCACAATACGTACCATCTCAAACCAAACCTCCAATGATGCAAGACCAAATCATCAACCTTCAAACAGGTTGAACGAAGTACGAGACCATAACCAAACCCAACTCAAAGTTGAACACGGACAAGAGCACAAGATTCAACGAGGCACCACTGAACCCAAAACTGAGACGTATACGAACAGTTATATGTACAAATCACGAACGACAACCTTAAACTGTGCACAAACGAATTTTAATCTCGAGAGCCTCATTAATCTAACTTAATATAGTAAACCAAATTGAATTTTCGAACACAAACACGAATCAAGAATATATGGAATACTAACGTGAATTTACTTCTGTAGACACATTTGTGAACTTGTTTATAATTTGTTTTTTTGGGTTTTAGAAAAGAAAGTGGTTATTCTAGTGTTCTAATAAACGGATTCGAAGAAGTGTATGACGAAGGGTTTTTTTTTTTTTTTTTTTTCCTTTTGCTTCAGTTTCAAAAGATCAGAGACTAAGGTTATAGAGAATGCCAGTTTTCTTTTTAAACGACAGAATGGTATCAGAGACTAAGGTTATAGAGAATATCGGTTTTCTAAAATAAAAACCTCAACTATAACCAAACTAAATCTTTTTGTAAAACCCCGAACATGGTACAAGTTGGCTAGCCCGAGCATTTCATCATATTCCTAAATTATGCATAGCCTGATCAACTATGCCTAATTCAGGAGGAATCATGGAATGATGGGGGTAGTTACCTTGAATCATGTTTGGTTGGACACATACCTAGGTCACCTGAAATTGCATCAGTCGTGTGCATGTGTCTTTGCATTATACGATTTATGTGTTAGTGTTTGTGCTGATATACATGCTATTATATACGTTTGTTGCATTAAGACGACTACTAGAGTTTATGGATGCTTTGTGTTAGTGCAAATATTACGATATTTAAACTAAATGGTTTCTTCGGTTTTAATAATGACAACATGTAACTTGTAATACATAACGTAAAATGTGCAATTTACTAGTAAACACAAATCATCAATGCATACTTACATCAACGCCTCCCGACGTCTCAAGTATGCTTCAGCGAAGTCGTAGATTTCCATCCCGACATAAATCACTCAAGGTATGACAAACAAATCTACTACTTAACAAATGATCAAAGGATTATATTTTTCTAAACTTCACATTTTTAATGTGACAAAACATTTTTTTCAAAAATATATTTTACAAATTATTTTTGAATTAAAAAGAAATATTTTATTTTGAAAAATAAGTTTAAAAATCCCAACAGTCAATTTTCCCCCCAAAATAGCTCCAATCATTCCCAAGTAAATCTTCCCCACTAAAAACAAACGGAGGAGCGTCCACGGTACCACTAAACTACCGACGGCTCCACTAAATTTAGTGGAGCCGTCTGACAATTAGTGGAGCCATGCCTCTGTAACGGCTAGTTTTCCCCTTGCCTATAAATAGTGGACCATTTTACACTTACAACTTGATTTTTCCAGTCAGTTTTCTCTGGTCTAATCCCTCCTTACTTAGAATAATTTCTTTAATCATTTAGAGAGTCTTAGTTTGTTTAAGAGTGATCCTTTCATCCCACCAAGAGATCCTCTTCATTTCTCTTCAAGTGCAAGAGAAGAACACAAGGTATCCAAGTATATACAAAGTGTTGTCATTCCTCTTCAAGTGTAAGAGAAGAACACAAGGTATCTAAGTAAATACAAAGTGTTGTCATTCCTCTTCAAGTGCAAGAGAAGAACACAAGGTATCCAAGTAGATACAAAGTGTTATAGTTGTAGGTAGAAGCACTTGTAACATTTGTTACACTCTTGATTGTATCATAGCATACATCAAGATCATTTTTCTTTTGAGAGTTTGTAAGGGAAGATCATTGTGATCTTATAGAGATATTGAATATCTCTAGTAGCCATTGGGCTAGTGTGTTGATCAAGTTGATCAAAGGTAAATAGGGTAGATTGAGATAACTGAGGGTTGATCATTGTGATCTTGTCGAGATCTTGTAGATCTCTTGAGGCTTGTGGGCTTGTGTGATTGATCAAAAAGATCAAGGGTAGATTGAGTAGATTGAGTCAAGTGGGAGTAGATCATTGTGATCTTGTTGAGATCTTGGAGATCTCTTGAAGTGTAACAGCCCGTAATTTTTCAAGTTATTATTTTCCTGTAAACTCGAAGTAATCAATTATGAAGTTTTATTCAAGTCATTTTATTCATCTTCGCATTTAAAATTTTTCTCTGTTTAAACTGAGAAACAGCAAATGATATTGCCAAACGAACAATGTGGCAAAACTCACGTTCCATTTTTTTTCTGGAACCACACGCGTTCCGACACCGTAATAGTATGACATAAATCTAATAACTTAATACCGGGAGTCATTAAAACACGAGGTTCGTTAAATTTCCTCGAGCGTTACGAAATCAAAAGCATTCCCACGTCTCGCTTTCTTTTTTTATTTAACCTTCACCTTTTAATTTATATACACACTCTTCAAATAAATACACAAAACAACACTTATATTACAAACAAATTAACCCTACTTTCCCTTCCCATATTAACGCCGCTCTTTTTCTTCTCTCCCCCATCTCTCTCACACGCTCCCTGAAAAATCAGACGTCATCCTTGTCCCTCACCACCTGCTACGCTGCTCTTGCTACCTCATCTTCTGCTACAGATCGGTCCCCACACCTCGATGAATTCCAAAGCTGATCAATGACCATATAACAACAAAGATGGTCCTAAACCCCTCCTCCTTGAAGTCAACACAATATCCAAGAGAGGTGACTAAGCAGTGATGAGGCTATACCCCTTTTGAGCTACAAGTCCGACTGATCAACGAGATGAGGAGGGGCAAACCTCCCTTGTATTATTTCTTTATAAACCGATTGGATCCACAAGCAAGTCCACACACTCTCAAACCTTCACCAACAAAATTCATAGTCGGTTTCAAAGAACAAACGTTTGAATCGTAGGGTTGTGGATTTGCTTGAAGTCGGATCCGGGTTTGATTTTCTTGGTCTCCTTGTTAATCGACTACATTCTTTTGTAAGAGTTCTAATTTTTATTGTTGTCTTGTTTCATTCGAATCTGAGGCTACTCTTTATGTGTCACATAATTGTTTTTGTTTGAGATAAATTGTTGAAACACTGGAATGTATGCGTAATATGTTGGTTTTTGATAAATTCGAACTTGTCATAGATCATTGTGGTGAATCAGTAAAGTTTTGCTATTAACGAATTGGTTAGGTGGTGTTAGTGATAAATTTTCGTGTTAAAAGTCTTGTGTGGTAAGGATTTGAATCAAGTCGAAAACCGGATTTAATATGGCTCGAAAACTAGAAGTGTTGTCGACTATGTTCATGCTCGAATGAGTTAGTAATTAGACTCGAATTAGTGTGTTTGGATTCATACTTGAGTTTTCGTGTTTATGTTATTTAGTCTTGTGCTCGATCTTGTTTATGGTGGTAATGGTATTCGACCCCCTTGTAGTGGTTGTGTTGATCGATGTGTTTGTGTTAGTACTCGGTGATGATTGTGTTTGGCTTATGCTCGAGTCTTGCTAGTATCGTACGCGGATTAGGATCGAGTCATCTTTAGGTTCAAATTTAGTTGTGAATATGCTTGGTGTCTCGGTTTGTATGTGCATTAGAGGCCACTCGATGCTCACCCTGAAAAGTGACCCCTTATCTTTCTTTTTGGTTCGACCATCACCCCCGAAGGGTACTCGTGTTGCTAGGTCAAAAGGGTCCAAAACCCTCGAAATAAGGACACTGCTTGTCGAAAATAAGTGTCAAGTATTCCCTAGTTTCATTCGAACGTGCAAGACATAAGCAAAACAAGTCTTTGACTTCAAAATTGCATAAACTGGAAGTTGGTCCTTGTTACTGCTAACCTTAATTTCACATTGGGCCAAGCCCATAGATCAATGTCCTATTTTTTTTCCTAAGTCTTGCGTTAAACAGGCCCAAGCCTGTTGACTTGTTCCGCCAAATTAGGCCTAGCCACTCCTAAATTCCAACAGCCCATTCGAATTCAATAAGTGGGCCACAACCCACTTCACAACACCGGAGTTTTGGTATATGTTCGAAATATATATAAAAGTCGTCGTCAAAATCGTCAAAGTTATAAAACACGTCTATTACAAAATTCATGCTTTCATAATCTGATATTTAAATTGTTACACTACAATCTCGCAATACACATATCTATCTAAACTACATTGTTGACGTTAGACTTCAGTTGTCATATTAAAAATTAATTTTGTAAGTCATTTAATACTTCAAAAAGTTTGGTTTATTAAAATACATGTAAATGCCTTAATCTATGATATATATGTTTTCCAACTTATTAAACTCGATGTAATATTTTGCACAAGAAATTATCTACTATCAAAACATTTTTTGAATGCTATAAACACATATATATTTCTTTATTTCTCATACACACCCACGCGCACTTTGTAATATAAATACTCCCTCGACTATAACACTTTCCCTCGCGCTGTCAACGTCTTTTGATTTTCACTTGCCCCGTACATAGTCTTTCAATGATTGACAAGCTGGAGATTATTCGTCTTGTCATACACGTAAGCACTTCCAAGAGCCAATACTTTCAAATGAGTTAGAAAGTGACTTTTAAACTTAAATGCTGCCACACCAGCAACAATAACAAAAATGTTTTGAAAACTTTTAAACTTATTTACATTCATCGAGTCTTAAATCAGAACTGCAAACTAAATTATGCCATACTAATATAAGTTACGCGTCGGAACTACCACCCACCATTTGACTCTGTTGCATTTCAGACTACTACTACACTGAGGTGAGTTCATAGTCCCACTTTTTACTATGTTTTCAAATCTCGTGGGGAGATACTTGCTATAAATCTGAACACAAGTATTTTTTGTATGCTATCCTGATTGATATTGCCAAGTTAATATTGCCTAAGTTACCACCTTTTCCAAAAGTCCCTCATATCATGAACCATTAATCACTTGCGAGTGAACGCGAATTTAGTGAGTAGATCTATTGGCAGTTGACGCCCCATTTGAAGTTAGCCTGGGATGGTAACCGAATGCACTTTATTCGAATTAACTTAGAGTTTGGCAAACTCCCACGATGAGGGCACTATCACCTACATCATTTTATGATGTGGGCTATTTATATCATTTATGATATCACCCGATGTTATGGTTTGCGTGTCATGAGGCTTAGGACAATATATTACACTACGATATCATTGATTTTACTACTATCTGACTTGTGTTCAAACTATTACAAATAAAACACTATGGATTCACTCAACCTTTGTGTTGACCCCATTTAGCATGTTTTATCTTAGGTTTCTAAGAAGCATAAATGGCACGGAGTGGATTAGGGCCCCTTTTTGGACGACGTCCAAAATAATGTTATCATTCATTTTAACTTAAACATTTTCATTATGTACTATTAAATGTTATGGAACCGTTGTTGCAAACTCTGATTTTATTTGATGAATGATAACTAAATTTTCTCAAAACGTCTCTTTCGAGTCGTTTTCAATAATTGTGACTATGATCTGAGATGCAATACCCCAATTAGACTTTCGCTGCTTCATTACGATTTTCGGGGTGTTACAGATTGGCATCAGAGCCAGGGTTATAGAGAACCAAGTGATTTTCAAAACACTGGACTATAACCACATTTTCAAAAACGAATTATTTACACTTTACTACCTTATGCCCTCCGTGCCAACACCTTACCAAACATCATGCACTGAGATTTGCTTAGCAGATGATGCATAATTTTTAGACATCATGACTAGTAAATATTTAACATTATTCGAATTAAATGACTTATATTTACTATTGGGATATTGCAGTACCATGTCGCCCCATATCATTATTCTATCTGACAGTGATGACGCCCTACTAGCATCATCCTCTATTTCCACTATTATCTTATCTGACATTGACACCGATGACACCTTACCTGTTTCACCCATTGTTCTAGCCCTTGCCCCATCTGAGGTGGCCTTAGGGGAGACGGGACCCTTTGAGGAGGGAAAAGTCGCCCTGACACCAGTTGTCTCACCTACCACCCCACCTTCATCTTCCCCTACCTATTGTCCCATGACTTATGATCAGTGGCTGCTCTATGACCAGTACATGGAGTCCCAGCAGTTCCTATCTGCTGATGATGTTCCTTCACCACCACTTCCAGTCATACCGACCCCTCACTACTCCTCTGGGTCAGAGGCTGATGATGAGTCATCCGACTCAGACTCTTCTGATTCAGCTGCATCCATTCCACCACCACCCCCGCCTGCACCGGTCCGCCGGCGCAAGCGAGTCAGAGTCCTTCAGCCATATGAGCCAGCCCCTTTTCGGAAGAGATTTAAGTACTGCCCTAATGGTCGCACCTATATTTACACTGTTCGGAAACGAGTACGTACCCCACCAGCCCTAGTACCACCACCTACTGTGTTCTACACCCAGACCACCACTGTTCCCCTATCATCCCCCATTCCATCTCCTGCTCCTTCACCCATTCGTGCTCAGAGTGTTCCCTTGCCCTCTCCTGAGAGAGCACATCACTTGAGTCCTTCACCATCTGACCCATATGTTCAGGCTGCTACTGAGGCTGCAGCCTATCCTAGACTTCATAGGAGAGTTGATGCTCGTAGGTGGTCATTCCTGTTGGATTGTATTCGCCACTGGAGACTTGAGGAGGGAGCCCCTAGAGCTTCAGAGCTAGGAGAGAGTTCGTCAGCCGTCCTTCCGGTTACAGGGGAGCCCATTCACCATACCATCACACTACTAGCCGCCAGGCTTGTCCGACATGAGGATCGTATCGATGAGCTCCTGAGTTTGATTGATGACATATCTCTCAAGCGGGTTGAGAATATCCAGGAGGAGGTTCAGAACCTCGTAGTGGGTAGTTTAGCTATGGAGGAGGTATTCGATTTGTTGGGTACATAGTTGGAGGAGGATAGTGAGATCATTACTGAGCTTGGACATCGACTGGATGCACAGAGTTATGAGTCACAGCAGCTAAGGGATACTGTAGTGATGATGCAGCAGATGCTCGATCACCCGACTGAGAGGTTGGCAGCAGCCAACAGTACCATCCACACCCTCAGGGGTACGATTGGAGAGATGCAGGCTAGAGAGAGGATCAGGGATCAGAGGATGGAGGATCAGGGATCAGAGGATGGAGGATCAGAGGATCAGGGATCAGGGATCAGGCTAGATAGTGGTTGTGTTGATCGATGTTTTTGTGTTAGTACTCGGTGATGATTGTGTTTGGCTTATGCTCGAGTCTTGCTAGTATCGTACGCGGATTAGGATCGAGTCATCTTTAGTTTTGAATTTAGTTGTGAATATGCTTGGTGTCTCGGTTTGTATTTGCATTAGAGGCCACTCGATGCTCACCCCGAAAAGTGACCCCTTATCTTTCTTTTTGATGAACTCAAATAAGTACATTTTATTATCATTATTTATCCTATTTATTTGACTTGTTTTATTATATTATCTATGAGAATCGATACATTAATGTTTACTTTAGTAATTCTGAGGTAAAAACAAGCATTATGTGAAACTTGGCGATTTTGGACTAATTATGGAGCAAAACAAGCAAGATGTCAAAAGCCTACTGAAATCCAGAAGATCAAGCTCGTTCTACTCCAGATACGCCGCAACATACTTCTAACATACGGCGTATCACTATCAAAATTTCACAAGTCACAATCCAAGTACATGCGCCGCATACAAAGACCAAGATACGCCACATCTGAAGACGGTGTACGAATATTCCTGAATATATTAATCTTGGACCCCACGCGAAGTTAAGTAAATGCGCCGCATCTATCAACTAGATGCGCCGCATCTATCCCTCAGACAGAAACTATAAATACCCCAAGGCCAGACGAATTTTGAGAGTTTTTTAGTCTTGGACAGTGTGTGAAGGAATAACCCTAGAGCCGAATTCAGATGACCAAGCAGCACAAGATACACCTAAACGAAGATACAAGAGCTATAAGAAGGTCCTGCATGTATTCAATTCATTAAGTAGTTTTGTTTTATTGTATTAGTACACTTTAATTCATCAGGATTGATGGGCTTGTGTCATGTGACTACGGAAAATCATGCACTCCCCTTAATATTGATTTCCCATTAATTAAAGTTTATATGTTGATGTCTTTGGTGACTTTTATTAGTGCATTGATAACCTCTGTGTCTAGCTGAGCATTGCTTGGGTCGCCATGCCCCTTCCTCGCCTATTTAAGAGACGCTTATTAAATAGGATAGACATAAGTAATCATTAAGGGTTTACTCGCCGATAAGATTAGAGCCAACGAGAAAGGTTTAATTATATACACTTCATATAAAACTAGCAATAAAACAAGTGACAAGCTACTTAATTATCAGGACAGGTCTTCTTATTGTCTCGAGTATTTATCTGTGTACGTGTGTGCTAATCGCTGATTGATTGCGTGGTTTTGTAACCTTACAACAGGTTTTACCTCTCGAGGGATCTCAAGAGGCTTACAACCCCACCAGGCAGTGTACCTGACCGATGTAGTATAGTGTAGTGGTAAGTACGGGGGATTGATCGTTCTCCACAGGGAATAGTGTTCGTTAGGTGTGAAAGGCTACTCTAATTAGGTCTAAGGGTTGAGGAAGATTCTTTTTGTATTTTTATATTTTTTTATGAAAGCAAGTAAAATCTCGGTTTTGATAGAGTGGGCGGAATTAGTTGCTAGTCAACTAACCCAATTTACTACGAATGCAAATAAAATAAATAACTGAAAATAAAATGTGGTGAGAAACTTATGTGTAGAGAAATGTGTTTACTTAGATTTCCTTACTCCCTAACTATCTTTTACCGGTTAATTAGTGTGTATTAGTTGCGTGGATGACGGGTGTATTCCTTAATACCATTCGTGGGGTGGCGTACTTACTTCCCCAACTCTACAAGCTCCTACTTCACTCCTATGTCGAGCCGGCTAGGAAGCTCCTAACATGGGATCACTAGAATTCGCTTGTGCATTAAATACAACCATAAAAACCTTTAGTACGCATTTGGTTCATGTTTCTTAAGACGTTCAAGCAAGTTACCGAATAGGAAGTTAGCCAGTTTTCTTAAGCCTAACATAGATAAACAATCATCCAATACAACTAATAACACACTAACAACCAATAATCAATAGCTAGGTTTCATTAGATCTAAGCAAACACAAGATAAATTTAGCCTAACATGTTAAACAAAAGACAAGAATAAGATAGAATCAAACAACACATAGACATATTGAATGATTAATTGATAACTTATCTTTCAATGAAACATGGAAGATCTCAAGGCAAAAAGCCCTGAAAAAGTAGCTAAAATCGTCTTAGGGTTTTCTCCCAAAATTCCACACACTAAGCTCTCCCTAATGACAAAAAATTAGAAAACTATATATAGATTTTTGGATCTGACGGCGTCACCTTATGGAGTGTGACGCCGTCACCTCGCCGCTTTTAGGGTTCCGGATGACCTTCTTGACGCCGTCCCTCTTTAGCTCTTCAAAAATCCATTCTGGCTTATCAAGGCTTGACGCCGTCTAACCATGAACGTGACGCCGTCCCCTTATGATTTAAGCCGTGACGCCCTTGATCAAGTTAAAGCGTGACGCCGTCAGAATTCACATGCTATTTTCACTGGCCCGTCATGAGTAAATTTCACGTCCAACTTTTCTTGCCAAAGCATGACGCCGTCCAGAGTAAAGTCTGACGCCGTCAAGAGTAACTTTTAGCCGATTTTTGAGACTTTGCCGTTTTCTTCACTTTTATGCTCCAAAAACGTCCAAAATGCCTCCTTTTCCAGATTTCTCCTCAAAAGTACCTAAAATGACAAAAGAAACGATTTAGGGCAATATTTGATCAAATAAATACGATTTAAGGCTTAAATGACCCCTTAAAAGCGGTACACTTTTCGCTTCATCAAATACCCTTACACTTGAGATTTGTTTGTCCTCAAGCAAATGCGCTTTTATTCTAATCAAAATACAAGTTAGGGGTCATTTAATGCTAACATAAAAGTAATTACAACAAATAATCGTTCCACTTCAATCATAATAAGCACGGAGATTACATACTAGCACCTCACAAGTAGTGTTTAGATACTCACATCTCTCAAGTGTCATCAAAATAAATCTCATAAATGAAAACGGATAATATCTCTCACTACCTGTCATAGCAAATAGATTACCATAGGCTTGGGAAAGGATCGAAAACCTCCTCCACTAGGCGTAAGCACCTAAGATAAACTATCAAAGAGGGCTTTTAAATGGGTTATAACGTTAGGTGTAGGGAAAAGGAAAACACGGTTTTGTTGGATAAAGGATATTTTACTGGTGGCGAGTTAAAAATCTTGATTAATTACATGTACTATACAATGTTGCTAAGCCAAGACTCGACTCGATCTTAAGCTAGAAACGAAACAACAAAAACATAAAATAAACATAAAATAAAACGGGATGGTAGTCCGTATGTTTTTTCTATTTTTCTTTTTCTCATTTTTTTTTGTATTTTTCTTGAATTTTTTTTTTTTTTTTTTTTTTTTTTTTTTTTTTTTTTTGCATACACTTTTGCCCTACCATCCAAAATAATACATCATAGGGGCATTGCATACCCCTTACACTTGAACTTTTACATAACTTTACAAATACTAATCTAACGACTCGAATTAAGATAATTGAAAAACTTGGAGTACTTTTAAAATATTTAGCACATATGGGGGTAATAAATGATGTTCTTCCCCATTACTCCATTACACTAGTACTTTACCCATGAGTCCCAATCGTCCCAAAACAATATGTACAAGGATATGACTCGACTTAGCAACCATGTAATCAATTAGATAATTAACTTGGGTTTAAACAAATGTTGTAACAATAATGCACTAAAGATGAGTGCATACAAGGTAGGCTAAGGCGATTTGGGTGTACATTTTAGTGGGGTGTAACAAATTCTTCCTTTAAGTAAAATGCTTAAAGGTCGAAACGAAAAGATAGGCTCTGAGGGGTGTACTAGGGGTATCGTGTACTAAAAATGAGTACAACGCAAAGGGTGTGGGAGAATTACTTGACCAATGTAGCCAAAGTAATTATAACAAAAACACAGGTGTAAAACAATGAGTTAATCCTAATGCCTCTTATCATGTAGTAAATCTAACTACACGAATGTAGTCTCACTTGTGGCCTCGGAATGGTCCTAACGCAAGTTCTAGAATCTAAGTGCTACCGGTACACACATCATAGCATAAATGCTTTTCCTACCAATTCTAGGGGCGAACCTCACATATTTGGGGGTGGAAAAATTTTTTAGTGGTACGGTTTTTGTGCTAGTCATATAACTCCTATCCGTGAGACGCTCATTAAGATCAAAGTTTCACTCCTAAATGTTGTAAAAAATTTTAAATTTGGCACTAAAATTGCCTTAACAAGTATTTCTCTCAGTTTTATTACACATCTACTATTAAACAAACAAAAATCAAGCATAATAGCATTCTCTAAAATCATACTTTTACCCTCCCCTTACACTTAAGATGAACATTGTCCCCAATGTTCAAATAACAAGATGTAAAAGAAAAAAGTAAAAGGATGAAATCAAATACTCCCCTGATTCGCTCGGTGGATAGTGAAATTACACGGTTAAATCTTCCTCCAAAGAGAATGTTGAAGCTCCATGACTAATGCATCGCCATAAGCTTGATTCAAAACATTTCCTTGTCCAAAATAACCTGTTAAACCTGAGAAAACAAACACGAAAACCTGCATAACATCGGCGGGAAAAATCTATATATAAGGATATAATGCTTGTGGAATGATAATTTTGCAGATTCCTGGAGATTATAAGTTGGAGATTTTAATAAAAACTTTTTATGAAAACAAAACTTTCAAAAATTTCTGGAAATTAAATCTGACGCCGTCAGGTTATAACCCCTGACGCCGTCAGAAATGACCTGACAAAAATTTTCATTTTAAGTTTCCAGAAAATTTCTGGAAAAACCTTTACCTTACTTCCTGGAAATCCTGCAAAACATCATTATGACTCGATACAAGCATTTGACTCAAACAAATACTAATATGTATGCTAATTTATTATTATTACGATTCATGTTAATTTGTGTTCTAATAACCCGATTTAGATTTCCCTTACACTTATCTTTTGCAAAATACCTTTATATGTAGTTAAGACGAAGTTAAAAACAACATAAAGCATTTTCACAAATTAGTTTTGAACATGAATCAATAATAATAAAAATTAAACACACATACGGAAACAAATAAAATCAAACAAACAAATAAATAAACAAACAAAATAAACACACAAAGCAAGTAAAGCATGGGCTGCCTCCCAAGAGCGCTTGTTTTTGTTCGAGTCACGAGCCTGACTCTACCCTTATTTAACGGAAATAGGGGAGGTTTTCCCTACACTTAGGATTAAGTGTGGGTGAAAGTAGCGATACACACCGACTCGGTATGAGTATGCCACGTGAGGAAAGAGTGGTGGATGAATTATATGCTCAAAGATGTGGGATCCAATCATCATAACCTTACTTAGTTCAATTGGGTCAATGGGTGAATTGAAGTTTTCTCCTAGAAAGGGATCATCTTCTATCAACTTCGAGAGATTCCTAGTTGGGAATCCATCTTGACCTAATAAACCCGGTTTAAACCCATAATGTTTCTTGTGATCAATCATGAATGGGTGATGTAAGTATGTAAGGTCATGGTTCACTCCTATGTTAGCTTCCTCTCTACAAGGCTTAGAGTCTACTACCTTAATCTTAACATTACCCGGACTACATGGTTTTGGTTTAGGCTCCGGTTCATCAAAACTAGGAACTTCCATAGAACTAAAAGAAAGGTTATGACTACAAGTATTCAAACCTATTTCTTCTAGTTTTGTTTCTTCCAAAGGTTCTACTTCAATTGGGGTTCCTATAGTCCCTTCTACTTCTTCCGGGTAAGTCACGGGCGGTGTGTGTGCCTCAAATGATGGTAGGACTTGTGGGGCACTTGGTGGGCTTATGTTACTTACCTCATCATTCCTTACGTCAAGCTCACCTATATCCTCATCATGCGTTTTAGTAGGATCTAACCCTAACATTTTCCCAAGTATCTCAAGTGCTTCTCCAGGCATCTCAACTTCTATGTCCAAATCATACGGATCATCCTCAATATTCTGACTGCTATATTCAAACTGCCTAAAAGATTCATCATGTGTTTCTTGAGATTCGACGTCATCAATCACAAAACCTAGGTCTTTTGATCAATGTGATCATGTTCGGCTAAATCCTCCGTCATATCAAGGTCACCTATGTGTTTGTTTTGTAATATGGCATTACATGACATCCACTTAGGTATCTCAACACTAACATATTCATCCCCAAACAAACTTGTTTCATGATCCTCGAAATTTGTGGTCAATTGACTTGTACTAACGTTTGTTGGGTTGTCTACTATATAATAATATTGGGCACACTCTTCAATAGCTTCCCATGCTTTCTCAGCACTTAATTCCCTAATATCCCTGCCGGCAATATGGTAAATGTCCCTTTGGGCATGTCGGTCGACATGATTGTAAAAGATTTGAGTTAGGGACCAAAAATCGAAGTTATGATGAGGGACTTTTTGGAGTAAATATTTAAAACGAGTCCATGCATCATAGAGAGGTTCATCTTTATGTTGTTTAAACATCAAGATGTCATATGGAGTGGGTGAATTACGTGGTTGGTAGTATGGTGGATTCGCGTTCTCCATAATGGTGAACGGAAGAGTCAATGGAAATTACGAACAAACACACAAAGAAATAAGATAGACTAAAGAAAACCTAGAAAAATAAAATAAAAAATCTCACTAGAAAGGAATCTAGTGGGTAGACCTATAAAATAAAAATTCAACCTAAACAATAACTATTCCCCGGCAGCGGCGCCAAAAACTTGATTGCGTGGTTTTGTAACCTTACAACAGGTTTTACCTCTCGAGGGATCTCAAGAGGCTTACAACCCCACCAGGCAGTGTACCTGACCGATGTAGTATAGTGTAGTGGTAAGTACGGGGGATTGATCGTTCTCCACAGGGAATAGTGTTCGTTAGGTGTGAAAGGCTACTCTAATTAGGTCTAAGGGTTGAGGAAGATTCTTTTTGTATTTTTATATTTTTTTATGAAAGCAAGTAAAATCTCGGTTTTGATAGAGTGGGCGGAATTAGTTGCTAGTCAACTAACCCAATTTACTACGAATGCAAATAAAATAAATAACTGAAAATAAAATGTGGTGAGAAACTTATGTGTAGAGAAATGTGTTTACTTAGATTTCCTTACTCCCTAACTATCTTTTACCGGTTAATTAGTGTGTATTAGTTGCGTGGATGACGGGTGTATTCCTTAATACCATTCGTGGGGTGGCGTACTTACTTCCCCAACTCTACAAGCTCCTACTTCACTCCTATGTCGAGCCGGCTAGGAAGCTCCTAACATGGGATCACTAGAATTCGCTTGTGCATTAAATACAACCATAAAAACCTTTAGTACGCATTTGGTTCATGTTTCTTAAGACGTTCAAGCAAGTTACCGAATAGGAAGTTAGCCAGTTTTCTTAAGCCTAACATAGATAAACAATCATCCAATACAACTAATAACACACTAACAACCAATAATCAATAGCTAGGTTTCATTAGATCTAAGCAAACACAAGATAAATTTAGCCTAACATGTTAAACAAAAGACAAGAATAAGATAGAATCAAACAACACATAGACATATTGAATGATTAATTGATAACTTATCTTTCAATGAAACATGGAAGATCTCAAGGCAAAAAGCCCTGAAAAAGTAGCTAAAATCGTCTTAGGGTTTTCTCCCAAAATTCCACACACTAAGCTCTCCCTAATGACAAAAAATTAGAAAACTATATATAGATTTTTGGATCTGACGGCGTCACCTTATGGAGTGTGACGCCGTCACCTCGCCGCTTTTAGGGTTCCCGGATGACCTTCTTGACGCCGTCCCTCTTTAGCTCTTCAAAAATCCATTCTGGCTTATCAAGGCTTGACGCCGTCTAACCATGAACGTGACGCCGTCCCCTTATGATTTAAGCCGTGACGCCCTTGATCAAGTTAAAGCGTGACGCCGTCAGAATTCACATGCTATTTTCACTGGCCCGTCATGAGTAAATTTCACGTCCAACTTTTCTTGCCAAAGCATGACGCCGTCCAGAGTAAAGTCTGACGCCGTCAAGAGTAACTTTTAGCCGATTTTTGAGACTTTGCCGTTTTCTTCACTTTTATGCTCCAAAAACGTCCAAAATGCCTCCTTTTCCAGATTTCTCCTCAAAAGTACCTAAAATGACAAAAGAAACGATTTAGGGCAATATTTGATCAAATAAATACGATTTAAGGCTTAAATGACCCCTTAAAAGCGGTACACTTTTCGCTTCATCACTGATTCGTGCTCATTAGTTTAGTTTACTATTTAATTATAACCAAACCGTGCCAGTCTCTCAGGCTGAACCCCCTTGCGTTAGATTAGGTTGTATAGCTAACTTAGGATATTAAAATACTGATTAGAATAACTAGATAATACGTTCCACTCTTAGTGATCGACACTCTACTTACCATTATATTCATACTGACCGGGTACACTGCTCGTTAAGTGTGTGTTATTGATAAGTCGGCTAAATATAAATTTAAAACTTGAGTAGGCATTAATACTGCTAAACCGCAACGACACATCACACGCATCAAGTTTTTTGGCGCCGCTGCCGGGGAGTGAATTGTTATTATCTGTTAATTTGATTAGTATTTTAATTAGGTTTTTCTTTTTAATTTTTAGATTCTAACCACTAACCCTGTTATATATTAGATAGATTGCATTCATTGTATAATTTGCATATTTTCTGTTTTTGTTTGTTTTCTGTAATTTTTGTTTCTTTTTGTTTGTTTTTATTTTTGTTTTTCTTTTTCTATTTTTCTGCATTCCGCTTTCGTTGTATTGTGCTGATACAAACGATACGGCGCATCTGTTTTCACAGATACGGCGTATTGCGTTTAATTTTTATAAAATACAACGCGTTTAATAAATTCAATACGACGCATCTTTCCCAAGATACGGCGTATTCTGTTTTTAATAAGAAATTTTTCTAAACCCTAACGCCATACGACGCATCTGTTTTCACAGATACGGCGTATTTTCTATTGAAATTAAAAACAGTTTTTCGAATTTTTAAACAAGAGCGACGCATCGATCTTTATCGATACGGCGCATCTGCTAAATCAAAAATCTTGTATTTTGAAAAGTAACGAAAATACGGCGCATTAGCTTTTGTTAATACGACGCATTTAATTCTAATAAATATAATTGATTTTTGATAATTTAAACTGGATACGGCGCATTCTAATTCATAAGCGGCGTATCTGTTTTCTGAATAAAAGTCTGATTTATTTTTAACGATTATAAGATACGGCGCATCCTACTTATAGGATACGGCACATCGTCTTCAGATATCAGTAACTTTTATTTATCCCGAACGGAGAAAATTCTAATCATCTTTCCTGTCTCTTAGAAATTTTTTACTTCGAAGCCTATTTGTTTTGTGTTTCAGGAATCATGATTTATATTTTCCCAAACTGGTTCGGAGGACCATGGATTAAACTTAAAACCGATGAGATTGTATCTAAGTTCTCCCACGAATGTGATAAGGAGCATCATGAGGTTGAAACTTTCATCAATGGACTGTTGCTGAAAGAACAAAACTATATGATTAGAGAATTGACGATTGAGGTGCACCAATTGTCGAAGGTGGTTAAAGGAGTTTTGTTCCAAAGGCACGACCAGAATGGAATAACTACTGGAGGCGGATTAGTGTCAAGGATGTTCCAATTAGCGGAATGAATGTTTGGTTACTTGAATATGGAATTAAGAGAGAGATTGAGATGGAAGATCTCGCTAGAACAGAATAAAGAGCTGAACGTGAGTCTAACTTGAAGACTCTGGAATAAAGACAAGTGCTAACCGGGAGACAACCCGGAAGAAAAATTTTTACTTTTCTGTTCTGTGTCGAGTCTGTCAAACCTGCAGAAGATGCGGCGCATCTCCATCAGAAGATGCGACGCATCACTTGCACTGGTCATATCTTATTTTATTTTCTTCATTATTATTTTTGACTTTAAAACTTTCTATCAGTTTATTTAATGTGGCGCATCCCTGGTTAAGGATGCGACGCATCTTTTATTCTGATTCGTATTTATTCCAGGCTCGATACGGCGTATCTTTTTCCATAAGATACGGCGTATCGACTGACCTGATGATTTACAGTTTAATTTTTTTAGGTTTTATTTTTACTAACTACCAATGTATTATGCAAGTTTGAACCTTCTTAACTCAAGTGTGTTAAAGTCTGAATGGTATTATAGATTCCTGCATTTCTGTGGATACATCAAATATGAAGCTTAAATGTTCTCATCCACAAGAAAGTTGATTTTTGCTCTAATACGAACATTGGAGGATCATACCGAGCAAATCTCAGGGGAGTTTTCCATTCTAATTCTTTTAATTTCTTGTCTTTAATTTCAAATTAAACAACAAGGACGTTGTTTATCTTAAGTGGGGGGATGGAGAATTAGAACGTTTACTTGTCCTTATTTTTCAAAAATATGCTTAATATGTACTTAATATGCTTAAATTTAAAATTTTTCTAGCATGTTTTTTGTTTAATCTAAGTTGCATAGCTGCACACATAACCTTATTTTCAAAAATTGTGAACTTATAAAAATTCACAAATCTATGAGTGTGCCGGCGACTTGTAAACTTTAGAACTTGGCTTGTATACTATTCGAGACCACCATAATAAGTATTATCTATATAATTGGAGTGACTTGTCTAAATTGGTAAATTTCTAGGATTACACTCAAATAGCCTTTATATGTTATGTGATATTAACTAACTACACTGGTTAGTTAACCCCTGTATAAACCCTTTGTGACTCTCACTTTTAGAGTAAAATACCCCTAGAAAAACCCTCAGAGCCATTCCTTTCGTTTCTTACACCTTTGTTATAATGTTTCGATACACCCTTACACCTTAGCTTACCCTGTAGATTAAAATCCGTGGTTAATTGCTTTAGGCAAAGTGTGTTTCCTAGCATTACCTGTGTTCGCGTGCGTAATTCATTATCTTTGGTTAGGTCAGGAAATTGCACAATGCATTTGGTATGAAAGTAAATATCGTATATCTTTTAGTTTATTTTTCGTGTGTTTACTACTTTCACTATTACAGTTATTTCTGAAAGTATGAAGAGTATGGAAAAATTATCCCGAAAAATAAGTGATAAAAAAGTTGTGAAATTTTACACATATATGTTGAAAAAAAAAATCGAAAAAAAAAAAAAGAAAAGAAAAAGAAAAAGGAAAAGTTGGAAGTTTGTTTTAACCAACTTATGTAAAGTTTTGTATTAAGTGGGAGATATCACCACTATTTGTTGTTGTATATTATATTTATGGATTGAATGGGAGTTGGCCGTTATGGGAACGCCAACTAAGGTTATTCTTTGATTGAGATTTTGTTGAGTGTAATTCGTGTCTACCTAAAGCGTGTGTTTCAAGTGTTAAAGCGTGAGTTATTCAATGATATGAGTCTTATTCATGGGATGGTTGGGAAAGTGATTTACCACACTTAGGATTTTAATTTATCTGTTTTGTTTATTTTTTATTTTACACCAATTTGTATCCCAAATATTATCCATACCCTATATCATTCTTTATCCAAACCTTTGATTTATTGAGATTAGGGATTTGAGCAATCTTAAGTATCGTAGTCGTGGATTCGGCTATGTATTAATGATTTTGTCGCCCTTTTTGATATAATATTATTGGTGAAGATTACTTGGTCCTATCTTTAGCCTATTCGAGTTAAGGATTTGAGTAATTGCAAGTATCGTGGTCGTGGATTCGATCATGTATTTGTGATTTTGTCGCCTTTTCTGGAATTTGAGATTGATAGAGGTTAAAAAGGATGATCAACCCTTAACCAACAAACCCTTTTTATCGCTTTAGACTTGTTATTCCTTGGCTTTAGTGGGGGAGATGCATATACTTGCCAAGCCTATGATAGAATATTCGTCACGACTAAGCAACTAAACGATTTAGAATTGTTTTACATTAAAAATTATTTTGGTTTCTACTTCGTTAAGTGTTTGGTTGTGTGATTATGACAAAACGAATACGTGCTTAAATATAAAAATAAATCCTAATATCTTTTAGGATACATTTTCATACGATTAATTCTAAAGTTTACTTGGGGACAAGTAAAGTTTAAGTGGGGGGGGGGGTATTCGATGAACTCAAATAAGTACATTTTATTATCATCATTTATCCTATTTATTTGACTTGTTTTATTATATTATCTATTAGAATCGATACATTAATGTTTACTTTAGTAATTTTCAGGTAAAAACAAGCATTATGTGAAACTTGGCGATTTTGGACTAATTATGGAGCAAAACAAGCAAGATGTCAAAAGCCTACTGAAATCCAGAAGATCAAGCTCGTTCTACTCCAGATACGCCGCAACATACTTCTAACATACGGCGTATCACTATCAAGATTTCACAAGTCACAATCCAAGTACATGCGCCGCATACAAAGACCAAGATACGCCGCATCTGAAGACGGTTTACGAATATTTCTGAATATATTAATCTTGGACCCCACGCGAAGTTAAGTCAATGCGCCGCATCTATCAACTAGATGCGCCGCATCTATCCCTCAGACAGAAACTATAAATACCCCAAGGCCAGACGAATTTCGAAAGTTTTTTAGTCTTGGACAGTGTGTGAAGGAATAACCCTAGAGCCGAATTCAGACGACCAAGCAGCACAAGACACACCTAAACGAAGATACAAGAGCTGTAAGAAGGTCCTGCATGTATTCAATTCATTAAGTAGTTTTGTTTTATTGTATTGGTACACTTTAATTCATCAGGATTGATGGGCTTGTGTCATGTGACTACGGAAAATCATGCACTCCCCTTAATATTGCTTTCCCATTAATTAAAGTTTATATGTTGATGTCTTTGGTGACTTTTATTAGTGCATTGATAACCTCTGTGTCTAGCTGAGCATTGCTTGGGTCGCCATGCCCCTTCCTCGCCTATTTAAGAGACGCTTAATAAATAGGATAGACATAAGTAATCATTAAGGGTTTACTCGCCGATAAGATTAGAGCCAACGAGAAAGGTTTAATTATATACACTTCATATAAAACTAGCAATAAAACAAGTGACAAGCTACTTAATTATCAGGACAGGTCTTCTTATTGTCTCGAGTATTTATCTGTGTACGTGTGTGCTAATCGCTGATTCGTGCTCATTAGTTTAGTTTACTATTTAATTATAACCAAACCGTGCCAGTCTCTCAGGCTGAACCCCCTTGCGTTAGATTAGGTTGTATAGCTAACTTAGGATATTAAAATACTGATTAGAATAACTAGATAATACGTTCCACTCTTAGTGATCGACACTCTATTTACCATTATATTCATACTGACCGGGTACACTGCTCGTTAAGTGTGTGTGTTATTGATAAGTCGGCTAAATATAAATTTAAAACTTGAGTAGGCATTAATACTGCTAAACCGAAACGACACATCGCATCCATCAAAGACAGAAGCAAAACAAGTGTTTGAATTCAAAATTGCATAAACTGGAAGTTGGTCCTTGTTACTGCTAACCTCAATTTCACATTGGGCCAAGCCAAAAAATCAATGTCCTATTTTTTTTCCTAAGTCTTGCGTTAAACAGGCCCAAGCCTGTTGACTTGTTCCGCCAAATTAGGCCTAGCCACTCCTAAATTCCAACAGCCCATTCGAATTCAAAAAGTGGGCCACAGCCCACTTTACAACATCGGAGTTTTGGTATATGTTCGAAATATATATAAAAGTCGTCGTCAAAATCGTCAAAGTTATAAAACACGTCTATTACAAAATTCATGCTTTCATAATCCGATATTTAAATTGTTACACTACAATCTCGCAATACACATATCTATCTAAACTCCATTGTTGACGTTAGACTTCAGTTGTCATATTAAAAATTAATTTTGTAATTCATTTAATACTTCAAAAAGTTTGGTTTATTAAAATACATGTAAATGCCTCAATCTATGATATATATGTTTTCAAACTTATTAAACTCGATGTAATATTTTGAACATGAAATTATCTATTATCAAAACATTTTTTGAATGCTATAAACACATATATATTTCTTTATTTCTCATACACACTCACGCGCACTTTGTAATATAAATACTCCCTCGACTATAACACTTTCCCTCGCGCCGTCAACGTCTTTTGATTTTTAGTTGCCCCGTACATAGTCTTTCAGTGATTGACAAACTGGAGATTATTCGTCTTGTCATACACGTAAGCACTTCTAAGAGCCAATACTTTCAAATGAGTTAGAAAGTGACTTTTAAACTTAAATGCTGCCACACCAGCAACAATAACAAAAACGTTTTGAAAACTTTTAAACTTATTTACGTTCATCGAGTCTTAAATCAGAACTGCAAACTAAATTATGCCATACTAATCTAGGTCACGCGTCGGAATTACCACCTACCATTTGATTCTATTGCATTTCAGACTACTACTACACTGAGGTGAGTTCATAGTCCCACTTTTTACTATGTTTTCAAATCCCGTGGGAGATACATGCTATAAATCTGAACACAAGTATTTTCTGTATGTTATCCTGATTGATATTGCTAAGTTAATATTGCCTAAGTTACCACCTTTGCCAAAAGTCCCTCATATCATGAACCATTAATCACTTGCAAGTGAACGCGAATTTAGTGAGTAGATCTATTGGCAGTTGACGCCCCATTTGAAGTTAGCCTGGGATGGTAACCGAATGCACTTTACTCGAATTAACTAAGAGTTTGGCAAACTCCCACGACGAGGGCACTATCACCTACATCATTTTATGATGTGGGCTATTTATATCATTTATGATATCACCCGATGTTAAGGTTTGCATGTCATGAGGCTTAGGACAATATATTACACTACGATATCATTGATTTTACTACTATATGACTTGTGTTCAAACTATTACAAATAAAACACTATGGATTCACTCAACCTTTGTGTTGACCCTTTTAGCATGTTTTATCTCAGGTATCTAAGAAGCATAAATGGCACGGAGTGGATTAGGGCCCCTTTTTGGACGACGTCCAAAATAATGTTATCATTCATTTTAACTTAAACATTTTCATTATGTACTATTAAATGTTATGGAACCGTTGTTGCAAACTCTGATTTTATTTGATGAATGATAACTAAATTTTCTCCAAACGTCTCTTTCGAGTCGTTTTCTATAATTGTGACTATGATCTAAGATGCAATACCCCAATTAGACTTCTGCTGCTTCATTACGATTTTCGGGGTGTTACATGAAGCCATTGGGCTTGTGTATTGATCAAGTGGATCAAGGGTAGATCGTGGTAGATTGGTGCTAGCTAAGATTAGCACTCGACATTTAGCTTAGTGTCGGAAATTGGATAAGCGACGTGTACGGTTTTCTCTGCCTGAAGGGAGCTTGTTAATTAGTGAAGTAACTCTCGAGTTGGGTACTCGGGGAGTGGGGTAGGGCGAAGAGGAGCTTCGTGACTGAACCACTATAAATCACCATGTCCGGTTTGCGCCTTCTTACTTATCTCTTTACTTTCATTTCGTTCTTTATCGCTTTATATTTATATTTGCATGACGTTTATGTTTGTGTAGCTAGTTGCTTATGTTATGTTGATTAAGTATGTGTCATGGTTTGATTGTGCTTGTGTTGTAGTTTACTACATTCATCTCTAGATGTTATATGACCATAGTTGACACTTTTCATATTACGTCACACTTGATCGGGTGTTTGATACAAAAAGTTTTTAAGTTTTAAATGGGAATGTATTTACCCCCCCCCCCCTCTACGGTTTTCACAATTGGTATTAGAGCCAGGTTGCTCAAATTTTTAACACAAATGGTTTTCAAAGTTGAGTACGATCCATGTATCAAATTACCTATGCAGGTGACAAAATATGAAAAGTATTTAGTTGCTTAATACTTACAAGTTTTGTTGTTAAGTATACTTTGTCATACTAGCTTGAAGGTTTTCTGTCCGGTCATGTTTTAAGAACGAGTCATTAAGTCATGCAGTTTTGAAAATAAAACAAAACACGGTACCACTAAATATAGGACGGTACCGTTATATTTAACGGTACCGTGGGGTATTTAATGGTACCGTGCCTCTGTCTGTCAGTTTTTCAGTATTAGGTCATTTTAAGAAATTCTTATAAAATCAACCATAAGTCCGTAGGAGTCGTGTCACCCATCATTTTAAACAAAGTTGAGTCCACTTTCATTTGAAAAATACTTTTATGAATTAGTTCTAAATGAAAGTATGTTAAAGTCCTTGATTTTCAACTAAAAGTCTTTTTGGTTATGTCGCACTACAAGAAAAATGGCTTTTTAGGACCCCCATAAGCGTCATAAAATGGTACTTTTTAGGACCTTTCATTTAATAGGACCAAGGATGAAAGCGTTTCATCTCGAGCGGTTGTAATAGGTCCAAAGCGTCCTAACCCTTATGAAACCAATTTTATGGTCGTAATATATGTCTATGAACAACACAAATAGCGTCCTAATAAAACCATATTAGGACACTTTTACATTGTTTTAACATGTGATTACCTACTTTTAATCTTTTGAAACACATAAAAACGTCCTAAAAGTATTGTTAGGACGCTTACGATGTAACATCATAGCTATTTTAGCAACCAAGAAAAGGGTCCTAATAACTCAAATAAGATTATGATACCAATTTTATGGTCGCATTTTACGTCTATAAAAAACACAAATAACGTCCTAATAAAAACATATTAGGACACTTTTCCAATGTTCTAACATGTGGTAACCTACTTTTAATCTTTTGATACACATACAAGCGTCCTTTAATGTCAATTCTTAGGACGGTTATCATATACCATTATAGTTACTTTAACACCAAGAAAAGGGTCCTAATATCCCAAATACGATTATGAAACCAAATTTATGGTCGCATAATATGTATATGAACAAGCAAATAACGTCCTAATAACAACATATTAGGACACTTTTACAATGTTGTAAAACGTTGTTACCTAATTTTAATCTTTTGATACACATACAAGCGTACTTAAAAGATAATTGTTAGGACGCTTATCATATAACATTATAGCTAATTTAGGACCAAGAAAAGGGTTCTAACATCTCAAAGAAGATTATGAAACCAATTTTTTGGTCGTATAAAATGTCTATTAACAACCTAAATAACGTCCTAATAACAACATATTAGGACACTTTTTCAATGTTAAGTTAATTGTTAGGACGGTTAATAAGTTTAATAGGACAATTTAAAAGTCCTGACAAGTCATATGATAGTACGCTATTTTCACCATGCACACTATATTATTACGATATGAATAAAACATCAACTAAATATTAAATGAATAAAAGGAAATTGTATTTCAAATTACCAATTGTCATAACAAAAGCACTAAACATAAATAAGGTAGACAGAATCTAACATAAAGTCTGTTAACATTAAACAATACATTAACGCAACAAGAAGCTTAGTCCGTGGTCATCATGCATCATCTCTCTCAATCCTCACGGGCCACCTACAAATGAACACCCATGTATAAGCATTAAGGTCCATGTTAGTAAAATTATTGGTATCACAAGATTAACAAAGACATACCGAGATAAAGGGACAAGGCCATGCTATGGTTGCACCAACACAGTCTTCAATTGTGGTAAATAACCCATAGGGTCTCACCAAAATTTCATCTCTTTTTGTTGGTACTTGAACGTTTACCTCACACCATCCTCGTCCAAGCTCTGCACCACCAACAATATCATTTGGGTTCAAGCTCCTCAGCCATCCTTTTGCTACAGTCTCGGTTGAGTTTAGAATGCTTTTAAGGACAACTTCATCCCCGACCTAGATTTCAGTTTTCAACAAACATTTATCAATTTATAGTTAACACACATGTATTAGGTTAAACAGATGTAATACTGCAGGTATGGAGTTTCTGACTAACATACCATTTTGACTTTTTGATTTTGAACTTAAACTTTGACTTTAATGAAACTTGTTTGATCCGTATGCACTATTTATGATTATTTAAGCTATGATAACACTAATTTAAGATACATGAACAAGATTTAGACCAAGTGGGTGAGATTTGATCCTCACAGGTCCCAACAGTGGACTGTGAGAGTGAAGGTAATTTGATTTTGACTTTCTGTAGTTCAAACATTGGTTTTATAGTTTTACTGGTTCTAATATCACCTAAGAGGTCAGAGTGTGCAGATAAACAAGTGAAAAGGCAACTACCACAGTTGAAACAACACAGAACCAAACACCCCTTAATAACTGAGTTAACAAATTTAAAAGGCAAATGAGCATTCTAAATCATAATACTGATACATAAGCTTGTAGCCTAGGTTCATTAGCTATCAAAGATAAAATAAGCTATAACAACTAGAAAGGAGCATACCCGTAAGCGTGGAGGTTCAGTGGTTACAACAGGAGAATGTTGTGATGTAAGAGGTGGAACAATGGAACTATCCGTCGACCCATTCTTCTCTGATAACTGGGCTCGTAACTTTTCATTTTCACTAGTAAGTTCTCCACATCTAGACTTCAATTCGTTGTTTTCTATATGAATTGCTGAACGACTTGGTGTTACACCCCAAACATCAGAAGCACGAACACCTAGACCATACATGCCTGCATCACCATTTCGATCTTTACCCATAACTGTAGAAAAAATATCATCTGGTCCAGGATTATCAATCGAACCGTTGGGCAGATTATCACTACGTCGTTTCATATCATCATGCATTTTATATAAACATGAACAACATATAGGAAAAGCATGTATTACGGAACAAAGCATATTGTGTTTAACTTCTGCTATTAATACACTTTTGCAAACATAAAAGCATATTACTTACAATCGCTTTTGCAGTGTCTTCATTTTTGGTATTTCCATCTTTGTCAGCGAAGCATGCACTAAAAAGATCCAATCGAGTTGGATCTCGTCCCAAAGATGCCTGTATGAATAAAAAGAAAATGAATATTAAAAGTGGATATCGACAGGATACATTAACAATCCCACTTTCTCCATACACTTACCTTTAACTCTTCCCTTTTGCGAGCATAACTTTTTTTACCGGTTCTTTGGATCATCTTCTTTTTTGCCCGATTCGCCTTGTTTTTTTCACTTAAACTCTGCAGCAAGGGAAATTAAAATATCATAATGGGAAATTAACTAATGTTATTTAAAGTGGAAGAGAATTTCACACCTTAGTGTTTTCTGTATTCCAATACTTCACAAGCTTCTTCCATTGTTTTTTTTGCACTTGCTTTGGCCTAGATTTTATTTGTTGCTTAACTGACAAAGACGGATCATGGTAGAGTTCCTTAACTCTTGCCCTCCAGTTCTTCACCTTCCGCCCAAATGACTGCAATATCCATTTTTCTCCAGCTTCCGGAATATCAAATTTTGTCTAAAAAATGTAATAGCTCACATTAGAAAACAAATACTTTATTCATTAACATACAAATTTAACATTGTGTACCTTTAAGAGTTCAAGCAAAGCTTTTTTTTTTCGACGGCAACTTTATTCCATGGTTTATAAAGCGGACAATACTTTCCACTCCTTGAAAGGGTTCCCATGAAATGAGTCAGATGACTACTTTTGTCGTTAATAGGTTGTCCGTGTTCATTAACTAAAATAGGAATTCTATCCCCTTTTTCTTGGGCCCAAACTTTTGCCATACTTGTTGGTCCTCTCTTTTTATTGCTTACAATCCGACCTACAAAAAGTGAACATGATTTACAATAGATACGTATACAATTAAAATACTAAATAATTTGAAATGGAGGCAATATCTTAGCGTTGTTTTTTGTCTTGTTTTAATTTAACTTTATTATATAATCTACTTATATGACACAATATATGATATATGATTTTTAAAACGATGCAATAAAGTAGACCATGTTAACCTGTATCATTTCGAGCTTGTGTAACTACATGGTTTTCTTCATTTTCAGAAAGCTCAGCTCTAACCTCTTCTCGACTAGATCATCGCCGTCATTTGTTAAATCGTTCACAATCTCCAAATCATCCTCATTCTCCAAATCATCCATGTATTTATCTACATCATCTTCTGAAGTAGCTTGTTCAATATCTTCATTCATAGGTATGTCTTCGATATCATCATTTTCAACATCATAAAGGTCTTCATTGTTATCTATATTATAAAAAAAAAAAAAAAAAAAAAAAAAAAAAAAAAAAAAAGTAAGCACCGAAAACAGTTAACTGAATATACACTTAATAGTAATTTATTATCATATATATAGTATTTGAAATTTATAAATAGTTACCATCAGATCTCAAGTCACGCTCCCCGTGGTCATGATCGTTGTCAATTGCAACTAAGTTTCTCGAAGTTGCAGTTAATCTCCCTCTCTTGACAGAAGTTGGTTGATCATTTCTCGTTTGGACTTGGTCGGACTCTTGTACCCTACTACGTATTGCCCTCCCTGTATCAATCTGTTGTCCCTTTTGCGATTGAGATTCTGAAGATGTTAGCCCACTGGAGACATTCGGAGCACCTATTATTGGATGATAATTTCCACTTATTGGAGGTATTAGCACTACCTGAGCCGGACTTAGGAGATACCACCAGATATAACATCGAAACTTTTGAGATTCAGGGATCTGCCCCTGCCTTCCCATCACTACCAATGTCATTTCCATTTCCCATTCCCACATATCAGGAATTAGATGACACCTTATGGATAATACCAAGATCACAGATTCAATAGGAACATCAGCAGGTTCCTCAAGAATGGTTTGGAATCTATACTATCTCGGACATGATCGATGCACTACTCCAGACCCCACATCAGGACTCATCCCGATCCCAAGATGCCACAACCCTGGATTCACTCAGAGGAGCACTAGGGAATCCCTAGACTAGACTTATATCTTTACTAGCTTTTCTATTATCCTAGCCACGGGATGTGTGGTAGGGTTCAAAGAAACTTGTAGTATTTTGATTGTTGTACAATGAAATCACCAAGTATTGACTTACTATATGGATATGGTTGTGCTATCTATGATATCGGTCCATGTAAGACCGAAATTTTCATTTTAGATATCCACGAGCGTTATGGTTACAAATATGATATTTCACGATTTCATCTTGTCGCGATTTCACCCCACTTATACATGTCATGGTTGCGTATATGTGAGTATGATGATCTTTATCACCTATAAATTCTCATGGTCTCTTATGATGTTGAAGCAATTAGCTTAAAGCAAGCCACTCTAGACATGACACAAGCCACATCCTTCGCCAAAAATCTTAACCATGAGGAATTTATGGATTGCAACCCCCACACCTTTAGCGGAACTGAAGGAGCGAAGGAAGTTTACAAATGGTTTGAAGAAGTATAAACGATATTTCGGTGTGGCGACTGCCGCAAGGAAGACAAGGTCAAGTTCGCCACTTGCACTTTTCGGGATCATGCCCAGGAATGGTGGACTAAACATGTTCAGATAATAGGGGTCGATGCTGCTTACTCAATCTCTTGGGAGAAATTAAGAAGGATGATGACTTTAGAATATTGTTCAAGAAACGAACTACAAGCACTAAAACAGGAAATCCTCAACTTTACCATGGTAGGAGATGATGTTGTCAAGTACAATACTCAGTTTTACGAATTAGCACGATTAGGCCCAACAATGGACAAACCGGAAAGCAAGAAACTTGAGAGGTATATCGGGGGACTCTCCCCTGAAATTCGCATGTTGATTGCCTCATTAGAACCCGACACCATGCTTAAAGCTATCCATATGGCGATCGAGGCAAAGGAACTCATAACTCACACCCAGGCCGTAGGAAACAATATGGGCAACAAACAAAAATGGAACAACAACAACAAGAGAAAATGGGACAACAACCAGGGTGACAATGCTACCCCGCAACCACCTAAGATACAAGAAGTAATGGAAGCATACACTGTTGGGCAAGTAAAAAGAAAGGATACGCAGGGACACTACCCAAGTGAATTAAGTGTCGGTTTCACCACAATGGACCTTGCCCCACTCAATGTGGAAATTGATAAAAGGTCGGGCACAAAGCCAAGAATTGCAAGGCCCCCACCCGCGTAATGAGCCAGAAAATCACGGTGACCTGCCATGAGTGTGGAATAATTGGGCACTTCAAGAGCGAATGCCCAGAGCTGAGTGTGGAAACCGTAGAGGGGGGGTGAATACGTTTCCATTTAAAAACTTAAAACTTTTGTATCAAACACCCAATCAAGTGTGACGTAATATGAAAAGTGTCAAAAATGATCACATATCATCTAGGGATGAATAAATTAAACTACAACACAAGCACAATCAACCATGACACATACATAATCAACATAACATAAGCAACTAGCCACACAAGCATAAACGCAATGCAAATATAAATATAAAGCGATAAAGAATAAAATGAAAGTAAAGAAATAAGTAAGAAGGCGCAAACCGGACATGATGATTTATAGTGGTTCGGTCACGAAGCTCCTCTTCGCCCTACTCCACTCCCCGAGTACCCAACTCGAGAGTTACTTCACTAATCAACAAACTCCCTTTAGGCGGAGAAAACCGTACACGTCGCTTAACTTGTTTTCCGACACTAAGCTAGATGTCGAGTGCTAATCTTAGCTAGCACCAATCTACCACGATCTACCTGATCTACACCGTACACGTCGCTTATCCTATTTCCGACACTAAGCTAGATGTCGAGTGCTAATCTTAGCTAGCACCAATCTACCACGATCTACCCGATCTACCCGATCTACCCTTGATCCACATGATCAATCACACAAGCCCAATGGCTTCAAGAGATCTTCACTATCTCTACAAGATCACACTTGATCTTGACTCACTCTCTCTCACAAAGATAAAATGATCTTGACGTATGCTATGATACAATCAAGAGTGTAACAAATGTTACAAGACCTAACAACTATAACTCTTGTATCTTCTTGGATACCTTGAGTTCTTCTCTTGCAAATGAAGAGGAATGATAACACTTTGTATCTACTTGGATACTTTGTGTTCTTCTCTTGCTAATCAAGAGGGATGACAACACTTTGTATCTACTTGGATACTTTGTGTTCTTCTCTTGCTAATCAAGAGGAATGAAGAGGATCACTTGAGTGGATGATTGGATCACTCTTTAACAACCTAAGACTCTCCAAATGATCAAAGAAAGTTTTCTAAGTGAGGAGGGATTAGACCAGAGAAAAAGGACTGGAAAAATCAAGTTGGAAGTGTGGAATGGTCCACTATTTATAGGCAAGGGAAAATCTGACCGTTACAGACCCACGGCTCCACTAAATACCCGACGGCTGCACTAAATTTAGTGGAGCCGTCCATACTTAAAGGTGCCGTTGGACGCTCCCTTTTTTGTCTTTAGTGGGGAAGGTTTATTTGAGGAAGTTGGAGCTGTTTTGGGGGGAAAAATGGCTGTTGGGAGTTTTCAAATTTATTTTTCAAAATAAAACATTTCTTTTTAATTCAAAAATAATTTGTAAAATATATTTTTGAAAAAATGTTTTGTCACATTAAAAATGTGAAGTTTAGAAAAATATAATCCTTTGATCATTTGTCAAGTAGTAGATTTGTTTGTCCATACCTTGAGTGATTTATGTCGGGATGGAAATCTACGACTTCATTAAAGCATACTTGATACGTCGGGAGGTGTTGATGAAGTATGCATTGATGATTTGTGTTTACAAGTAACTTGCGCATTTTACGTTATGAATTACAAGTTACATGTTTGTCATTATTAAAACTGAAGAAACCGTTTAGTTTAAATATCGTAATATTTGCACTAACAATCTCCCCCTTTTTGATGATGACAAATATGTAAACCGTAAGACATAGTAAAATGTAAAAGTTACCTGTTTACACTTCCCTTCTCCCCCTTTTGTCGAATCAAAAAGGTAGTTGCCTCGAGCGCTCCCTTGAATTCACTCCCTACTCCCCCTTATTGCATTACTATCCTTTCTCCCCCGAAAGGCGAGCTTGCATCATCCTAGTGAAGCCTTCTATCAACACTTGTGAAGACGACTCCATGCTATGTAATCAAATAATCCCGAGCTCCCCCTAGCTCAATGCTCCCCTATGGTGACTTAATCCCCTTGTTTATTTACCTTAGTATCTAGTGGATCCATGGATCAAATTCTTACAAAGGCTTTTCCTACATCAAGGGTTAGCTTCGTGCAGCATAATATATAACAGTATAGGAGCAACATTATAGGGATAGAATATACATAGCAAGACATGCATGGGTCAAACTATGTTAACACGTAAGTGTCACAACCCGACCGAAAACCTAAGGTGTAATTGTTCACTCAATCACACTAATCAAGAACGAGATTCATTCATTGACTGACGCACTAAATGACTTATTCCAAGTTGTCATTGGGAAGGAAAGTTCTAACAAACCTTTTGAACAACATAATCATCTACCTAAGATGATTGATGTTAAGGATAGTTTGTTGATAAGACATACTCTAAATGATTACTATTATGACAAGTTGTGCCATAAAGTAGACTCGATAGAGGTTATACCTAAATGATTCCATAAGGTGGGAGAGTGTTGGTTGTGGTGACAACAAGGACAACTTGGGTTATGTGGTTGTGGTGATGGTGATAGTGATAAGGATGATGTGTTGGTGCCAAGTCCAAAGAGGTTTGATGGTGATAGGGTTAGTGTGATAGCTAAAGGTTGTGGTGGACTTGGTGGAGGTAAGGGTGTAGGAATCCTAAAGGTGGAGGATGATGATGTTGGTTTTGCCCTTTGAGGAAAGGTGGGAAAGGATGGTTTAGGTTAATATATCGTTTGCACTGACAATGAGATGCATGATATATTTCAAAAGGGAAAAAGAAAAGGTGTATGTGATCCTAACAGGATTGTTGGTGGATATCTCTAACGGGGTTAAGGTAACGAAGTTCTAGGTTTCTAGGTTGGATGATCCTAGTTGTGTGTTAGAGATAATTTGGTGTATGAAGGGTTTCATGTGTTTGTGAGGATTGAAGGTTGTTGTAAGGTTTGAGTGTGATGAGTTGAGGGTTATAAGGTTTGAGTGTGATGATATATAGGTTGAAGGTTCTTAGACTAACTATCACTGTCAAGAGTGAAGTGTAGCTAAAAGGTTTGAGTGAGATTGATATAAGGGTTTAAGGTTGTAAGGTTTGAGTGTGATGATCGATGAGTTGAAGGTTGTAAGGTTTGAGTGTGATGATCTATGGGTTAAGGTTCTTAGACTAACTATCACTGTCAAGAGTGAAGTGTAGCTATGAGGGTTGAGTGTGATGATGAAAGATAAGCTTGCAATAGTGAGGCCTTCTATAGGCAAGGGTTGTGGGATTCAAACTAAAAGTTGGTGGTAGAGTCCTATGGTGTAGTGAAAGAATCCTAGGGTGTATGTGAGTTTGCAAAATTTTGCAGGTTTGAGGTTAGGGATGCAGGGATCTAAAGGAAACAGTGAAAATTCGTCAAACATAGGCACGGTACCACTAAATACCACACGGTACCGTTAAATTTAACGGTACCGTGGCCTATTTAATGGTACCGTGACCTGGAAGTCACGAATTTTCCTGTGCAGCCTAGTTCTGGGCAGCTAAATGGAAGTTTCCTAGGGAATAAGAACCACATTTGTGTGTTCTTGAGAGTGTTTGGTGAAAGACTATATGAGTGTGTTTTCGCTCCCCCTTAATCTATGACCATCCGGACAAGATGTAAGAGATAAAGAGGAAGACAAACGTTGACGAAAGCGATGAGCTTAGTAACGTCATGACAAGTGGTGGATAGCATGCGATAAACTTCACCTTTGAAGTCACGTAGCTCTTCTCAATTATTGTGAATATTCATAGAATATTTATATGATGAGTCATGTGATTACTAGGAGATATCCTAAGGGTTAAGAAGATAAAATCTTCAGAGTTGTGAGGTTGGTGACAAGGTTCTAGTGGGATTATCTCAACTTATCCTAGCGGTTCTTCGTTTGAGGTGTGTGGAAGGTGAGTGGGATGCGGAAGCATTGGTAGTGCTTAGTACCATTCGGAAGTGTGAGGGAAAAGGCTAAGGAATCAGATGATAGATACAATCTATTCTGATAAAAGATGGTTTTAGGTTCAAGACTACATCGAGTGGGTTTTGATGGAGTAAGTGAGAATTGAAAGCAAGATTTTTGACAAAGAAATTTCACAAATGTTGTGATTTTTCTGGACTTTAGATTAAAAGAATTTATACCGAATAAATTCTTTTATGAATGAATCCAACGAGATTCGATAAACGTTGATCGAGAACGAGAGATGACATTTAATTGCATTTCGCAAATTAAATACACTTTAAATATTTCGGATGAAATATTTGAGTAGTCATCGGAGTTTAAGATGATTTTTTGAATAGTTCTTGCTGATTTAGTGAGACTTTTCGACACGAGAAATGACATTTAATTGCATTTCGCAAATTAAATATACTTTAAATATTTACGAAATATTTAAGTTGTCATTGGAATTTAAGTTGATTTCACGAATAAATCTCGCTGATTCAGTGAGACTTTTCGACACGAGGAAAGAATTTATACCCAATAAATTCTTTGAACGGTACTGGACGATAAGAGATGACTTTTATATTTCTGATGAAATACATAGGTAGTCATTAGAGCGATGTGAAAGATGACTTAATATTTCCAGTGAAATATTTAAAAAGTAATCAGACGAGACACAGGATATGACTTGACATTTCCAATGAAATATCTAACAGTCATGGGACGAGATAGAGGGAATGACTTGATATTTCCAGTGAAATATCTAAAAGTCATGACACGAAATAGAAGAGATGATCTCAATATTTCCAGTGAAATATTCAAGAGATCATGCAAGGAATGTGAGGGATGACTTAATATTTCCAGTGAAATATTTAGATAGTCATGAGACGAGACACACGAGATGACTGCAATATTTCCAGTGAAATATTTAAATAGTCATAAGAGGGGTACAAGGGATGAATTTAATATTTCCAGTGAAATATTTAAATAGTCATAAGATTTATGGAAAATGTTCCATCATTCCTAGACCTAGATGAAGATGGTTAGGGGATTCTCGGTTGAGAGGTTTGGTTGATTTACGGATTTTGATGTGCTTCGCACATGAGTGTTTCATGGGGTTTTGAAAGACGTAAAGCTAAGCCTATGGTGCTGATTCGCAGCAGGGTTTGGGATCTTAGGACGTGTATATTCACACGAGGATGAAAGGAACTACTAATTACTTATATAGTAACTCGTGAGTCCTTTGGATGAGCGTTTTAACATATGTTGTTAAAAGGCTTGAGTATGATGTTTCGGATATGACATTTAACAATTGCGATCGCAAGTTAAACTTACTTTAATATTTTGGACGAAATATTTAAGTTGTCAATCCTACTCCGAGTTCTACTAGGTTTGTATCTAACCTTCCCATGACAAAAGGGTGTATTACTTGGAAGAAGGCGAAGTGATAACTAGGGAATTAGCACAACTTCGCGACTACTCTAACTTATGGGTTTTGACACTAGTGTATGACTCTATGGCTTCTAAGGGTTCCTAGTGATAGGCATACCTAATTCCTAATGTGTCAAAATGACCTAGTGTGGGTGCAAGCAAATCATGTAAAATGCACATAACGAATAAATGTAAACATCATGCAGAACATGATAATCATTTAGCATTTAAGATCACGAAGACATTTAATCATATCTTATTAAAACATGTTATCATTTTGAAACACATATGTGGGATGTAAGCAATCTAGGTTTGCTAAGGAAGATCCTAGTTACTACTTGTTCAAAATGAGATCCTAACGGGAGATAAAGTTCACCGATGTTAACTATCTCTAGTCAAATGTAGGAATGAAAACTTTTCAAGTTTGAGAATGAGTATGAGACTATCACTAGTGGTGCTCAATTAAGGCTAAACACGACCATTTTTACGGGTTATACCACAAACCCAACTTCTCTCCTGGAAGCAATTCAACCGTTAGGTCAAATTGAATTTCTAGTGCGATAGGTTCTCCAGTAGTCATTCTCATGTTAGAAAAATTCAAATTCCTATATTTGCCTATTGAAGAGTAGCAAAGATGATATTAGCTTACTTTGCTAATACATGGCCTAATATGACTCAACTAACCATAATTTGAAAGTCGGTTAAGAGAATGACATGTCTTACACAACTCCTAACAAAGGCAAGAGAAATGTTTTAATTTCGTGTTTGAGATTCAGAGGTTATTTGATGAAGGTGGTGTATTTTATAATCTCTTGGACATCATCTTTGTTTGTTGAGTTGTTACATGTTATTTTAACATGATTTGGTTTCCTATAATCAAGAGACACTCTAATGTGATACAATGTAGAACCTACTACATTGTGTGTGTTTCAAGAATGCTCCTTTGCATATCTTGAGTGAGAATCTAGTAAAGGTTACTTACCTCAACTGATCGTGTGAGCATTTTATTTGAAATGAGACATACTGCTTATTTCAACAAGTATGCTTTTCTAAGAGGAAACATATCACTCTTAAGAATGCTTCGTGAAACAAGTATTTTAGTGTATGACCAATTTTACTTGTTTATGAAATGACACATGTCGTATTAGGTTATTATTCAACTCTAATATCCTATATTTGTTAACAGAATGCAATGTATTCTCTTGTAACATAACCATTCATGTCACAAAGAAAATAAGATGCATAGGATATAAGTTATCCTTTATCAATCTTTTGATAAGAGAAATACATGTGATATTCTCAAAGATTGATGACTTACATAATAGTTAATAACATATTATGTATGAAACTTTTACTAGACATGTGACATTGAGTGTTGAGTTGTTCATGAGCAAAGTTTACATATGTTGTTTGTTTGCTCTTGTTTGGTTTTTCGGAAAGACACATTTACTAATTGCACTGCAAATGTAAATTACTTGTATATTTCGGATAAAACATCCAAGTTGTCAATCCTACTTAGTTGTGTATTTTTTGCATCATTTAGACATATTAGTTTAATGTTTGGAACACAACTATTGGACAACAAGACTCAATATGGCATCTTCAACACAAGTGTGAGTTATGATCCGATGCATATTATTTTCGTCTTGAGAGGACGTCATTATTTTCATAACAATCGAGTGTGATTGAGTATGTAGATTCAAGATAATATGTTTCATCATGTTTTGATGTTATCTTGAAGCTAAACAAATAATGACTCCAATTTCATGTCCACACTCGAAAACTTGTCAATTAGATTCGATGATGATATCAATCATAATTTGAATAATGAATTGATATGTACTCGAAATCTTTCTTGACCCTCACAATCACTCCCTTTTTTTAAAAAGAAAATAAAAATTTAAGGAGTGTGTTCCATTTATTTTAACACTAGTTGTATGTGTGAGGTTAATGACAAACTAAGTTACTACTTTGATATTGTCATTTATTTTTATTTGAGAAAAACTATTTATATTATTATGTATAATACTCTTAGTTTTTCGACACCTCATTAGTATAAAAATAATTATCTTAACCATTTTTATACCACATACGTAAAATACTAAATGTTTAAAACATTTTGTATGTGTGTTAAATCAATGCAAGTTTAATACATTTTCTTTTACTTAAATACTAATGTATTAAAATGACCTTTTATCTTGTTTAGACAACCCATGGTCAAACAAGACAAAATGATGTGATGTTTTAAGGATCATGTTATGGATTTTATGAAAGTGTTAAGTGTTTTGGGGTGAGATACTTTTTACACTTAAACCTTTGGAAAAATAATTGTGTAAGACAATATCTTTCGACACACATGATCTACCAACTAAGTTTATATTCCTAAGAAAGTTACTAAACCATTTTAAGAACTTGCAACAAATGCAAGACAAATGGTTGATGCCTATATGCAATGCAAACTAATTACTTAATATAGTGCAAGTGATTTAGCATGAGCCTTATAAATGCATAAACCGAAAAACTATAATAAGCAAATAGCAATTTAGCTTAACACACAAAAATACTTATCGTCATTTTGTGTATTATGTATAACAATGTATACTAAGCTTGATTTTATTTGACAATGAATTTGTTTCCTCCCCATTTCAAAGATTTTTGCTGAGTCACTTTGAAAACATGTCAAGGTTTAAAAGTTGAATCGCCCTTTTTCAGTTTGACAAAAAATTTATGCAAACTGCATGACCAGAAGACCTTTAGTTGAAAATCAAGGACTTTAACATACTCTCATTTAGAACTAATTTATAAAAATGTTTCTGAAATGAAAGTAGACTCAACATCATTTAAAATGATAGGCGACACGACTCGTACAGACTTATGGTTGATTTTATATGGATTTTTGAAAATGACCCAAAGATGAAAAACAGACAATCAGATGCACGGCACCGTTAAATGACCCACGGTACCGTTAAATATAACGGTACCGTCCTATGTTTAATGGTACCGTGGTCTGTTTTCTGATTCAGAACTACATGACTTAATGATTCGTTCTGAAAACATGACCGGAAACTTAAAAACTCTATTCGTTTAGTGATTAAAGAAACCTTCAAGCTAGTATCACAAAGTATACTTAACAACAAAACTTGTAAGTATTAGACAACTAATTACTTTTCATATTTCATCAACTTCATGGGTAATTTGATACATGGATCGTACTCAATTTTGAAAACCATTTGTTTTAAAAATTTGAGCGACGTGGCTCTGGTACCAATTGTGGAAACCGAGGAGGGGGGGGGGGGTGAATACGTTTCCATTTAACTTAAAACTTTTGTATCAAACACCCAATCAAGTGTGACGTAATATGAAAAGTGTCAACAATGATCACATATCATCTAGGGATGAATAAATTAAACTACAACACAAGCACAATCAACCATGACACATACATAATCAACATAACATAAGCAACTAGCCACACAAGCATAAACGCAATGCAAATATAAATATAAAGCGATAAAGAATAAAATGAAAGTAAAGAAATAAGTAAGAAGGCGCAAACCGGACACGATGATTTATAGTGGTTCGGTCACGAAGCTCCTCTTCGCCCTACTCCACTCCCCGAGTACCCAACTCGAGAGTTACTTCACTAATCAACAAACTCCCTTTAGGCGGAGAAAACCGTACACGTCGCTTAACTTGTTTTCCGACACTAAGCTAGATGTCGAGTGCTAATCTTAGCTAGCACCAATCTACCACGATCTACCCGATCTACATCGTACACGTTGCTTATCCTATTTCCGACACTAAGCTAGATTTCGAGTGCTAATCTTAGCTAGCACCAATCTACCACGATCTACCCGATCTACCCTTGATCCACATGATCAATCACACAAGCCCAATGGCTTCAAGAGATCTTCACTATCTCTACAAGATCACACTTGATCTTGACTCACTCTCTCTCACAAAGATAAAATGATCTTGATGTATGCTATGATACAATCAAGAGTGTAACAAATGTTACAAGACCTAACAACTATAACTCTTGTATCTTCTTGGATACCTTGAGTTCTTCTCTTGCAAATGAAGAGGAATGATAACACTTTGTATCTACTTGGATACTTTGTGTTCTTCTCTTGCTAATCAAGAGGGATGACAACACTTTGTATCTACTTGGATACTTTGTGTTCTTCTCTTGCTAATCAAGTGGAATGAAGAGGATCACTTGAGTGGATGATTGGATCACTCTTAAACAACCTAAGACTCTCCAAATGATCAAAGAAAGTTTTCTAAGTGAGGAGGGATTAGACCAGAGAAAAAGGACTGGAAAAATCAAGTTGGAAGTGTGGAATGGTCCACTATTTATAGGCAAGGGAAAATCTGACCGTTACAGACCCACGGCTCCACTAAATTTAGTGGAGCCGTCCATACTTAAAGGTGCCGTTGGACGCTCCCTTTTTTGTCTTTAGTGGGGAAGGTTTATTTGGGGAAGTTGGAGCTGTTTTGGGGGGGAAAATGGCTGTTGGGAGTTTTCAAATTTATTTTTCAAAATAAAACATTTCTTTTTAATTCAAAAATAATTTGTAAAATATATTTTTGAAAAAATGTTTTGTCACATTAAAAATGTGAAGTTTAGAATATAATCCTTTGATCATTTGTCAAGTAGTAGATTTGTTTGTCCATACCTTGAGTGATTTATGTCGGGATGGAAATCTACGACTTCGTTGAAGCATACTTGAGACGTCGGGAGGTGTTGATGAAGTATGCATTGATGATTTGTGTTTACAAGTAACTTGCGCATTTTATGTTATGTATTACAAGTTACATGTTTGTCATTATTAAAACTGAAGAAACCGTTTAGTTTAAATATCGTAATATTTGCACTAACACTGAGAAAACAGAATGAGGGAAGAGCTCGTTGAAATGTGAAGCTCGTCAAGGCAACAACGACAATGGCAATGGATAAGAGCAAGGAACTTCTGCCTTAATAATAAACCATAGATGGAGCCCGCTAGGGTTGTATTTCTATAAGTAGTCTATCTTAAGTACTTTCTTGTAACCTCGTTGTACCATGTACTTTTCTATCTAATGTAATCCCTGTCTTTTATCATTTCCACCATGAGCACAATCTTCGTTTATTTCATGTCCTATCCTATCTTGTCCAGCTTTCAACCATTTCGTAACAACACACCACTATCCTAGAAGGAGTTAAGTAAGGATTCGTCTCCGACTATAGACTATTACCTTTTCGTAAGATGTTCCACATGTCCCATAACCCATTCAACAGATTTTGTTACAAGATATTTTTATACCGCTTATTAAAACTGTTTCACATGACCTTACCTTAAGCTATTTTACTATCATCTCAGGGAGTTATTTCACAACAGTTTAAACGAGTTATGTTACTATCGCCTTATAAATTGGCTTTCTGCCATCCTACCAACTATTTACTACCATTTTACCAAACAACACGTTGAGCACCATCTAAAACTTTTGAGAAACACAAGGCTATTTTGACCAAACCAAGCATCGCGTTATTTGCCCTCAATTATACATAGCCTGATCAACTATGTCTAATTCAGGGAAGATTATGCCATGAAGGAAACAATTATCTTTTCAAGATTTCTAACAACAATTTTCATTCAAAACATCCCAAGAAAGAAAAGCTTTGTAAACAAGTAAACTCTTCATAAACATCCTTATCGGCCAACTCTCTCTGAGTACCTACACCACATATCACTCACTTATCAGTTAAGTTGGAATTTGCCATTGACTTTTCTAGGAGAGATTTTCTATTTTTAAAGAGAATTTCACGACATAAGAAACCAACAAAAGGGGTTTTGGAACCACAAACAAGGACTAGAAATATACAGCCAGTTGACTCGTATCGCAACGGAAAAGATAAGAATTCATGAGGCAATCTAAATCACTATCTCTGGCATAGTCACCAAATTCTATCAATTCAGAAGTACTAGTTAGACCAAGTAGGACAACGGACCTAAGTCATTATCCAGTTTAGAAAGGATCAAGTAAGTTGGATATGAATACCCACAAGTCTTACCCAAGATTAACCTATAGGCATTATTCAACCCCATAAACGAAATGCTAGACATTTAAACATTCAGGCAGACCTACCTACCCGACTACTTTATCATGTTTGATGCTTCCAATTCAAAGGAATTTTCTCTAAAGAGCGTTTATACAACTCATATACCTTGTAGGAAAGTAATTATCTGATATGTCTGTCTTGACAAATGAATCCTTTATGGTCAGCCTTTAACAAAACTACTGAGCTCTAAGAAAAGTATAACACCAAACTTTGCTAAAACATTCCTATCCACATCATGTCAAAAACCTATCCACAAAATCTTAGGTCGTATTTGAAAACCAACCACCATACTACGACACTTCATACAATTAGGATCTTGTGATTGATAAACAATAGCATGGGAAATTTTTGACAAGGAGATCTAGGGAAAAACTATTAAACAACACAAATTTTGGCAATAAAAACCAAGCATCTTAGGTGAAGAGAGGCTCATATCTTGACATCAGTTATAACAAGACACAAGGAATCAGAAGCCGTTACCGTAGCTTTTTCTTCGGCAACCCATTTTCGACAAACCTACTGTTGTAGGAGTAGTCACGAGATACGTTGTACAAATTTCAAAGGCTCCTAATAAAGGATAGACTATGCACCTCAAACTTCTGACAATCCCCTTAAGATATTTTCTTTCCAATCAGATATACACACGCTCTACCATCTTTAGGGCAATGGGCAATTAAGAAAGCTAACGTTGTGGCAGATGCCCTTAGCCGGAAGGAAAGACTCAAGCCTTTTAGAGTCAGACCATTGAGAATGACAATCATATCACCTTTACCATCACGAATCTTCGAGGCTCAAGTTGAGGCACTCAAGGAGGAAAACCGACAAAATGAAAAACCCCATGGTATGCCGAAGGGTACTAATGGTTTAATAAAGAGGTCAGACGGAGTATTGTGCTTCGAGGATAGAAGCGGGATACCTCTTATGGTGGAATAAGAGAGTTGATCATGCACAAATTGCACAAGTCGAAGTACTCCAGTCACCCAGGTTCTGATATGATATATCAGGATCTCAAGAGACTTTATTGGTGGCCGAATATGAAAGCAGGAATAGCTGCTTATGTAGCAAGTGTCTTACTTGTGCTAAAGTAAAAGCCGAATACCAGAAACCATCAGGATTGTTTCAACAACCAGAAATCACCTAGTGAAAGTGGGAACGCATTACAATGGACTTTGTCACCAAACTACCCAAAACATCAGGAGGTTTCAGTGCTACTTGGATAATCGTTGATTGACTCCCTAAATCAGCCTATTTCATCCCAATCAGAGAAACTTATTCTATGAATCAACTAATCAGACCTTACATCAAAGAAATAGTCTCAAAGCACGGAGCACCAGTTTCCATCACTTACGACAGAGATAGTCGCTTTACTTCAAACTCTTGGCACTCATTACAAGATTCATTTGGAAGAAAATTAGACATGAGTACTGCCTATCATCCTCGGACCGATGGTCAGAGCGAGAGAACGATTCAGACATTGGAAGACATGCTCAGAGCATGTGTGATTGACTTTGGAAATGGTCGGGCTAACCATTTGCAAGTAATCGAGTTCTCTTACCACAATAGTTATCACGCGAAAACTTAGACTGCACCTCTTAAGGCACCCTATGGTCAAAGTACCAATTACATAGTGACAGACCGAAATCGGAAGGTCAAGTTCACTGGTCTAGAACGCAATTGTGAAAAAACAAAGGAAATGGTACAAGTCAAGAATCAGTTACAAGTAACAAGGGAACAATAGAAAAGTTAGGTCAGTTCAGGATGCAAAAATCTTGGGGAGTAGGTATCCCTAAGTAGTAAACCATTGGGATTCGAGTTGTAGAACAAGCTATGTTGAAAGCCTTGCCTTGGAAAGGAATGATACAATTTAGAAACCGAACCCTAGGTATATTGGACCATTTAGGATTCTAGCTAGAATCGGCCGACTGGCATACAAACTTGAGCTTCCGTCAGAGCTCAGCTACATACACTACCCATTTCATATTTCAAACCTCAGGAAGTGCCTTCCAAACGAATCACTCGTAGCATATTTCATTTCATTCCATTAGAAGAAATTTAGATCGACGATAAGCTTAACTTTGTGGAAGAACCAGCAGAAATTATGGACCGAGAGGTCAACCAGTTGAAGCAAAGTCGAATTCCTATCGTCAAAGTTCGCTGGAATTCTCACAGAGGTTCTGAGTTTACTTGGGAATGGGAAGACCAGATGCGACTCAAATACCCACATCTTTTCACCGAGACCACTCCAGAGACCAACATCAACTGAATTCAGGGACTGAATTCCTTTTAGGGTGGAAGACTGTCACAACTCGTAATTTCAGGTCATTTTCCAAACCTCGACAATTTACTATTCATGAGATACTATTCATCAATCACTATTCACCGAGCACTATTTATCATTTCACTATTCATCATTTTTGAAGTAAGTTTGAGACTTTGAGAAGTCGTCAAAAATTTTACTATTCACGTGACACTATTCATAGGCATCATTCATCATGTTGTAAACCAGGTTTACGGGTATTCAAATGCGCGTAACCAGTTAGGTTTAGCTGCGTATTCATGCATCATCAGTAAAGACACAGCATACAGACTAGGGTAGTCTGCATATCATCAGTAACATCATTACCATATCAGTTCATGCATGGGTTTGTGTGATTTTCATTAACGTATGCTTAATTGTTTAATTAACGTTACCACTCAGTCATCTCTACCAACAGTAAACCCAAATACTCCAGACAATGATCCTAATACATTTTCAAGCTAATTATAATGATATTGAGATTATATTATTACTTTATCCGGTGTTTTTAAATCAATTGCTACATTTTCCATTAGGAGCTTATAACTCCGTCGGTTTACGAAATTTCAATCCGATTATCATTCTAACACCCGATTCTTGCAAGGAATATGATTTTACACATTTTTCAACTTCGTCATATTTTATTTTACATCGTCGCGATTTATTTCTAGTTAACTCGGTACCCGGTAACACCCAATGTACACATAAACTTCACTAACTCATTCAACCATTAGACAACAACATTAAATGGCCATATTTTCTTCCTTTTTCTCCATGTTGCCGCCCCCTACCTTCCCTAAGTCTCCACATTTTCTTGCTTAGACTTGACCTCATTTAATGCTTATGTTTTCTTGTTTCTTGAATTTATTTCCATAACACTTCAAGTAACACATTTCACTAGCTAAGAAATCAAAACACTCTCTTCCTCTTCATCCATACCCACGGTCCAACCAAGAACAAGAGGAGAAATCCATCATTTTGTGAAGTTCAAGTATTAATCTTACTCCATTTACTATCCTAGTTAAGGCTTTGTGATCAAAACCCTAAGTTATTGCACATTTTCTCATCAAATCACTCCAACATTGTAAGTAACTTCAAGAACATCATTTTGATCTTTTCATACTCTCATTTACTTCATATGATTATGTATTTTCAAGTTATACTAGTTACTTATGCAAGTTACTTATGTTTTTGATACCATTTTGCTTATAAACTATCACAAACACTAGATCTATAAGTTTCAGTAGTAAACACATGAGATCCACCAAGATTGGTGATGTTTAGGACCCCATGACACCCTAAGAAGATGTATGGTAGGATTTGCGAACTTGTGGAGTTGATTTGAGGTAGTATGATCAAGTTTAGAACCATGGAAATGAGTTTTTGACCATCTAAAATAGCTACTGTCCTTAAACTTGGAATCTGGAAATTTCAGTAACTTTTGAACTATTTTGGCCTTCAAATTTAGAATGTTCTTTCAATAAGGAAACCGTGGCCGCTTGAATCACTAAAAACCGACTTATAACGAAGGATATATGATTTTTACAAGTTAGACGACGAAAACTAATTTTCTGAAACTAAGCGTGCTGTTAGCCGAACTTTAAAGGACCAAACAAGGCGATAGACATGATCTAGGAGAGCTGAGTTACTGAGATTATGTTAGTTCATGTTATGACGAATCCGTGGATATAAAGAACGTAGAAAACGAGCTTATAACGACCGAGATATACGCGTTTAAAGCCCGACGAACATTAATCATTTTGACAGCCCAATTAGAAACTATTTTCTAAGTATAAAAGTTAGTATTTTTACAAGTCATAACATTGATAGCCGGTTTTCTATCTAATCAAGACGCGTATGATCAAAAGTCAAATAACACGACATTTAGACAATGTTACAAGGTTTTCAAGAACGTCGAGTTTATTCACTAACACTTAACGTACAATATTTCACGACTAGTTTCACGAAGCTATTTTGGGCATATTTTCACAAGTTAAGGAAAACATTATATTTGCCGATAGAACACCAAATGATGATCTTGGAGTACCGTTTCAACATAATTACACGAAAAGTAGTTTATAACTTAAAGAGACATCAAAAGTATATTTTTCATCGATAAAAGTTACTTTAAAAACCAATAAGTGGTATCGTTAACATACGTATTTGCATGTGTTGCGTTAATTCATTGCTTACATTAGATCATATCATCATAATAGGTCGCGGTTAGAGACCGAGCCTCATTTCATCATTATCATTGTTGCTATCATAGCAGGTGAGTTTTCATAGCCCCGTTTTAAATTGTTTATTGCTTTCTAAACTCTCGGGGGAGAATACATTGCACCATTTTTATATGTGGACCAAAGTATCCAAACTCATTTACATTGCTTAAGTTACATCATTTCCAATATAAAGTCCCCTTTTATTTATCATGGGCCTTTAATTGTGAGCAAGCGAAGGTGAGTGGATAGATCTATTGAGGGTGACGCCTCCGTTCGGGTTGGTAGCGCCAACTTGTCAAACGAACGCATTTCATTTCATACATTCAGAGTGTTTGGCAAAGCACTCCCTTTTGGGGCATTATTATCAGTCTAGCTTCGGGTTCATGAGCTTAAGAGCTAATGTAATATTTTTATGTGACATTTTCTCATACAATTTATACTTGTGATTTCCGTAAAAGCATTTCATTTACATAAACCTATGAACTCACCAACATTATTGTTGACCATTTTTAGCAATGTATTTTCAGGTAATTAAGGTATCGCATATTGGCTTACATAAGGACATCATGGAGTCGCGGAGTCGACGCGTCTCACTTTATATTTTATGCACTTATCCATCGTTTGAATTGTATGAACCTGTTTTATGAAAACTTGTTTCACCTTTTGGGACCTAGCTTTATAACTCTGAATGTTTTTAAATAATCAAACGATGTATTTTCTAAACGACACTTTAGGTCGTTCAATATAACTGTAACTTTGGTGCTATGACCAGTCGTGCCCCTGAACGACTTATTCCGCTGCAAGTCACGAAATTTGGGGGTGTGACATCTTTTGTCTTGGATGATCTTTGAAGATTCTTCGATGATATCATCCAACATGTGTCTTCTAGTCATCTTGTTTCAGCATCGTTGCTGTGTGAAGTTGTGATCTTTGAGCATTCTTTGAGATCATCAGTCACCGTAAATCTCCAAGCTCATCCGTTGTAATATTGCCTCCATGTGATATGTTGTGACCGTTGGACTCGCATGCTCACACTTTTCTGGATCATGATAACTATCATCAGAGTTGCGAAAGCTGTGTTGTAGGTCTTTTAACTTATCATGATGTCTTTGATGATGTTTTGTAAGTGTGAGCATGGAGTGTGGATTGACACATCTCTACTGGAATCAAGAACCACCATCACCATCTTTATATGAATCTGAAATAAAATAGTTAGCAATAAAGTTGGAGAACGAATATGGCTTTGTCATTCGTTCGGGGTGGTTGGATTAACCTTCGATTCCGTGAAGACCGACCTGTGATCAGGTAGAATCCCCTTTAAAGAAGATTCTCCTTGACAGGAATTTCCAGCTAGTAGTAATGAGTCTTCCAACAAATTAATGTCAGAATCATCATATTAAGCATGTTCTCATACCGGAACGTCTCAAACAGACAGCACGGTAGAGTGAATTAGTGAATTAAATACCCACTGATTGACGAGAAATTGATTAGAGAATTAAAATCACTCGCGTGTCACTGGATAAACAGTTTATGCAACACGACGAGGGTTTTATACATTGAATCACATTTCTGTCATAAACAATTTTGTTTGAAAATTTTCACAATCAATGTGCTCGGAACTCAGTTTGGTGAGCACATTCAAAGGTTTTCCAAAAGCATTCGTCAATCCATTTCCTGGAACAAGTTTGATTCAAATGTGAATCGCCCCATCGTTTCTTTCCAGTTGTCACAAGCTTGATCCATGAAGGATCTCACATGTCACCTACCAAGAGCTTGTTTGATGTTAGCTCTAGAAGGATTTCCATCTTTGTTGTGAATACTTTCGTATCACTCGGATGTTCTGGCAATACCACAGGGATAATGCGTAGGACTCTTTAACATATATTTTCTTACTTTTCACAGTGTATGAAACAGCAAGCATATTAGAAGTGAGTCTTAATGAGATTTATGGATGATCTCTTGGCTCTAGACTCAATAGTGCATTTTGATTTAGTGACCGGAGGCTGGAGAGGACTGCCACCTTTTCAATATCATCTAACTCGGAGTGAGAGAGATGATAGACATGTATTGATCTCCATGACAAATGAAACAAGAGTCCTTTGAGGGACCTTGAGTGGCTAGGGAGGGTTGTGCAGCGTATCACTGGGTCCATGATACTTGTCTTTAATGCCAGCAATCAACTTAGTGATTTTGACAGCATATGTATTGACCCGGTTTCTGCCTAAAGTGTAAGGAGGGCTTCTTTCTTTTCACCCTTTATCTTTACATTTCTTTTTCATTCTTCAAACCCTTCAGCGCTTACCGATACTTCATCACTAGTACCTTGTTAGGTTTGTTCCAGTACTAGCTTCATCTCAGTCAGCACTTTTCCCTTATTCACTTGTCTCCTTTTTTAATCATACCTAAGGACTTCTACACTAACTAGTGGATTGTCCCTGGGTAGATCCCTCCGGCTCTGGCGGGATCGTGGGAACCTATACCTAACCTTACCATCCTTATAACTCCAGTACATTAAATAAAGTGGTCAATCTTTGGTGTTCTTCTACAATTGCCATCACAAATCATTTGCTCCCCCTCAACATGTGCATCGATATACGAAAGAGTTTAGCACATATTTGGGAGCCTACACCTGAGTCCAAAAGATCACATTTTATCAGATTTCATATTTAAATCACATTCTCTCCCCCGATCAAAAATTTCAAACCTTTTGAGATTTGTGATCCCAATTGATTTAAATAAGTTTAGAAATTATGGGAGAAAATGTGGTCAGGTTTAACATGTATTCTGATAATGGAACATTACGATGCTCCCCCTCAATCTATGAGGGAGAATGTTAGTGTTATGTATGATTAGTTTGGAAGATTTTGAATTTAACAAAAATCATACACTGACACATAGCCACAAGTTTCATAAAATTCACTGCTTATTTGGTACAAAGTAGCATGTTTTGATGATATAGAATTTTGAAAATCATCACTCTCCCCCTCAATCGATGACCCATCTTCTAATGGAATAGTTGTAGTCATTGATTGAGTGATAGATTTTTATGAAAAATTCAATTCTGATTAATACTCAAAAATCATGGTACCACCAAGTTTTCATACAACTACTTTCTTGAAGAATCATAGTTTGGAAAGTACTTGCGAAGTAAAGAAGACTTCTCTTCTTATACGAGGAATGATGCACTGAAATGTACATCAAATCGAAGAAACATGGATATAAAGTAATCCATGCCCAGGTGAACATCACCCAGTTGGAGTAACAACTGTCTTTTTGGCAACATGCTTTCCCTATAGTAACGCACGGGTGGCAGTCTGAAGTAACTGCAAGTCGATTAGACATGTTTTAACTAGTTAATCTAACTTCTGCTCGAGCTTCATTTAAAGACCCGTGTCATTATTGAATGACATTTCTAGGACCGTAAATGTTATCGATAAACAGAAGACATGCCTAGAAGAACTATTTTTGGTATTTTTTGTTTTTCTGATTTTTAGGGTTTTTATAGGTTTTATATTTTTCTATTTTCTTTTTTTGTTTTAAGATATATACAAGTATATACAAGGATATGTGATGCAAATCCTTTACTCCTCCTTTTCTTCTTGAACACACTTGAGTGTTTCAGGTGTCAAACTCTTCATGCCAAGCCGCGGGAGAATAAATTGGAACCGTTCTCTCAGAAGTGCCTAAGTGAAGATATCAACCAACTGAAACTCCGTCCTTACGAAGTAGAGTTCAACAATACCTTTCTCAACCTATTCCCTTATGAAGTGATGCCTGATATCGATGTGCTTTGATCGGGAGTGTTGGACATTGTTGCAGCAAAGAGCTATAGCACTTTTGTTGTCACAATACAGAGGAATCTTGTTGTATGCAAAACCATAGTCCGATAGTTGTGATCTCATCCATAGGATTTGAGCACAGCTTGCAGACATGGCTATGTATTCAGCCTCTGTGGAAGATATAGATGTACTCATTTGCTTTTCAGAAGACCAACTAATCAGCTTTTCCCCCAAAACCTGAGTACCTCCCAAAGTACTTCGACGAGTATCTTGACACCCTGCATGATCAGCATCTGCATAAGCCGTGAGTTCCATTGCGGTGTCCTTAGGATAGCAGAGACCCATGTGAAGAGTGACTTGAAGATATCTGAAGACCCTTTTTACCGCTTCCAAATGCTTTTTGGTGGGCTTGGACTGGTACCGAGCACACATACATACTGCTAACAAGAGATTTGGCCTACTAGCGGTGAGATACATTAAGGATCCAATCATGCTTCTAAACTTAGTTTGATCAACCGGGATCCCGGAGAGATCTCCATCCAACTTCGATCTCTCAACCATAGGAGTGTCAACAGGATCACTTGATTCAAATCCAAACTTCTTTAATATTTCGTATGCATATTTGGATTGATTAATGAAGATGCCTCCAGGACTTTGAGAAATTTGCAAACCTAAGAAGAACGACATTTGTCCCATCATCGACATTTGAAACTTAGAACTCATCTCTTTTGAAAACCGATCACATTCACTAGGATCAGAAGAGGCAAATATAATTTCATCTACATATATCTGAATGTGAAGTAGATGTTTTCCCGACTTCCTGGTGAAAAGGGTAGGATTAACAACACCATTGGAGAATCCGTTTGCTAGAAGAAACTTGGACAACATATCATACCACGCCCTAGGTGGCTACTTCAAGCCATAAAGGGCCTTCTTCAAGTGATAGACATGAGTAGGATGATCAGGGTCCACAAATCCTTCAGGTTGACTCACATAGACTTCCTCTTTCAAGTCACCATTTAAGAATGTTGTCTTGAAATCCATCTGGTAGACTATCATATTCTGACTGGCAGCATTAGCGAGGAAGATTCTGATGGCTTCAATTCGGGCAACCGGAGCAAATGATTCTTCAAAGTCTATGCCCTTCTCTTGTCTATACCCCTTTGCAACAAGCCGTGCCTTATTCTTCAGAACATCACCGTGCTCAACGAGTTTCACTTTAAAGATCCACTTTAGAGCAATAATCATTGCATACTCTGGAGGAGGCACTAATTCCCATACTTCAAGTCGATCAAATTCATGAATTTCATCTTGCATAGCATTAAACCAACAGTCTTTGGACATGGCTTCTTTGAAGTCTTTTGGCTTGACTTTGGATTGTACGGAATTGAAGAAACACCACAGTGCATCAGTAGCAAGTTGCTTTCGCGTGGATACCGGACGGGAAGGATTACCAATGATGTTGTCAATTGGATGATCATTGGTCCATTTTCTGAGATGATCATGTGGTTGAGGGTATTGAAGTGATGTTGCCGTGTTGTGATCTCCTGAAGAAGATGTATCAGTGGAAGACTCTGGAGCAAATAAATTTTCAAATGGAACATCATCAACAAGAGCAGAAGGATTTACGTCAAAAGAATTGTCTTCTGCAGAACCTTGCTGTACCGAAGAAGATTGAATATTTGATGATGAGGGCGATTGACTGGAAGATGGTGCATCTTGACTGATTGGGACAGATATCGATGGACCTTCTAAGTTTTGTGGAATTTGAGCATCAGCAACATGAGGTACAGGTGGAGCTTCCGTTGCAGTATTAACCGTTGGTGGCTCAAAGCATTCGTCAAACATCGAATCAAATAACTTCTTTAACTCTTCACTGGTGGGAGGTAGATAAGGAACTGCAGGCGTGGAATTTTTTACAAGACCTGAACTAATTGGTCCAGGTGTCAATATATTAGGTGTAGGTCAACCGGTTTGTTCAGGAGCCGTTTGCTCAGTCAGCTCATCGAATGTCACGTGAATCGTTTCCATGATTTTTCGGGTTCTTTTGTTGTAGATTCTATATCCCTTGCGATCTGGTGCATACCCAACGAAGAACCCTACGTCTGCTTTAGCCTTTAGCTTTCCCAAATCTTGACAGTCATTTTTCGGATAGCATAGAGCACCGAACACTCAAAGAAAGGAAATATCTGGTTTCTTGCCATGTATCAGCTCGTAAGGAGTTTTGTTGTGAAGAGTGTGTATCAAGGAACGGTTTTGGGTGCCCAAAGAAACATCGGAACCTTAGAATATATTAGCATAGTTCTTGCAGCTTCCACTAGAGTACGATTTCGTCTTTCAACAACGCCGTTTTGTTGAGGAGTACGTGCAACACTTTTCTGATGAGTTATGCCAATACTTTCATAAAATTGACTGAGTTGTTGGTTAACAAACTCAGTTCTATTGTCCGTCCGGATGATTCTGACAGTTTTTTTCAGCCTTACTTGTAAATGCTTGATTAGTTTAATGATAACCTCTGGAGTTTCATCCTTGGTTCTCAAAAACTTTACCCATGTAAACCAAGAGTAGTCGTCTACCACCACAAGAACATATTTCTTTCCATTGATACTCTGCACTCCCATTGGTCTGCATAGATCCATGTGAAGGGTGTGAAGAACTTCCATGATGGTATTGATGGTTTTGGGTTTGTGAGTATGTTTCTTGCTTTTGCCCAGTTGACATGCAGAACAAAGATGATCTTTCTCAAACTTTAGTCTGGGCATGCCTTGTACAAGATCCTTGCAAGACAAGTCATTTATGGTGCCGAAGTTCAAGTGATTTAAGCGACGGTGCCAAAGCCAAGATTTAGTCTTTGAGGCCTTTGAAAGCAAGCAAATAGGAGAGGACCTCATCATTTCTTCAATAGAGATGGTGTATAAATTGGTGCCACGACTGCCTTTAAGAAGATCAACACCATCAAACTCTCTGACGAAACAAGTGTGTTTTCTGAAAGCAACTTCAAGATCGGAATCACAAAATTGACCAACAGAAAACAAGTTATCCCTTAGTCCTTCCACATAATATACCCGGGAAATTACACTGTCGCCAAAGAATTATCTCCGTAACCCATAATCGCACTGATATGTGTTAAATTACACATATTTTTTATCTAAATAAACGGACCAAATAGACCAAAAACTAACCAAATATGCCAAATATATTGTGTTTTTCTGTTTATGCATGTGCAGGTACGGATATGAGAAAAGGACAAAAAGAAAGACAAAATAGACAAAAACCGAGTACAAGATTGGAAAAAGCACGAAATTGCGAGTCTATTGCTAATTTTATTTGGAGCATCTAGGCAAAAGAAGAGAAATTTAAATATTATTTATTTTAAGGACAAATGAATTAAATATAAAGAACGATGAGGGATCAAAGGTGTTTAATTCATATGAAGTTTAAAGAAGATAAGGACTAAAAGTGAAGCCAGGGGTATAAAATGACAAGTGAGGCCAAAGATGAAATTAATTCCATAACAAATAGTGGTGGGTCCCACTCTATTTGATAAATTTTGATTCATACGTTGAAATGGAAGCCATGTGAAGTCAAAGGCATTACATGAAGCTTGCACATGACATCTCCTCAAAATTAATAGAAGAAGGCGCGTGGCCTCCTCTGCATCCAAACCAACTCTCGCCTCCAATATAATAATCAGCGAATCCAAGAAAGACATGTGGCAAAAATGACAAGCATAATTGCTCTATAAATACATGATCCGAGGCGTGAAGAGAATGAGTAGTAGTTTTTAGAAGTAGATAGTTAAGTAGTTTTTAGTTTTATTTTCTCTTCATTTTTATTTTTACGCAAAATAGCATTAGCTTTTATACTCTCTGCAATTTTTTTTTTGTTCCTCTAGTTATTATTTTACATACAGTTCAGTTTACTTATGAATTAGAATAACAATAGTCACTCTTCAATTTAATTTTCTGCAACAGTCATTTCTATCAATTTATATTATGTTTTAACTTTATGTTTAGCATTTAATTTCTGTCTTCTTAAGCATTTAAATTCTGTCTATTTAATATTTATTAGTTTTAGCTTATTATGTCTTATTATCTCTTCTTTTCTATACCCTCTAGCTCAATTCAAACACAAAAAGAGATGCATGAGCTTATTAAGCTCGGTTTATTTTCCAAATAAGCCTTGACATTTCTTAAGTTTGAGAGCACATTTTTTTTTATAGTAGTTTTTATTACTTATATCTAGTTAGTTTCATTAATTTTTTCATATAAAGTTTGCAATTTTTTTTTTTTTTTTATTATTATTTTTTTATAAAGTTTTTCTTGAACAATAAGCTATTTAACAGCTTGTTCATTTAAATCTAGTCCTTAAACATATCCGATTTGCGTCTATTCTTCGGAGTAGGCAACTTAGCTTCGGGTGGACTTAGATCTAATAGTCTTAGTTATAAAGTTTTAATCTTTTTACTTTTTAGACTACTTTTAGCTTATTTCATATAATAGTATTGCTTATTATTGTTTATTATTGCTAACCTTTAATAAAGTTCTTGTTTTTCTTTGATCTCTTATCTTTCGCGACCTAAGGCGAGGAGCTTAAGGGTCTTATAAGCATAAAAATCATTAAAACTTACAACTTTAATAACTTTTATTAAGCTCTTTAGTTAACAAAGTTTTCAACTTTATTAACTAATTAGTAAAATTAAAGTAAATAGAGAAATAAACTTTAATAATTTATTTAGTTTATAAGATCGGGTGGTAATTCTCTCGTGTAAATCACCGGGTCTTAATCTCATTCCTTTTTATCATTTTTTAGCTTAAATATCTAGTTTAAGATTATGCTTATTATTGTAGAATTAATTGTTATTAGTTTAATTATTGCTTCATAACTCGCTTTTAATTTATGTTCACATGTTTTAGCGTAAAAATCCAAAATATCCCTTTTCACTATTCATCACACAATCACGACTTGAATTCATGAAATTCCATTCAATCCTTCGTTGGGGATAACAACCCGGGTTACACATATTTCACTTGTGTTTCCTTGGAAATATTTATATGCATTGATTTTCGCGAATCAATTTTTGGAGCCGCTGCCGGGGAAGGCTGAAGCGAATTTTTAAATCTCGTTTGTCAATGCGTGTTTTGAAGACCCTTCTTCCAAGAAGTTATCGTTTTCTATCATAAATATTTTCTTATAAAAAATCCAAAAAGATTTTCTTTTCAAAATTTATTTTTTCCTTTTTCCTTTTTCCCTTTATGTTTTTCAAAATGTTTTTAAATTATAAAATCCCAAAAATAATCTTCTCATCCCTCTTATCCGTTTAATTCTTTTTATGTCTTCATCTTACAACTATGGTTGTGAATGGTGTGGGGGACCTCCAAACGGTGAAAATTGCCCCGGTTGTAGCATTGTAAATTCTGGAAACGGGTTTGTCTATGACCAAAATCCCTACAATGAAACAACCAATTTCTTTAACCAAACCCCACACCATGAGATGGAAACATATTATTGTGAAATTTGTGGAGGTCCACACCAAGGTTGTGATTGTCAAACAGGGAACACGCTTGTCTATGAGCATGGCCCTTGTAACAAAAATGATTATTCTTATCATGACCAACCTCCACAGTATCAAACGATTCAAACTCAGCCTCAGCTATCTCTTCAAGAATCTTTCAAAGATGTATTCCAAAAACTTCAAGATGTGAGGAATGAGCTTAAAAATTTAACTGTTAAACATACCCAAGAAGATCATCATGGTAAATCTATGGAAGATTTACTTGCCATAGAACGAGCAGCACAAAAGCATTTCTTGTTTAATAAGGCTGCCATGCTCGATGACGAAGATGAGGACGACGTAGAGAGTGCTATTCTTATGAATAATACCATTTTTCAACTCCCTCAGTCCATTGCAACCACATCCATCTTGCCAACTATAGAATCTGAGGACTCTCTTAGTATGGGGGATGAGCATCTTAGCACTATTCCTGAAAAGGAATCGGACGAATTCATAAAGTCTAGTGTTGAGAACCTTTTCCCAATCCCAAGTGAGTATGAGGATATATCCGATAGTGAATGTGATGAGTCAGATATGGAGACAATAATGGACAAGGTGCAAACTTTTAGCATACAAAGTACAACACATGTCCCACCTCCGTGTATCCTTCCAGAGCCTAAGCTCGAAGACGTACTTCATAAAAGTGATTATCTTCTCGAGGAGTTCACTGATGAACTCACTCACATTGATCCCATCCCACCTGGGGATGAAGATAAAAACTTCAATTTTGAATCAGATCTGAGAGAATTAGAAGTTTTGATAAGTCATGATCAGTCAACTAATTGTGCCTCTAGTCTGGGGGAGTTAGCAGATGAACTCTCTCACATCATATCTCCGCCGGCGTATGATTACACTAAGGACTCAGATGGAGACGTGATCTATGGTGAGCATTTGCTTATTAAAGACACTATCCCAAACCGCCCTCCTGAGATATGTCTAGATCATGATTTTAAAAACTTAAATGAAAAATCTGACAATGATGACGATTATATCATAATTGTTATCGGGATCTTTCTACCTTTCTTCACCTATAAGGTAGCTTGCCTTTTCCTTCACTCGTTTGGGAGTGAAGAAAAATTTTTTGACCCCGGCATCTCCATTCATCATCCTTTTGAGCCGGATGTATCTCATCGGAGTGGAACTTTCAAGAACTTCAAAGTTTATCCAAACATATTGAATGAAAGTCCGATGAAGATTTTCTCTTCCACATGCTTCCCCAAGAACAAATGAATTCGGGGCGAGTCAAGCTAACGACTTGGTCATAAACAAGCACTTCGTGGGAGGCACCACATGCTTATCTTTCTATCTTCTTTCTATTTTCTTTCTAATAAAGTGTGACGTGAAGAGTCCTATCTCTTCCATTTCTTGTGTTTTGAGTCTGTTGTCTTGTGCCGGATTTGCCCGACATGTGAAGACTCTCGTGTTCATGGTTTTGTCTATCACTCACGTCTCAGAAAATCTGGTATCCTTAATCTTATCGACTAACCTTATCTATTTGGCTGATGTGCCCGGTTCGGTGCAAGTTTTAAATTTATAAGGGGTGAATTACCGAATCTAATAACAACACATACGAGCAAGTATACTCGTCCGTTGTAGCAAGATTTTGATGGTAAGTCGGGATCGTTCGCAGGGATTTGTGTAGTGAATCGAATTGTAAGTTAAAAGCAACTATCTCAAATAAGTAGTAATGATATTATGAAAATTCAAATGATTAAAAAACTACACTTGCTTAGACTAGTGTACTACAATTGACTAATATGATTGTGATAACTTTGGATAACATGTTGGTTGTGATAATTAGTTTTGACACTAACCTATTGTTTCTACAAATTAAACCTTCATCAAGATTTTGGTTTATAAAAACAAGCATTACGTTTAACCAATCAATTCAAGATCAATTCAAGGTTCATGAGTTGGTGTTCCTCAAACACAAAAACAATCTTTTGTCTAATCAAACAAGCTTAGGAAATGGTCAATACGAAAGGTAACCGATTATAGACAAAAGGTCACAATTGAAAGCAAACTATTAATCTCTCGACCTTTAAAGTGGTTTACAATCAATCCGTTTTGATAGACAAAAGCATTTTCATTACAATCACAATTAAGTTCCCTTGTTTAATCAAGAATAGTGGAAGACAACAATCATTCATAGACAAATGATTATAACTAGTGGAATAACAATAGTTCTTTCGACCCTTAAGATTACTAGCACTAGTTAAACTTGATTATCCAAATGTCACTATGAAACTTTATCACAATTGGTTCTTAGAATCGACTTGAAATTGAATTAAAACATGTTATCACAATCATATGCCAATCAATGAATAATACACATCATCTAAGCAAGTGCACAAAGGCACTAGCCACTCATAGCTAACATAAATGTAAACTCAATACTTTGAACATTAGAAACCATGATTGAAAGTCTTACAATGATTGGAAATAAGATTACAAGTGAAAGACAATGATTCCACAAGCAATGGAAATGGTATAATCGACTTTCTCCCTTCTCCTGGACTTATGGACGAATTTCTTGAGTATTTTCTGTGAATGGTTCTCTCTCTAACAAGCAAGCACTCTCCTAGCACACATATATCTCTCTAGATTTATTGGTATTATAAATACCCAACAAATGGTTCAATAAATTGCTCTAACCAAGGGTCTAAGTGCATAAATGCTTCTCTTGCTCTCCAAGTAGTATTGAATGGTTAGAATACTGAAAAGAAGGACCTAGAACCGGATTTATAAAGTCACAATCCTTAATAAAGAAGTCTTGGGTCAAACAGCGACTTCCAACCGATCGGATAGAATGGTCTACCGATCGGTTGGTCTTCTCGGTAAATCCAAATCTCTCCATCCGAATCGGTTACGGGTGGCGACCGATCGGATGGCTGCTGCTGGTGGACCTTTTTCTTGGACTTTTGCGTATGACTTGTTTCTCGGTCGTAGCTCTTGATTCTTTGATCTTTCCCTTCATCCTTAAGCTTATTAACTCGACTACTTGGACTTTAACTCATTGAAGTACCTCACGGAGCAGAACTTGACACAAGATTCACATGCAATCTCAAATATTTCCTTTTTTTCCTCATTTTTGTATCTTTTCCATCCATTTTCTTGTCTTTGGCTACAAATGCTTTGCAAACACACTTTGGTACGATTTAGTAACAAAAGCATATAAATATAACCACAAAACATATATAAAACTACCAACAACGCTATCAAAAACATGTTAGATTTAGGCGTTATCAAATGCCCCACACTTGAACTTTGCTTGCCCTCAAGCAAATCTAGAAATAAAAACAATTATCCACATGGTATACACAAATGATTAGGAAAATGTGATGCAAATCTATCAAGCACTAGTACAAGCTAGATTCATCGCTTTAAGCTTTTATGGTTGAATCATCGAGATGTTTGACAATACCCAAATGATTTTCTTGCATGATACTCATTACTAAACACCTCACGAAAGGAAAATGAAATATAATTCACTCAAACACTCATTTGTATGATTAGTGGAGTATATAAGAGGAATGACACTCATTTGCTCAGTCATGATCTAAATATTACCATAGGCTTGTACAAGAAACAAAACTATACCGAAATGGTGTGAGCGCCAAGTATACATATCAAAGAGGGCTTTTATTCGGGTTTAAGGCTTAAAGGGTTATAAAAGACCAATGCGCCACTATCTCATGCAAAACATAATAGCTCGCTAACAACGAATTCTTGCATTACCAAATAACGGATGGTCACTAGATTGTACCTTGGTTCGCTAACGACGTTACTTGCATAACGGATGGTCGCCAAAATACGCCCTAGATCGCTAACAACGTTAGTCAATTCCTCAAGAAATCGGATGGTCACTACATGTCCATACACTTAATAATTTCACAAAGTCAAAAAGGGTAGGATAAGGCATGGGATATGTTTATGAAATTGGTTGAACATAAAAACAAAAATAGTCAAAGTCTACGAACCAAATGTTACTAGCTATTTCAAACCACTATCATGCCATTTTGCGAAAAAAAAACTCCATACTTCCTTTATTCATACTTGATTCACTTAGCCCATTGGCTTATTCTTGTCACCTTATAGTTGCAATGACTTTTCTTCTTTTTCTCTTTTTTTTTTTTTTTTTTTTTTTTTTTTTTTTTTCTAACTTGTCATCTTATAGTTGCGATGACCTTACTTGGATAACAACTTTCGGAGCTTACGCTTTCTTTGAACTTTCATGATTTCCACATAACATCCATCTTGCCAAATAGCTAGCAACCAACCAAGACTTGACTATGGATAAGGCTAGGCTAAAAAGGTGTAAAATCTTTTTGAATTTTTCTGGATTGTATCAAAAGAAAAGATAGGCTCGGCGGGTGTAACTAGGGGTATCTAGCATTAAAGACAAATGCTAACAAATGGGTCCATATGAGTGGTTAACTAGCCAATGTAGCTAGCTAATATAGCATTATATGAAAATGGAAGGCCATTTGGGATAAAACCTAAGGTTGCCTCTTATCACGCATATATACTTATATCACAAACGAAATGTGATCTCACAACGGTCTCGTAATGATTTACAAGTACAAGTTCTAGAATAAATAAAATCACCGGCACACTCATAGCAAAAGATCTAAGCATAAGAGATGTATGCTATATATAGAACAGGCTCAAATCCTCACACTTTAGTGGAAAGGGCTATAATCTGTGCTAGCTAATGTTATCGATCCCAGAATGGATTGCAATATTAATCGGGAGACATCTCAAATTTTCAAAATTACAGATTTCACCAGTGGATAAATCCACTTATTCTAGAATATGATCTTTAAAATGACAAAAGACTAGATTACAAGGGCAAACAAAAGTTTAAAATTCAGCTCAAAACTACAATCTATTCTTATTTTCCTATTCACCCCCCCCCCCCCCACACTTAAGTTAAGCATTGTCCTCAATGTGATAAACGACAAAGAATGAAATAGGGAAATAAGAGAATAAACCGTATTTTCTTCTCAAGAGGAGTCTTGATCCTAGCGTCCAAGCTTCGAAATCATTATCTGCAGTAATCTAAAAACAAAAGAGACACAAATATGAAATATTTCTTCGCTTTATTCAAAAGACAGTGATACACCCCCACACTTAAGTTCAACTAAGCAATTTAGAAAAACTTTGAGGTTTAATCACTAGAAAATAAAAATGAAAAATAAACATAGCAAACACACGGGTTGCCTCCCGAGAAGCGCTTGTTTTATTAACGAGTCATCAGCCGGACTCGAATTTCTCTCTTCATGTTGGTGCACTTGCTGACTTCTTCTTTGGAAATTTTGGAACGTACAGCACATTTCCAATCACTATTCCTTCTCCAGTTTCATCTATGTATTCCAATTGAACTTTCTCCCACGGTCTTGGTAGAACATCATAGATATAACCAGAATCTTCGGCCCGCGGAGTGTTTTTCTTGAAATCGGCCGGAAAGGGTGACATAAAGGTTATAGCTTCATATTCCTATTCAGGCGGAATCTCTTGAATAGAAACTTCATTCATCTGCTCCTTGTCATAGTATAACTTAATTCGGTGCCCATTAACAATGAAGCTTCCACCATGTTTGTCATGCAATTCAACATATCCGGATGGAAATCCATGTTTCACTGTATATGGTCCGAACCATTTCGGTTTCAGCTTGGGAGCTTTGAACTTATACTTCATGTTAAAAAGCAGAACTTTGTCTCCAGCTTTGAATTCTTTTCTGATTCTTAGCTTTCTGTCATGATAAGCTTTTGTTCTTGCTTTGTAAAGTTTGGAGTTCTCATAAGCTTGTAGTCTAAGCTCATCGAGTTCATGCAATTGCAAAAATCTCTTTTCTCCAGCTACTTTGAGGTCTGGGTTACAGTTTCTTAATGCCCAGTAAGCGCGATGTTCGATTTCGAACGGCAAATGACAAGTTTTTCCATACAACAATCTGTATGGTGTTGTACCGATTGGTGTTTTGTAAGCCGTGCGAAATGCCCACAGAGCATCATCTAGTTTTCTCGACCAAACGGCGGGATTGTCTTTAACCGTTTTTTCGAGTATCCTTTTTAAGGCTCTGTTGGTATTTTCGACTTGACCACTGGTCTGTGGGTGATAAGCTGTAGCGAAAAGATGATGAACTCCGTATCGCTTCATAATTTTCTCCATTTGTTTGTTACAGAAATGGGTTCCACGATCACTTATCAAAGCTTTAGGAATTCCATAACGAGCGAAAAGCTTTTTTAGAAAATTAACAACTACTCGTGCATCATTTGTGGGTAGAGCTTCCGCTTCAGCCCATTTGGAAACGTAATCAATAGCAACGAGAATGTATTCGTATTTTTGTGATTTAGGAAACGGTCCCATGAAATCAATTCCCCAAATATCGAATAATTCACAGACTTGAATGCTCTTTTGTGGCATTTCATCTCTTCGAGACAGACTACCGGATTTTTGGCAAGCATCACAATTCTTAACAAGAGTATGGGCTTCTTTAAAAATAGTCGGCCAATAGAATCCAGCATCAAAGACTTTTTTAGCGGTGGTAGAAGGACCATAATGTCCCCCAGTTGGGCCATGATGACATTCATCGAGAATTCTTCTCGTTTCAGAACCATAAACACATCTTCTAATCATCCCATCGGGACACATTTTGAAAAGATAAGGTTCTTCCCAATAATAATGTTTAAGATCCGAAAAGAATTTACTTCGTTGGGCATGAGTTAATCCTTTCTTTAGAATTCCTCCAACGAGATAATTTGCATAATTGGCAAACCATGGAATTTCGTTCTCATCATCTGTATCAACAGTCATGAGTGTTTCATCAGGAAAATAATCGTCAATCTCATCTTCTTTTAACTCTTCCAGATTTGGATTTTCTAAACGAGATAGATGATCAGCGGCTAGATTTTCTGCTCCTTTCTTATCTTTGATTTCGATATCGAATTCTTGGAGTAGTAAAATCCATCGGATGAGACGCGGTTTGGCATCTTGCTTTTTAAACAGATATTTTAACGCTGAATGATCGGTGAACGCGATTGTTTTTGAAAGTACAAGGTATGATCTGAATTTATCGAAAGCGAAAACAACGGCTAACAATTCTTTCTCTGTAACTGTGTAATTCTGTTGAGCATTGTTGAATGTTTTGCTGGCAAAATATATAGGACGAAAATGTTTCTCTTCTCGTTGTCCTAATACAGCTCCAACAGCAAAATCGCTTGCATCGCACATAAGCTCGAATGGTAGTGACCAATCAGGGGAAACCATAATGGGTGCACTAGTCAGTTGTGTTTTCAATGCTTCGAATGCTTTCATACAGTCTGCATTAAAATCGAAAACAAAATCTTTTTCAAGAAGTTTCATCATTGGACGAGATATTTTGGAAAAATCCTTAATGAAACGACGGTAAAAACCTGCATGTCCTAGGAAACTTCTAACGGCTTTAACGTTAGTTGGGGGTGGTAATTTGGTAATGACATCGATCTTTGCTTTGTCAACCTCCATTCCTGCGCTAGAAATTTTGTGTCCTAACACAATTCCTTCAGTTACCATGAAATGACACTTCTCCCAATTGAGAACAAGATGTGCAGCTTTACATCTTTCAAGCATTTTATCGAGGTTAGAAAGGCAAGCTTCGAATGAGCTTCCGAAAACTGAAAAGTCATCCATGAAAACTTCCATAGACGTTTCAAGCATATCTTGGAATATGGCAATCATACATCTTTGAAAAGTCGCGAGAGCATTACATAATCCAAAAGGTATACGCCTGTAAGCATAAGTTCCAAAGGGACATGTGAATGTGGTCTTTTCTTGATCAGCCGGATCAATAGGAATTTGAAAATATCCTGAAAAACCATCAAGAAAACAAAAGTATTTGTTTCCTGCTAATCTCTCAAGCATTTGATCCATGAAAGGCAAAGGAAAATGATCTTTTCTGGTGGCTTTGTTTAATTTTCTGTAATCAATACATACTCGCCATCCGGTGACAGTTCTAGTAGGAACTAATTCATTTCGTTCGTTGGTCACAACAGTCATTCCTCCTTTTTTCGGAACACAGTGAACAGGACTCACCCAAGGACTATCCTCGATGGGGTAAATGATACCTGCATCAAGAAGTTTGATGATTTCTTTTTTAACAACTTCTTTCATGTTGGGGTTGAGTCGACGTTGTCTTTCTACAACGGGTTTGGCATCTTCTTCGAAATTGATTTTGTGTTTGCAAAAATCAGGACTGATTCCTGGGATGTCAGAAGTTTTCCACGCAAAAGCTTCTTAAGAACTGAAATCAGACATTCTTTCTCATAATCATTGAGCAACGAAGATATGACTACTGGAAGTAGTGAATTGTCTTCCAAGTAAGCATACTCAAGATTTTCGGGAAGTGGTTTCAACTCAAGATCAGTCGGTGGTTCTTGAAGTGATGTTTTGATCCTCATTTGATCATTAAAACTGATTTCCTCAAAATCTTCTTCTATTATCTCTCCTTCTTCTTCTTCTTCTTCTTCTTCTTCTTCTTCATCAATCTTTACTTCCATAAAATCAGCGAATTCTTTATCAAAAGTTGTTTCACTAATCTTCTCTGAAATAGTCATGAATGGATCAGAATCTTCAAGTAATGCATCCAATTCTTCCTCAGTGACTTCATCGATTACATCAATGTTAAAGCAAGTGTCATCACTGGAATGTGGATATTGCATTGCTTTATCGATTAAAAAGGTGATTCTATCTTCTCCAACTCCAAGATTTGAGTTCTTTTCCTTTTACTTTGATGATCGCATCAGCGGTGTTTAGAAAAGGTCTTTCTAAAATAAGGGATACTCTACTATCTTCCTCCATTTCTAAAATCACAAAATCCACGGGAAAAATGAATTTACCTACTTGGACAAGCATATTCTCAGCAATACCAACAGGATATTGGTAAGTATGATTAGCTAATCGGATACTCATCCTTGTGGGTTTCAAGGTATTGATTGAAAGTTTCGTATACAGCGAATAGGGCATCAAATTGATACTCGCACCTAAGTCGGCTAAAGCATCGCATGTGATGTTGTTTCCTAATATGCATGGAATCAGAAAACTTCCGGGATCTTCGAGTTTTTGTGGAATTTTGTTTTGAACAATAGCTGAACATTCTTCATTGAGAAAGGTAGCGGATATTTGCTCCAACTTGTTCTTGTTGTTAAGAAGTTCTTTCAAAAATTTCCCGTAATTGGGCATTCCGGCTAAAACATCAATGAGAGGTACATTGAGTCTAACTTCTTTGATTATTTCAACAAACTTCTTATAACGCTCCTCCATTCTTTCTTTCTTAAGGCTCTGAGGATATGGAATTTTTGGAGTGTAAGCCTTAACTGGTGGTTTGGGTTTGGGTTTGGGTGGTGTTTTTGGTGTATTTTCCTTCTTGGATTCTTCATCTTCATCCTCACTATCGTAATTGATAGTTGTGGTATTGTTTGGGTTGGGTGGTGGATCATAAGACATGCCACTACTTGTGAATACAGCATTGATATGCTCATTTCTGGTTGGTAGTGGACGATAAGTCTTATCATTCGATGATGATGGTGGTTTTGGGTTGGTTTGGGTGTTACTAGGCAACGAACCTGATGGTCGGGAAGAAATTTGATCAGAAAGTCTACCAAATTTGTTTTCAAGATCTTGAATAGACGCTTGATGATTTTTCTGACCTTGCTCAACTTTGGTCTTGAGATTGAAAAATTGATTCTTGACGAACTCGTTAGTTGATTTTTGAGCGGTGACGAATTCTCTCATCATTTTTTCAAAACCTGTTTCTTCAGGTTTCTTGTCGGAATTTTGTGAAGTTTGGTTCTCTACTTTTGGTTGGGACTCATGGTTGTCATCTCTTTGTCGGCGATCTTGCCAACTAGCAGAGTTTCGTCCGTAATAATTTCCACGATATCCTCCTCCTCGGTATCCTCCTTGGATGTAATTAGCTTCTCCTTCGTTTGGTTGATCCATAGGTTGATCATCGCATTCTGATGATGGATGGTTACCTCTACAGTTGTTACAACCATCTCGCATTTCTTTCATCTCTCCTCTAAGATCTTTGTATTGCGAATCGATTTTGGAAACCAAGGTTTCCATTTTCTCCATGAGTTTAGATGAATCATAACTTTCGGCAAAGGCAACGGTTTTTCTTAATGGTTTTGTCTTGGCATCTTTTGACCAGTCGAGTTTGAGAAGAACTCGGTCTTCAAGCAATTGGTATGCCTGGTTAGGAGTCTTATAAAGAAATATTCCTCCAGCATCAAGAATTCCTTGAGATGTTTCATCAAGTCCATGGTAAAAGATTTGGATAATGGTTCCTCGTCCTAAACCATGTCCATGACAACTTCGAAGTAAATCCTTCATACGAAGCCAAGCTTCGACGAGTGATTCGTTAGGGTTTTGTGTGAAAGCACGAATTTCTCCCATGAGTCGATCAAACATTGCAGGTGGAAAGAATCGGCTTACAAAAGCTTGCCTCATCTCCTCCCAAGTAGTGATGATTCCTGGTGTTAATTCGTTATACCACACTTTTGCATCTCCAGCAAGTGATGACGGAAAAAGTTTGAGTTTAATGGCATCTACATTTGTATCACCGTATCGGAACATGCCACAATTTTCAATGAATTCGGCAACGTGTTTGTGAGGATCGGCCCTCGAACGGCCATCGAATTGACGGTCTTTGATCATAGAAAGATGGTGACCTTTCACGGTGAAATTGTCACCTAAGTTGACAGCAACAATAGCAGCTCCAGGAGTGGTTGCTACGGCTCGGTTTGCTTCCCACATGGGTCTATCGTCAGCCATAGGAAAAGGTTGATCAGTGAATGGGTTATAAACGACTTTGGCTTCAAAAAGGTTATCAAAAGTTGGGTTTGGTACTCTTGGTACACGATTGGCTAATGGAACAAAAGGTGTTCTTCTTCTTCTTCTAGATCTTGTTCGAATCAAACTTTCGGGATCGAAAAGTGGTGGAATTGGTTCTACTCCAGTTGATCGAGTGTTCATACAATTCCCCAACGAATCGAGGCAATGTCTAAACAAACGAGCAAAGAATGAAAATAATTTGAAAAGATCAGAATCGTCCAACCGATCGGATAGAACAGTCTACCGATCGGATAGATCTCTCGGTAAATTTGATTTGAAGCATCCGATCGGATGGAAGTGTCCGCCGATCGGATGGTTCTCTCGGTAAATGAAAATTTTGGAAAACCGATCGGATGGATGAACAACCGATCGGATGGACAGCTCGGTAATTTTTTTTTTACGAAAACTAACTATATGAGAATTGGACTAAAACTTACAGAAACACGATCAAAATCCCCGGCAACGGCGCCAAAAACTTGATGTGCCCGGTTCGGTGCAAGTTTTAAATTTATAAGGGGTGAATTACCGAATCTAATAACAACACATACGAGCAAGTATACTCGTCCGTTGTAGCAAGATTTTGATGGTAAGTCGGGATCGTTCGCAGGGATTTGTGTAGTGAATCGAATTGTAAGTTAAAAGCAACTATCTCAAATAAGTAGTAATGATATTATGAAAATTCAAATGATTAAAAAACTACACTTGCTTAGACTAGTGTACTACAATTGACTAATATGATTGTGATAACTTTGGATAACATGTTGGTTGTGATAATTAGTTTTGACACTAACCTATTGTTTCTACAAATTAAACCTTCGTCAAGATTTTGGTTTATAAAAACAAGCATTACGTTTAACCAATCAATTCAAGATCAATTCAAGGTTCATGAGTTGGTGTTCCTCAAACACAAAAACAATCTTTTGTCTAATCAAACAAGCTTAGGAAATGGTCAATACGAAAGGTAACCGATTATAGACAAAAGGTCACAATTGAAAGCAAACTATTAATCTCTCGACCTTTAAAGTGGTTTACAATCAATCCGTTTTGATAGACAAAAGCATTTTCATTACAATCACAATTAAGTTCCTTTGTTTAATCAAGAATAGTGGAAGACAACAATCATTCATAGACAAATGATTATAACTAGTGGAATAACAATAGTTCTTTCGACCCTTAAGATTACTAGCACTAGTTAAAATTGATTATCCAAATGTCACTATGAAACTTTATCACAATTGGTTCTTAGAATCGACTTGAAATTGAATTAAAACATGTTATCACAATCATATGCCAATCAATGAATAATACACATCATCTAAGCAAGTGCACAAAGGCACTAGCCACTCATAGCAAACATAAATGTAAACTCAATACTTTGAACATTAGAAACCATGATTGAAAGTCTTACAATGATTGGAAATAAGATTACAAGTGAAAGACAATGATTCCACAAGCAATGGAAATGGTATAATCGACTTTCTCCCTTCTCCTGGACTTATGGACGAATTTCTTGAGTATTTTCTGTGAATGGTTCTCTCTCTAACAAGCAAGCACTCTCCTAGCACACATATATCTCTCTAGATTTATTAGTATTATAAATACCCAACAAATGGTTCAATAAATTGCTCTAACCAAGGGTCTAAGTGCATAAATGCTTCTCTTGCTCTCCAAGTAGTATTGAATGGTTAGAATACTGAAAAGAAGGACCTAGAACCGGATTTATAAAGTCACAATCCTTAATAAAGAAGTCTTGGGTCAAACAGCGACTTCCAACCGATCGGATAGAATGGTCTACCGATCGGTTGGTCTTCTCGGTAAATCAAAATCTCTCCATCCGAATCGGTTGCGGGCGGCGACCGATCGGATGGCTGCTGCTGGTGGACCTTTTTCTTGGACTTTTGCGTATGACTTGTTTCTCGGTCGTAGCTCTTGATTCTTTGATCTTTCCCTTCATCCTTAAGCTTATTAACTCGACTATTTGGACTTTAACTCATTGAAGTACCTCACGGAGCGGAACTTGACACAAGATTCACATGCAATCTCAAATATTTCCTTTTTTTTCTCATTTTTGTATCTTTTCCATCCATTTTCCTGTCTTTGGCTACAAATGCTTTGCAAACACACTTTGGTACGATTTAGTAACAAAAGCATATAAATATAACCACAAAACATATATAAAACTACCAATAACGCTATCAAAAACATGTTAGATTTAGGCGTTATCATTGACATAATTCATAAACGGCCTTAGATTTGCGTAGGATGATCCTTACTTTTAAAACATTAGGGACAATGTTTCGTTTTAGTCTGGGGGTGATCTTTCGATTTGATTTTACCTTGCATTGTGTTGTTTACCCTCGCAACCCTGTTTTTTCCACCAAAAATCCAAAAAAATGAGAAAATTTAAAAATTTTACAAAAATATCATAAGTGTTTTGGCACATTGTTGATTTTCCGTTGGTTAGAGTAGGAATAAAATTTTGACTTTACCGGGCGTGTTGAGCCCTAGCTTGTCCCCTTAACCTTTTTGACTAAGCATTCGCGGATCTTTTTATTAGAGATTTTAAATTTGCGAAGAACGAGAAATGATAGAGTTACTTATAAGTTGTGATGCTAAGCAAGGATTAGTTGGTTATCTTAAAAGTTCATCAATGTAATTTGTAGTTTTTCCTCCTATAAGCTAAATTAGTGCTGTTTTCAAATTTTTAAACTTAGAAATCGTTTTATTACAAACTTTTATACAACTTTGATATAGAGAACGAGTTCAACTTTTTATTTAAATTTTCGAACAAGCATACTTTCTCAAAATCGGAATAATGTTGCAAAAGCAAGTGAGTAAAATCACAAGTATGATGCAATTATATGTATGTCTTAAAAAAATAATAAAAAATAAATAAAAAAGTAAAAAAATAAAAAAAATTTGTTATGTGAATAAAAAAGTTGTTATGAATAACTGTATAAAGCTTGCTTTTTCTTAAATTTAAATCGGAAGTTGAACTAGTATTCGTTAATTTTGGGTTAAAAGTTTAACGGGAATTTGGTAGATTATTGATTTCGAAAGACCCCGAAAGCTCCGATATTATTCTCGAGGGTGTAAAAACCTAGCCTCCTAAGCTTTGCTAAAAGGAAAAGCTGAGAAGAAAGTCGCTACATGGAGTGATCTCATCTTTGCGTCTTTAATCTTCAAATGATCGTTGGTTATTGTATATTTAAGTATTTAATATTAACTTAGCATGAATTTTATAAATCTTTGAAATCGAAATCCCGCTGATTCTGGTACTATTCTCTGTGGGGTGTCAAAAGCCTGGTCACCTAATACCAACTGGTTTGGGATGTGCCGAGAAGAAAGCCGCTACATGGAAAAGGCCCTTTTGATCCTTAGATTTCAAGATTTCCGGTGAATTAATATTTGACTTAAACAAGTAATAACCATAATGATGTCGATTTCTTTGATAAAACTTTTGAAAATGAGCACACGTACCAAACGTATAGAATAATTGGGGAGTGAAAAGTTTACAAATTACATTCATGAGCAGCGTTAGCATCTTAACTTGTATTAACAATGATTTCGTTTTTAAGCTTAGTTTGGGGACTTGTGAAAAATCAGGGACGATTAATTTTATCCGTATGGTCACTTCTTTATGAGTTGTGTTTCCTACTCCGTGATCCTAAAAGTTATTGTGAAATAATGAAAGTCAACATCCCGTCACAAGAAAAGAGAAAAATACAAAAATAGAATAAGTGCGAATAAAATGGAAAAACGAGGCATTTTTGGAAATTTTTGTTTTCAAAAGCGTGAGTTGATAACATTGCGTGAGGACACTGCAATATCTTAGTCTGGGGGATTTTGATATGTGTTAAATTACACATATCTTTTACCTAAATAAACGGACCAAATAGACCAAAAACTAACCAAATATGCCAAATATATTGTGTTTTTGTGTTTATGCATGTGCAGGTACGGATATGAGAAAAGGACAAAAAGAAAGACAAAATAGACAAAAACCGAGCACAAGATTGGAAAGAGCACGAAATTGCGAGTCTATTGCTAATTTTATTTTGAGCATCGAGGCAAAAGAAGAGAAATTTAAATATTATTTATTTTAAGGACCAATGAATTAAATATAAAGAACGATGAGTGATCAAAGGTGTTTAATTAATATGAAGTTTAAAGAAGATAGGGACTAAAAGTGATGCCAGGGGTATAAAGTGACAGGTGAGGCCAAAGATGAAATTAATTCCATAACAAATAGTGGTGGGTCCCACTCTATTTGATAAATTTTGATTCCTACGTTGAAATGGAAGCCATGTGAAGTCAAAGGCATTACATGAAGCTTGCACATGACATCTCCTCAAAATTGATAGAAGAAGGCGCGTGGCCTCCTCTGCATCCAAACCGACTCTCGCCTCCAATATAATAATCAGCGAATCCAAGAAAGACATGTGGCAAAAATGACAAGCATAATTGCACTATAAATACATGATCCGAGGCGTGAAGAGAAGGAGTAGTAGTTTTTAGCAGTAGATAGTTTAGTAGTTTTTAGTTTTATTTTCTCTTCATTTTTATTTTTATGCAAAGTAGCATTAGCTTTTATTCTCTCTGCAATTTTTTTTGTTCCTCTAGTTATTATTTTGCATACAGTTCAGTTTACTTATGAATTAGAATAACAATAGTCACTCTTCAATTTAATTTTCTGCAACAGTCATTTCTTTCAATTTATATTATGTTTTAACTTTATGTTTAGCATTTAATTTCTGTCTTCTTAAGCATTTAAATTCTGTCTTTTTAATATTTATTAGTTTTAGCTTATTATGTCTTATTATCTCTTATTTTCTTTACCATCTAGCTCAATTCAAACACAAAAAGAGATGCATGAGCTTATTAAGCTCGGCTTATTTTTCAAATAAGCCTTGACATTTCTTAAGTTTGAGAGCACCTTTTATTTATTTATGTATTTAGTAGTTTTTATTATTTATATCTAGTTAGTTTCATTAATTTTTTCATTTAAAGTTTGCAATTATTATTATTATTTTTTTTTTAAGTTTTTCTTGAACAATAAGCTATTTAATAGCTTGTTCATTTAAATCTAGTCCTTAAACATACCCGATTCGCGTCTATTCTTCGGAGTAGGCAACTTACCTTCGGGTGGACTTAGATCTAATAGTCTTAGTTATAAAGTTTTAATCTTTTTACTTTTTAGACTACTTTTAGCTTATTTCATATAATAATATTGCTTATTATTGTTTATTATTGCCAACCTTTAATAAAGTTCTTGTTTTTCTTTGATCTCTTATCTTTCGCGACCTAAGGCGAGGAGCTTAAGGGTCTTATAAGCATAAAAATCATTAAAACTTATAACTTTAATAACTTTTATTAAGCTCTTTAGTTAACAAAGTTTTCAACTTTATTAACTAATTAGTAAAATTAAAGTTAATAGAGAAATAAACTTTAATAATTTATTTAGTTTATAAGATAGGGTGGTAATTCTCTCGTGTAAATCACCGGGTCTTAATCTCATTCCTTTTTATCATTTTTTAGCTTAAATATCTAGTTTAAGATTATGCTTATTATTGTAGAATTAATTGTTATTAGTTTAATTATTGCTTCATAACTCGCTTTTAATTTATGTTCACATGTTTTAGCGTAAAAATCCAAAAATCCCTTTTCACTATTCATCACACAATCACGACTTGAATTCACGAAATTCCATTCAATCCTTCGTTGGGGATAACGACCCGGGTTACACATACTTCACTTGTGTTTCCTTGGAAATATTTATATGCGTTGATTTTCGCGAATCACGCCCCGAAATGGTCGTTCCCGAATCTAACTGTCCCGATAAACTTTTTCACAAAATTCTTGAGCCGTGAGCGATCCCCAGTCATATGTTTTGAGCAGCCTGAGTCCAAATACCAAAGGACGATTTGTACGACCTGCATTTGAAAACAGACAACGATGGATAACTAAAAAATGTGGATCCCCACGTGCAGCTGGGGTCCGTTTGGTTAGCACACACAAATTCTGGAACTACATGATTCACAGATGCTACTGTATTTGCATTGGAAACTACACTAGAAGTAACAATTGACCTAGTAGCAGGGCATTGTATCACTAAAGGCAAAATTCGACCAGTTGGTTTCCATTCCTTAACCTTCACAACTTTATGGTTATTCAATCTAGTTAAGGGGGCACTGATCTCCTAAAGTGAGTTTCCTTCCAGTGGGTCTCCATTGATACCCGACATTAGGAAACATTTTTCTTGTTTCTTTCCAAATATTCTTACTTATTTCAGTTTTCCTAACATTCTTAACGTGGGGTAGTGCAGGAGACATCAGAAATGACATAAGACAATCATCATGATTACCAGAAATTAAACATGCGTTAAATGTTTTACAGACAGAATTAGAATTCAAATTAATTACAGTACTTCTAATACTAGAATCAACACGATTCATTCCATTCATTGCAAACTTATTGTTCCTAGGTTGGGCTTCTACTTTCTTCTCATGACCACTCTTAGCCGGTGTAGTCCTATCTTTCCTTGCATTGCCTCTAGGCTTTGACCCGCTAGCTTTGGTGTCACCGTTTACTCCTGTAGAAGTAATGATGGGAACATTAGTTTGTTTTAATGTCATTTGCTTTCCTGATTTTGATGTGCTGGGTTCTGATGTTCTCAGTGGTAGATCAAAGGTTACGTGCTTGTTCTTAGTCGCAGATGATGATGCAACAAATCTATCTCTTTTGTTATCATTCTTAGGATCCGTGCCAATGACATACTCTAAAAGCTCCTGAGACCGTTTTGTGAGGAAGCAAGCATCTACAACTACACTATCAAGTGGTTTATCTATCCTATCCTCTTCAACTATCTTACAAAGTGTATCAAGACTATCCTTAAGATGATTGAGATATACTTGATGGGCAGACCTATTGTTCCTAAGGGGAAATGGAATAGGCACAATATCAACAGCATACTTACTACAAGCAGAAACCTTTGGAACAACATTTTCACAAGTGATAATTGGCATTTTCCCTTTCACCAGAGTCTTAAGATTCTCGATTTCATTTAGCAAAGAAGTTACCTTTTCATTGTGACTGTTTCGTGTGACTTTAATTGAGTCATATAACTCTTTGTAATGCTGTTTGATTTTTGAATTTTCAGCACGAAAACATTCATTTTCATAGTGTAACTTATTGATGGTGTCTTGATATTGAAAATTCTGAGAATCTAAGGACGATGGTTTGTGGGTGCCAATTGCATCACTCTTATTTGACTTTAGTTGGGCAATTTGAGCCCTCAATTGTCGAATCATGTTAGTGTGAGCTTGAATTTTTTCATCGCGTTTGCTTAATTCAAAATATGTATCAAATTCAGGAGCATCCAAAGATGTCTTGGCATTTGATAGTTTACATCTTTCTTCTAATTGTTGATATTTTAATTGTAAATTAAGATGATCAACCTCTAGTTTTGAAAAATGCTTGACCATGTTATCATAGTCATCATTTTGAATTTTTTCTTGCAATTTCAAATTCTCCCCCTCAAGCTCAACAACACGATTCTGGGTAACATTCAATGCAATAGAATACTCATGAAATTGACAGGCAGTTAATGTAGCATCAGTAGCAGTATAAAATATATCCTGTGCAATACATCTAGCAATCAAATTCTCATTGGTGATGAGAATATTCTTTCTCTCAATCTCACGACTCTTAAGTTCTATCGCATGTTGAGCTACCTCATTTTCCATATCTTTAAGCACTGCTTTCATCTCATTAACTTCAGTTTTAAGGGTTTTTTGCATCCCTTCAAAATGTTCTTTGAGTAGTTTAAAGAATGGAATGACCTCAGTTAAATAACACCTTTTTGTTTGTTCAAAACCCCTTTCCCCCTCAGTAATTCATGTTGGTGTAATTCTCTTCTTACATGTTTTATCAAAATTAGCAAATAGTTGACAAATTACATATATGCTAATTAAGGTTTTACATTATGTGGGAAGAGTTAAAGGAACTAGATGCCTAGGTGTATTGGGAGGATACACTGTTGCAACCGCAATTTTCCTAAGGGATGGAGTTTTTTCGTTAAGTTCATCGGCCTTTCTCTTTTCTATGTCTAAAGACCAAAATATTTGTTCAGGCGTTAGCTTCCTTTGAGGTGTAAACACAGTGAATCGATTCTCCTCATAATAATCATGGGGTTTGACTATGATTCGATTGGCTATACATTTGGGATCCTTCATTTTCTCACTCATTCTTTCTCTATTTCTCTCTTCTATCTCATTACTCTCTTCAAATGAAAAAACATCAGGAGGGGCATGACCAGGAATAATCATCACATTTGCATCATATAAGGCAGGTTGGGCTACTTTAGCATTCCTAAGGGGAGCTAATTTAGGTTCACCTACATTACTTTCACTATGCTTATCACACAACTTTTTGTGCTTTTGAATCATTTGAGCAGTTTGTCTGGTCTGGTCTTGTGTGTACCACTTGTTTTCAAGTTTATTCTTCAATGTTTTAAGTATGGAGAAATCATTTAAGAGTTTTGTTTCTTTTTCTTTGAAATCTTGTTTTAGTGTATTTAAATACTCTTGGGCCTCCTGCTTTTGTTTAACAGTCTGATCCAGCTGTTTTTTCAAAGAATTCAACTCTTGTTTCAATGTTTCTTCCCTTACATTACGTTCTGTTATAAGTGTACACATTTGACTTTCCATTTTCTGCTCACGTTCAGTTAGTTCAAATTTAGCACGTTGTTCATATATGGCCACCTGATCTTTATATATGTTTAGTCTAGTGGTCAAGGTATCATCAGGGACAAACACAGTGTTCTCATGCCACTCACAAGCATTATCTACAACACAAGCAATATTTTTAACAGAAGATGCACAACCTGGTACATCAGACACGTTGTTGTGAATCACATATTGTTCATATGGAATAATATTACTATTTCCCATGTCAACAGTATCCGATTCAACCACATCTGTCTGTTGTACTTCGTTGGGAATCTTCCGTTCATCTACCACGTTATATGTGTCATAAAGCTTTAGTACCTCAGAAATCACAGATGCATTGGAGGGACCAGCTTGTTGAGGTAGTTTGAGCAGTTGGTTCATCATCCACATCAGAGTCAAAAGCATCACAGTCATCAGCTTTGAAGATGTTGGGATCATTTAGTGCAAGGTCCTGAACTGGCTGCTCGTCCACATCGGCATCAAAAGTATTTCCCTCATCGCCAGCAAGAAACAACAACTCTTCTTCGTCCAACACTGCTCCATTCTCTTGAGCTTGCATCAACAACATCTTGTCCTTGAAATAGTCAGAGTTCTGTGGACGCTTTGGCTGATTGCAGTTTCTGGCAATGTGTCCAAGTCCACCACAGTTGTAACACTTGGGTTGCTTCCCCTGCCCTTGATTTGCATTCCCTACTCTGATCTGCACATTACCTCGACCCATGTTCCTTTGATTCAAGTTCTGTCTCCCCTGAACATTCTAAACCACAATTCTTCCATCCTCCACAGTTGCCAGATTGCGCGGGTTTGATGAAGTTCTGAGTTGATTGTTAGTCTGAGGGAGTGTTGCTTTGAATTGTTGATGAAGTAAGGAAACTTGGTTGGTGAGGTTATCAATCGTTTTGTCGGTGTGAGTGTAACCTGAGTCCAGTTGTGGATTCATAGCAGATGGTGATGAATAGGGATGATGATAAGCTTGATCAGATGAAGATTGGTTGATTGGTTGAACATTTGCAACAAATGCAAGTGGATCATTCGGTGTAGTTGGATTGAGTTTTTCTCTCAGCAGACGGTCATAAGCAGCATGCTTTTCATGTTGTTGCAGGTAGGCATACAACTGTTCATAGTTTGTACCTCTTAATCCTTTGTTGAGTTTCACTGCAGTAACAAATCTGTCCCATTCTGGTGTCATGTTGTTCACAAACTTTGAGTTGAGTTGGATGTTTGGCATTGTCATCCTGATGATTCTCATATCGTTCACCAACTTGTGAAATCTCACATAGTAGTCTGTAATGTTCTCACCCGGGTTCATCTTGAAATGCTCAAACTCATCATATAGCTGTGACTCACGATCTTCTTTTGTGAGTTCTGATCCAGCCAGAAGCATTTTGACATTGTCCCAAACAGCTTTGGCTTCTGTGTTGAAGTTGATGAGTTTATAAACATCTTTGGGCAGGCCTTGAATTACAATATTGGTAGCTCGGATGTCAGCATCGTACCGCTTCTTTTCTTCCTCATTAAGATCATTGTAAGTACGTGGCCTGTCAATTCCAAGTGTGACAGCTCCATTCTCATCGGTAGGAACAGTATCTCTCGTGGTGCCCATCTGAAACGGTCCTTCATCAATGGATTTGAGAATGTTAACTCCATTCTCTTTTCCCAAGCAGTAGAGTCGAATTCATTGTGCCCACGACTCATAATCCGTCCGATCAAGCATAGGAGGGCGGGTATCGGACCCGGCAGCTTGAATGTCATCTGAAGCAGGGCTTGCTATGCTAGCCATAATGTATACGGGATTTTACAATTCTTTGATTTAAACCGAGAAATTGAATCTTTCGCAGGATTTTCTAAAATCAAGAATAAACCGTGATTGGATTACTTGAGTCAAACTGCAGCTAAAAGTATTACTTCAGTATCAAACCGCAGTCACACAAACCGCAACGTTTAGACGTAAACCGCAAAGAGTCAAACCGCAAAGACTCAAACCGCAAATAGTCAAACCGCAAAAGATCTAAACCGCAAGGAATCAAACCGCAAAGACCAAACCGCAAAGAGTCAAACCGCAAAGATCTAAATCGCAAATAGTCAAACCGCAAAGACCTAAATCGCAAGGAATCCAACCGCAAAGACCAAACCGCAAAGAGTCAAACCGCAAAAGCCTAAACCGCAAAGAGTCAAGCCGCAACACCTTGGTCAAACCGCAAGACTGGTCAAACCGCAACTACTACACGACAAACCGCAAATGGACAAGAACAACAAACCGCAGTAGCAAAGGACAAACACGTCACTTTCAGTACTATTTGTCATGTTTCCCTTTTTAGATTAAACGCCAAACTGCAAACCCGATAATCACCAAACCGCAGTCAGAAAATTCCCAAACTAGCAGAAACCGCAAACAAGAAACCTTTATCGAGAGGCAAACCGCAGCGAAGAATGCGCGTTAGAAACTCAAATTGCAGTGAAGAAAATCCTCAAATCTTCCATGAAACACACCAAATCAACCGTAGAATACCAAGAAACTAAACTAGAGAACTATGTAAACACAAAAGTACAAAGTTTTAACAATTTGAACCACAAACAAAGCAAAACCAATGACTTTCTTGGCAAAACTATACGACCCACTATAATAACACAAAAGTGCCAAGATCTCAACACCAATCGTGAATATGCAATAACTAGAACCTATCCATGGCTCTTGATACCATTTGTAACATATTCATAACACTTAAACACACATATAGTTGAGATTTAGCCGAATCTATTAGAAAGAGAAAGTAGGATGGGAACTAGAGAGAGAAAGTGTAGTTGTATTATGTGAAAATGATAATAAGTTCCAACCCTTTCCCTAGGTGGAGAGGAGTATTTATAGTGCTAATATTTGTGCCCCGAGTGGGCTGTGGAGTGAGCTGACAGTGGGTAAAGACCCGACCCACTCCACGAGTTCTATAATAACCAAACTATATTAACTTACTAATATTATCCTACGAGCTATTCAATGCTAATGAGTTCACGGGGTGACCGAGTCTTCATATGAATATTTATATTCCTAACAACAACCTCCCTCACTCATTCCATATGCCAGGATTCTTGTGGTGTTAGATGATGCGTTAATTTTAGATATACGAAATACAATGACCCACCTAACATTGTGACCCTTTCTTAGTTCTAGATAACTTAGTCGTTGTGACAGAATCATTGTGACATGATTTCTATTTGACATTGAGGTTGTAACTTACTGTAAGACCTTTGATGCTCAGTTGTTACTTGTAATCTGGTCCTACATCGCTCGATATAGTATTTGATTGATTTATTCATTTCCAGACCACTAATACAACAATCTCAAATCATTATACATAATAGTACTGCCTAGATGAACTGCACTTAATAATAATTTCCGGGCATAACCAAACATCAACACTCAAATTCTGTCCTTGAACATTTTGATTCATTGATCATCAACATCCACCAGTTATACCAGCCCGACTGCACGTTCCCCTTGATGTTTTCCCTGAATTCCTTTCATATCGAATATGAGACTCGTAGTGATGTCTATTCTTATTGTACGAACTCTAATTAGTTCTACTTATTCTTTTCGGCTTATAATGACGGAAATTACCTTTACTGTTTTCGGTTGATTGAGGGTATCATCCTCGTAACTCCTTACAAACCCCGTTCACTTTATACATCTCAGTGTGAGATCCTTCCTCTAAATTTCGTAAAATAAGGACTGCCTTGATGCATAATCAATAACTTACTCTCGTCACATCAATATACAACCAAGACCCTCTTGATGTTTCATGTTATATAACCCTTTGTGCCTTCAGGGTCTACATTGACTCCATCATTACTTACTACATGGTTTAAGGAGCATAATAGGAATGTACGGACCCCTTGTCTAACAAACTCATGAAATTGTACATCCGTTCTTGCATCTATGAGGAATTTATTCAATAAAGCGATCGAGCTATTTTTGGCACACCAGGGATGGAGTTGACTTTAAATCCCACCTGACAATCGCATGGCATACCTAGCATAGCGGAACACCACTTCATGATAAGCACATCTGGAATCTCTCTCTTTTTCACTCATTGCAGTTATCACATACACCCATTAAGCTAAACGACTTTTCCATCACATGTAATTCTAGCCTCGACTTTTGGTCAACAATTCGACACCAAATACTATCACAAATCCGTTCACCTTAATAGGAACGAACCTCACTAAAATCTTTTATTCATTTACTTATTTATTTCAACAACTCAAAAAAAAAGGAAAAAAATAATAATACTTCAAATTATCTCTACTGCTTATACAAAAATTTTGGGCACTGCAAATTCTTGCAAACTATTCTGAATTTTGATGAAGACGGGTGATAAAGCGGCTGATATTTTTCTACCTTGATAGATACTTGATAACTTGGTGAAAATTCTTTACGTACATCATAATTGAATTATTTCGTAACTTCAAATTTTGAAAACCTTCCTCAAGCTTATCTGTATAACCTCGTGGACAAAAAAAAAAAAAAAAAAAAAAAAAAAAAAAAAAAAAAAAAAAAAAAAAAACCTTCTTCCTCATCGCCTTGCCAATTTTCCTCAAATACGAAGCACTTACTTTAAATACCCCTGACGTTCTTCACTAATCTCACCAATTAAAACTTAATTACATCACAGTTCTTGTTTGATGAGTTATGGGGATGAGTTAGAGTCAGGTGGTTATCTAACTTAAGGTTTTTGATAAATTTGCTCAAGGATGGACAGTACTTTCACCATGAAAATCTAATTACTCGATAGTTGCAATTGGATCTCATATCCCATTAGTAGCACTTACATTTTGGTGTATAAATTTCTGTCACAACATTGGTGTACAAAATTCGATTTCTAGTCCTTTCATTATAACATTGACCTTCATTGGATTCTTCATTCAAGCATTGACTCAAATGCATTAAGAACAACCAGAGTAGTTCACTCAATCATAATTTAATAGGTCGTTGGATCTGGGTTAGTAGCTTCATTAGCAAATTTTTCAACCTAAATCAGGAACATCCTTTTCTTTGTTAGAACATTCTCAGAATCTTGTGGTTATCATGGGTTGAGCCTCAAGAAATGCATATCAATGATTAACTGATTATCAGTTCACAAGATTTTATGTTTGATTACTGACTTCAATCTAGGAAACCAACCAAAGTGCTCAAGCGAGAAGTCAAATAAACTATACGCAATAAGATTCTGATTTTAGAAGTTAATGAAGCTCGAACAGTGGACATATGTATACTTGAGAATGTACTGTTTATATAAAAAAAAAACTGAAATACCCGCACTTGTTCGTTGTGCAAGGTTCCAGTAGTAAACCCAGTTGAATTTTGGGGACAAAATTCTTTTAACGGGGTGATACTGTCACACCCCTAAATTTCATGACTTGCAGCGGAATGAGTCATTCAGCGGCACGACTGGTCATAGCACCAAAGTTGCAGTTATATTGAATGACCTAAAGTGTCATTTAGAAAATACATCGTTTGATTATTTAAAAACATTCAAAGTTTCAAAGCTAGGTCCCAAAAAGTGAAACAAGTTTTCATAAAACAAGTTCATACAATTCAAACGATGGATAAGTGCATAAAATATAAAGTAAGAAGCGTCGACTCCGCGACTCCATGATGTCCATATGCAAGCCAACATGCGATACCTTAATTACCTGAAAATACATTGCTAAAAATGGTCAACAAAAATGTTGGTGAGATCATAGGTTTACGTAAATGAAATATTGTACGGATACCACAAGTATAAAGTGTATGACAAAACAATGCCACATAAAAATGATACATTAGCTCTTAAGCTCATGACCCCGAAGCTAGACTGAATGAAATGCCCCAACTGAGTGTTTGCCAATCACTCTAATATGACAGAAATGAAATGTGTTTGTTTGACAAGTTGGCGCTACCAACTCGAACGGAGGAGTCACCCTCAATAGATCTATTCACTCACTCTCGCTTGCTAACAATTAACGGTTCATGATAATAAATGGGACTTTAATTTGGGCAATGATGTAACTTAAGCAATATAATGAGTTTATATACTTTGGTCCGCATATGAAAATGGTGCAATGTATTCTCCCCCGAGAGTTTAGAACTCAATAAACAATTTAAAACGGGGCTATGAAAACTCACTTGATATGATATAGCAACAATGACAATGATGGATATGATGAAATAAAGCTCGGTCTCTAACCGCGACCTATGATGAATGATGTGATCCAATGTAAGCAATGATACAATGCAACACATGCAAATACGTATGTTAACGATACCACTTGTAGTTTTGAAAACAACGTTTATCGACGAAAAATACACTTTTGACGTCTCGTTAAGTTATAAACTACTTTTCGCGTAAACATGTTGAAACGGTACTCCACGATCCTCGTTTGGTGTTCTATCGGCAAAATGTAATGTTTTCATCGCAATTTAATATTTCCCTTAACTTGTGAAAATATGCCCAAAATGACTTCGTGAAACTAGTCGCGAAATATTGCACATTATGTGTTAGTTGATCAAACTCTACGTTTTTGAAAACCTTGTAACAATGTATTAATGTCGTTTCATTTAACTTTCGATTGTACACGCCTCGATCAATTTGAAAATCGGCTAACAACGTTATGTTTCGCAAAAACACTAGTTTTTATACTTAAAACACTTTCTATTAGTGGCTGTCAAAATAAACATGGTACGTCGGGCTTCAAACGTGAATAACTCGGCCGTTATAAGCTCGTTTTCTACGTTCTTTACATCCACGGCTTCGTATAAACATGAAATAACATAATCTCAGTAGGTCGGGTCATCTAGATCACGTCTAACGCCTCGTTTTGTCCTTTGAATCTAGGCGATCAGCAACTAAATTTTCAGAAAATTAGTTTTTCTTCGTCTAACTTTGAAAAATCATATCTCCTTCGTTATAAGTCGGTTTTTAGTGATTCTTGCGGCCACGGTTTCGTTTTTGAAAGAACTTTATATGAAGGCCAAAATATACCAAAAGTTACTGAGTTTTCCAGTTTACACGTTTTTGGACAGTAACTATTTTAGATTGTTAAAAACTCACTTCCTTGGTTCTAAACTTGATCATACTAACTCAAATCAACTCCACAAGTTCGCAAATCCTACCATACACCTTCTTAGGGTGTCATGGGGTCCTAAACATCACCAACCTTGGTGGATTTCATGAGATCATTAGTGAAACTTATAGATCTAGTGATTAAGATAGTTTATGTTCAAAAGTGGTATGTAAAACATAAACAACTTGCATGGATAACTAATATAACTTGAAAATACATGAACATATGAATCAAATGAAAGTAATAGATGATCAAAACATGTTCTTGGAACTTACTTGATGACTTGATGAGTTTTGGTAAGAAATGAGTAATAAACTTGAGATTTGATCACAAAATCATAACTAGGAAGGTAAATGGAGTATGATTATGACTTGAACTTGAAAAATTTATGGATTATGGGTGTGTTCTTTGTAACACCCCCAAATTTTTAAACATAGCAGCGGAAGATTAATCTGGGTGTTACGGTGAGGATCGAAAACAAAATCATAAGAAAACAGCCTAAGACGGCATTTTTAATTTACATAGGTCCATAATACAAATTCAGTTATAAAGCATTTCATCAGAGTGCTAAGGTTTCTTCAAGGAACATTATTTTAACTGAATTACAACTTATTTTACACCATTATTTAAGATAGGGTATGCTTGCTCCATGCCTTGCCGTGCTCCTCTAGTTCCCTGAGATACATGCTTAAAAGTCAACATAATGTTGAGTGAAATCATGGAGTTTGTAATTTAAATATCAGTTCGATTCACAAGTAAAATTGTATTTGGAGATACAATCAGTTTAAAAATTGATATCGCAGTTCATATATTGCCCTAAGTCTCATGACACGCAAACGTTAACAAAGTACCGCATAAACGGAGGTGATCATCAAATTAATGATGAAGATTTTGCCCTCGTGTAATAGGTGATTTGCCAATTCCTATTTTTCTCAAATATAATGCATCGCGACTAATACGACTAGCAAAAAGCATTCCGTCCTAGTATTAGTGGGATAGGTTGTCAGTCCTCTAATAGATCTATTCATTATATTCGCGTTCACCGCAGTGATTAATGGCTCATGATAAAGGGTCTTATGGCAATATGGTGTACTTAGGCATATATCAAGTCAGGTAGCATACAGAAAAATACTTGTGATCAGTTTATAGCATGTATCCCCCTCACGGAGTTTAAAAAGTATAAAGAGTTTAAAAAGTGAGGCCATGACTCACCTTAAGCGTTACTGGTGATGATGAAAATAAATTCAGAGGTGATTATAACAACTTCGATATAGAACCTGATAAATATATAAATAACTGAGAATCTGACTAATTTCTAGTGGTGTGTGTGTATGAATGGTGGTTGATGATTAGCTAATGATATACAATGATTTAATCGTTGAGAGTGAAAATGTTATATGATTTATGGTGCTCGTACTATCGTAAGATCATATCTTCAAGGAATAAATGAAATATTAATATGAAATATTTCTATCGCTAATACTAATATGCAATTATAAAGGCGAATATACATATGAAGTAAAGATGTGGTGCAAAAATGAAAAAGAAGATAAGAATGACAAGTTATAACAGTTGGTCCTTGTTCTTTCCAGATTTTACAATTTTCTACCCTAACCGTGGTTTGCGTTACGTCGTTAGTCCTTGTCCAGTCCATAGTCCAATAATAGTCCAATAATTGTCCATAAGTCCATATAAGGCTTGGAGTTCAATGGTATGTCAAATTAAGTCCTTTACAACTGTTTTCACAGCTTCAGTCCTTTAGTTTCCAGGTTTGGCAGTTTTAGTCCTTTTCAGTTAAGTCGCGTTACATTTTTAGTCCTTTTTGTATAAAAATGACGGGAAAAATATTCTGAAAATTTTTATGACTTTATTAAGTTTATTTTAACTTATTTCAATTTATTATTTCAGAAAGTGAGTTATTTTTGCATTATTGGGCCATTTAACGCTTTGGAACATGGCCCGTTAAGAGTTTTAGAGGCGAGGGCGTGCAAACTGTTTTGGGCTTAGATTTGGGCTATTTTTATGATTCTAAAAATATATTATACAGGCCTGTTGGACCTTGCTATCGAAAACTCTTGTTGGGCTTGAATTTGGCCCAACCGAAGGTTATAATAATTTCTGAAAATGGTTGCTAGTTACTAGTGATGATCGATCAAAAGAAGGTATTTTGGGCGTGATAACAAGTTCATGAGGTCGAACTTAGAACATGAAAAATATAGTTTGCCAGCTTGTCTATCGAGTGATGTAAAAATTTAGATATATTATATACGAGATTTTAAAAATAAAGTGGTAGTTTTTGGCTTGGTCGAATGAAGTTAATTTTTGAAATGTACTATAAAACTTTCTAAGTGTTTTACACTAGTCGGGTAGTATTCAAAAGGGTTTAATTTAAGTGTCGAGATGAGGTTATGAGGGGGATCTTAGAAAATGAAAAATATTGTTTCCCATGTGTACTGTCGAGTTGAGTAAAAATATATAGATGTTATGTTTGTGGATTCGAAGTAAACAAGTCACTAGTTGGCTATGTCGAAGGGTTCTTTTTTTTTTTTTAGTTGAAATACTTAGTTAGATTTTCTTTTGTTTTCTACATGGTCCGATCGAGTAAGAGTTAAGATGGTTTATTTTTAAAGTCGAGGCTTGTGTGTGTTCAAAAGTTATCTAAATGAAAAGTGTCGGTAGTTGAGTCGTGTAACGAAAGGATTTGGTCATTAAATTATTTAGCGAGATATGAAGTTATTTTGGAGGCCACCTTGGGACTGTTTTCATCCGCATAATTAAGTAGCATGTTTTATTTATAGCGTAGCATATATAGGTTTGCATGGAACGATTGTGTACATGTTCGAGTACAATGATGCGTGTATCTTAGTGAGGTGTCGTATATACGACCTAAACATAATGATGCATGGTGTGCTTATACGTTAAATGTGAGACAAGTTTGTAATGATATCGCATGTATGAAATAAAATAAATACGTTCGAGTGTAGTAGGAGATATGCATGCAAATGTAAAGAATGAAGAGAGGAGTTCATACCACACCTTTAGCAAAGGTGGTGAGGAAATGCGGTTGTTAGTAGAAGACACAATAAAGACAGTGAGCTTCGAAAAAGTTTATATGCTTTGACTCCCAATGCTTTGCTTCCAAGTTCTCGACAGAAAGTGATTATGAGGTTTAAGGAATGTATTGATGTTGAAAGACAGTGATAGGAGTATAAGGAAATATTGGATCGAATGGAAAAGTTTATATAAGCAAAATATCTCCCTTGTGTATTGACTATTTGACCAAATGATTGGGAGTACTGTGTATAGGGGACACTTGTGTGATGATATGCTAGTTTAAGTATGAAACATGTGTGGTTGGTTGTGATTTTGGCTGCTAGTTTCTTGTATGTTTCTTGTTCATTCGGTTCCTTCACATTTTATCACAAGTTGGAGTTACTTAGCTACAAGTCATGTTTCTCGTTTATTTTGTATTTAGATTATCACATTTGATTAGTAATATAGCTAGTAGGTCTGTGGGAATTATTGGAGTACGATAATATCTTGAGTCGATGTCTTTAACGCTATGTTTGTGTCGAAATGGGTACAACCAAAACGAGTTTAGCATCGAGTTACTACTTGCTATTTCTAGTTGGGTTTTTGGTATCACAGCAGTTAGTTAAGTGGTGCTTTTGAATGTGTAATAATAAACGAAAGTCGTGCTTGATATTAATAATAATGTCGGGTTTTTGGAAAGTGGGTACGAGCGGGTGTTAAGAGCAAAGCAAGAAAGAAAAAAAAATGAAGGTGGGCTAATGAAATAGTCTTGATGTTGTGGTGATGGTGGGCTGTGAAATTTTCAGTTGGGTTGGTGTGGGATTCGGTGGACTATGTTGAGTATGTGGGCCGAACTTTTAAGGGTCCGGTTGGTCTTAGTTTAGGATAGAATTAGATTAAGTGTTGTACTTAGATTTTGGTTAAATATTGTTGGTGAGAAATGGTCTTGTATTGAATGTGTTATAGACATGTTAATTCTTATTGTCTCGTGATATTGATCGTAAAAATGTGTTGTTGCGTCGGAGAGATTATCTCTAGTGTCGGTGTGTTTAATATATATATATATATATATATATATATATATATATATATATATATATATATATTATATATATATATATATATATATATTATATATATATATAATGCATTGCTATTAATAACAATAACGAAAAGTTTAAATTTCTAGCAAAAATGGGCGTTAGGAAACAGTAATACGAGATTATCATTAATCGTTAAGATTGATTACAAGGGTTTTTCACAGGATCTTACAGTACTCCTCCCTCATTCGAATTCCGTCCCGGAATTCAAGTCTAAAATGGCTACTAAGAGTGGTTTACGAGAATAAATGTGGATATTTTTCACGAATTTGGTCTTCGCGTTCCCATGTGTACGTTGGTCCTCTCTTAGAGTCCCATTTTACTTTCACAATAGGAATACGGCTTTGCTTAAGCCGCTTAACCTCTCTATCCATTATCTCTACGGGTTCCTCTGTGAACATAAGTTTGTCGTCCAGTTTAATCTCTTTTAGTGGGATGACGAGAGTCTCGTCCGATAGGCATTTCTTAAGTTGTGATACGTGGAAAGTAGGGTGTATCCTACTGAGTTCTTCTGGAAGTTCTAACTTATAGGCAACTGGACCAATCCTCTCGAGGATTTTAAATGGTCCAATGTACCTTGGGTTGAGTTTTCCGCGCTTTCCGAAGCGTATCATCCCCTTCCAGGGCGAAACTTTTAGCATAACTCTATCTCCGACTTCAAACTCCATGGGTTTCCTCCTCACGTCTGCGTAACTCTTTTGTCTGTCACGAGCGGCTTGGAGACGATGTTTGATTTTGAATATTTTCTCGGTTGTGTCGTGGATTAGTTCTGGTCCGGTAAGCTGCATGTCACCAACTTCTGTCCAACAGATAGGTGATCTGCACTTTCTCCCATAAAGTGCTTCAAAAGGTGCAGCTTTCAAGCTAGCTTGGTAACTGTTGTTGTACGAGAATTCAACCAATGGTAAGTGTTTATCCCAACCTTTTCCGAAGTCAATCACACATGCTCTAAGCATATCTTCTAAGGTTTGGATTGTCCTTTCACTTTGTCCATCAGTTTGAGGATGATAAGCGGTGCTCATATCCAATTGAGTACCGAGGGCTTTCTGTAAGGATTGCCAAAATCCTGAAGTGAATCGACTGTCTCTGTCTGAGATGATAGAGACTGGGACTCCATGTCGGATTATGATTTCTTTGAAGTACAACTGAGCGAGTGTGTCCAATTCGTCAGTTTCTTTGATAGGCAGGAAATGAGCTGACTTGGTTAAACGGTCGACGATAACCCAAATGGTGTCATATCCGGTCGACGTTCTTGGTAACTTGGTAATAAAATCCATAGTGATTCGTTCCCATTTCCAAACTGGTATCTCAGGTTGTACAAGTGGTCCAGAAGGTTTCTGACTTTCGGTTTTGACCCTTGAACATGTCAAACACTTCCCAACATATGTTGCAATGTCAGCTTTCATGTTTGGCCACCAGTAGAGTTGTTTGAGGTCTTGGTACATTTTGGTGGATCCGGGATGAATGGAATATTTAGACTTGTGAGATTCATGCATGATAAAATCTCGAATACCTCCATAGAGAGGAATCCAGCATCTTTTCTTGAAACATAACATTCCATCGGATCTTCGTATGAATCCATTCTCACTTTCTAGCATGCCCTTAATTTTCTCGTGAACTCGATTCTCTTCCTGAAGAGCTTCCGATTGGGCTATGAGTATTTGAGATGGGAGTGGTGAATGAATTGTCATTTCTAATGATCGAACTCTAAGAGGTTTGGTTCTTTCTTTTCTGCTTAATGCGTCGGCCACGACATTCGCTTTACCGGGGTGGTAGCGAATTTCACAATCGTAGTCGTTGAGTAGTTCTAACCATCGGCGCTGTCTCATATTCAACTCTTTCTGATCCAGTATGTGTTGAAGACTTTTGTGATCGGTGTATACTGTACACTTGGTACCATATAGGTAATGTCTCCATATTTTAAGAGCGAATACTACCGCTCCTAGTTCTAGATCATGAGTGGTATAATTTTCCTCATTTTTCTTGAGTTGTCGAGACGCATAAGCTATGACTTTGTCTCTCTGCATTAGTACCGCACCTAAACCATGATGTGATGCGTCACAATATACTACAAAGTCTTCGCTTCTGTCTGGTAGTGCTAGAATTGGTGCTTCACAGAGTTTTTGTTTTAAGAGTTGAAATGCTGATTCTTGTTTCTCTTCCCAAATATATGATGAACTCAAATAAGTACATTTTATTACTATCATTTATCCTATTAATTTGACTTGTTTTACTATATTATGTATGAGGATTGATACTTAATCGTTTACTTTTGTAATTCTCAGGTAAAAACAAGCATTTGGTGAAACTTAGCGATTTTGGACTAATTATGGAGCAAAACGTGCATAAAGTTGAAGGTCTACTGACATGGACAAGATCAAGTCAATTCTGCTCCAGATGCGCCGCATCTCACTCTCGACATGCGCCGCATCTCTATCAAGATATCACCAGATACGATCCAAGATACAAGAGGACATGCGCCGCATCTAATCATGGAGTTACGCCGCATCTTCTGGCGGTGTACGAATATTCCTGAATATTATAATCTTGGACCCCACGCGAAGTTAAGTACATGCGCCGCATCTACTTAGTAGATGCGCCGCATCTTCCCTCAGACAGAAACTATAAATACCCCGTAGACCAGACGAATTAGAAGTTCCGAAAAACCTAAAACCGAAGTTAAAACAGGAGGAACAAAGGACGAATTTAGTCAAGGAGGCAGCACAAGACACACCCAAATCAGAGATACAAGAGCTGTAAGAAGGTGCTGCATGTGTTTAATTCATTAAGTAGTTTTGTTTTATTGTGTTAGCAAACTTTAATTCATCAGGATTGGTGGCTTGTGTAATGTGACAACGAAAGATTGCACTCCCTTTAATACTTGCTTTCCCATCAATTAAAGTTTATATGTTGATGTCTTTGGTTACTACTTATTAGTGCATTGATAACCTCTGTGTTTATTAGTGGCTTGCGGGCATTTGACTGCGGGACATAATGTGGCTCCCACGGTTATTACTAAATTGATCACTTAGGAATAACTTTTAGACATAAGTAATCATTAAGGGTTTACTCGCCGATAAGATTAGGACCAACGAGAAAGGGTTAACTACATACACTTCATATAAAGCTATCAATAAAACAAGTGACAATCTACTTAATCATAAGAACAACCCTCTTATTGTCTCGAGTATTTATCTGTGTACGTGTGTGCTACTTGCTGATTCGTGCCTATTGGTTTATTTTATTATTTAATTGCAACAAACCGTGCCAGTCTCTCAGGCTGAAACCCCCTTGCGTTAGGATATTAAAATACTGATTAGAATAACGAGATAATACGTTCCACTCTTAGTGATCGACACTCTACTTACCATTATCTTCATACTGACCGGGTACACTGCTCGTTAAGTGTGTGTGTTATTGATAAGTCGGCTAAATATAAATTTAAAACTTGAGTAGGCATTAAAACTGCTAAACCGCAACGACATATCACGCGCATCAAGTTTTTGGCACCGCTGCCGGGGAGTGAATTGTTATTATCTGTTAATTTGATTAGTATTTTAATTAGGTTTTTCTTTTTATTAGATTAATTGCATCATTGTACTATTTTGCATATTTGTTGTATTGTGTGTTAATTGTTTTCTTTTATTTTTGTGTGTTTATTTTCGTTGGTGTGTTTAATTTTTGTTTTTATTTTTCGTATTTTTCTGTTCTGCTATCGTTGTGCTGTGCTAAATCAAACGATACGGCGCATCTGATCTCTCAGATACGGCGTATTGCGTTTAATTTTTTTTTAAATACAACGCGTTTAATTAATTCGATACGACGCATCTTTTCCCCAAGAAACGGCGTATCTGTTTTTAATAAGAAAATTTTTCTAAGCGATAAAGTAATACGACGCATCTGCTTTAGCAGATACGGCGTATCTGTTTTTCGATAAAAAAAAAATTTTAAACGTTAACGCCATACGACGCATCTGCTTTCGCAGATACGGCGTATCTATTATTTTAATTAAAAACAGTTTGCGAATTATTAAACAGATACGGCGTATCGATCTCTGTCGATACGGCGCATTTTACTGAATCAAAAATCTTTTATTTTTAAACGTAACGAAAATACGGCGCATTAACTTTCGTTAATACGACGCATTTAATTTTAATTAGATAAGCTGATTTTTGATTAATTAATTCGATACGGCGCATTCTTAAATTCTAAAGCGGCGTATCTATTTTCTGAATAAAGTCTGATTTAATTTTAACGTATTAAGATACGGCGTATCCAACTTTTTGGATACGGCGCATCGCCTACAGATATCAGTAACTTTAATTTTTCGTATTCAGTTTTCGTTATTAATTATCTGATATATTACTTTCTCGAGCATACCCTACTGATATTTTTGTGTTGATTTCAGGAAGTGCATGACCAGGAGTTCTACGAAGAACTTGATTCAACCTTTCGAAGATCCTGAACGAGCCCTACATTCGCTTAAAAGGCTTTTCAACACAAGAAGCTTTGATCTTTCAAGTTCACTCGAGCTTGATTACTTTTCTGAAGAAAAAGAGGAAGTTGAAACAGAAACAATGGGCGAAAACACTACTATGGAGGAATACATGAACAATACCCGTGCTGATTACACTTCAGGAGTTGCTAGACCTAAGTTTGATGATAATTCAAAATTTGAGTTGAAGGGTCAGTTTCTCAAAGAGCTAAGAGAGAATGCTTTCAGTGGGACGGAACAAGAGGATGCTAATGAGCATGTTGAAAAGGTCCTGGAGATTGCAGATTTGTTTACTTCAGAAGGAGTCAATACCGATCAACTCATGCTTAGGATCTTTCCAATCTCACTAAAAGGAGCTGCTAACAAGTGGCTAAGGAATGAACCTGCTAGTTCAATCACTACATGGGAAGGTTTGAAGAGCAAATTCCTGAAGAGATATTGTCCACCTGCTAAGACTGCTAAAAAGATGGAGGCTATCAATAGTTTCAAGCAAGAGCCTGATGAAACCCTTTATCAAGCTTGGGAACGGTTTAAAGATTTATTGATAAAATGTCCTCAACACTATCTAACCCCTATGCAGGAGATAATATTGTTTTATCAAGGATTGGACGTGCCTACAAGACAGATTTTGGATGCTAAGGGAGCTGTACCTCAAATGAGTGCAACCAATGCTAGGAAAGCAATCCAAGATGCTGCTGATCATTCCCAAAAATGGCACGATGGGACCTCTACTAGATCTAAGAGCAGCACTAATTTTGACGGGATTGCTGCTATTCAAGCTCAATTGGATAAAATTAGTAGAGAGATGAAGAAGCGAGATGAAAGAGCATATGCTGCCCAAGTTGGTTGTGAAAAGTGCGAAGGACCTCACTACACTAAAGATTGCCCGAACAAGAATGAAAGTGAGACATTTGAAGAAGCATATTACACCCAATTTGGACAACCATTCCGACCTTCAGGAAGATTTAGGGAAGCTAGTCCGGGATTCTATCAAAAGAACAACTTCAATCCCGCTTATCAAGAAAGGAGGCAGACTTTAGACGATACTTTAAAGCAAATTATGGCCGATGCTGCTAAAAGACATGAAGAGAATACTGCTATGATCAAAGAAATTCGAGCTTCAACGGACACTACTACAAGAAATCAAGGAGCTTCGATCAAAGCATTGGAACAACAAATTGGTCAAATGAGCAAAGTTCTTCAAGAAAGGGGATATGGAAGTTTACCGAGCTCAACTGAAACCAACCCAAGAGATCATGTCAAGGCCATAAGCACCACTGAAGAAGTCACTCCTAATATACCTAGAAGATCGATGAATGGTAATGATGGTGCAAGACCCGAATTTTTCTTTAATTCTTCAATCAGCTTAAGGAGACTACTAAAAGAGAAGACAAAGATTGAAGAGGAGATCAAGGCAACAATGAAAGAAGAGAGCCCTGCAACCGACTCAAATGCCTTGCCTCATAAAGAAAGAGACCCAGGAAGTTTTACTCTACCTTGTTCTATTAATAATATATCTTTCAATAATGTGTTAGCTGACTTAGGAGCTAGTGTTAGTGTTATGCCTCTTAAGACATTCGCTACCCTAGGACTAGGAAAATTAGCACCAACTAAATTACTTATTGAATTGGCTGATAAAACGGTAAAACGACCTGAAGGGATTGCTAATAATGTGCTAGTTAAGATTGAGCAGTTTATTTTTCCCGTAGACTTTGTTATACTAGACATGCCCGAGGATGTTAAGATTCCTTTAATCGTCGGAATACCTTTCTTGTCTACTGCCCATGCTAAGATTGATGTGTTTAAAAGAAAAATCTCATTAAGGGTAGGGAATAATAAACTAGTCTATAAGTGCCAAGATCCGGTTAAAAGCATAATTAGAGGTGTTTATGTGCTAGGATTAAGAGAGCGTATGGACCTCGATTTTGAAGCTAGACTTATGGGAGAAACATTGATTCAAAACAACTCAACTAATCCTAATTATGAGAACTTTGAGGAATTCATTGACCTTAATGTACCCACCGAACTTAGACGCAATGTTGTTAATGATTCTGATGATGAGTGGTATGATTGTGTAGTAATTAATAAACGTAGGAGAGTAGTTGAGAAAACGAATTTGAACAATGATGTGTTTATTGAACTACCACCCCACCTTGCTTATTTGTGCCTATATGATAATAAGAATTTCCCGTCTATCATTTTGTCATCTCTGCCCGAAAGGGACAGGACTTTGTTCATACAGATAATGAAGAAGAACGGCGTGGAAATTAAGGACGGGCAAGGAGTGTTCAATATTACTGAATTGGCGATGAAGGAGCGCGATGTTTCCGACTCCTTCAATGATCGATACTAAAGAGCTGAACGTGAGTCTAACTTGAAGACTCTGGAATAAAGACAAGTGCTTACCGGGAGACAACCCGGAATTATCTTTTATTATTCTGTTTTCTGTGTCGAGTCAGTCCAGGCCCGCATGAGGATACGGCGCATCTCAATTCTGAGATACGACGCATCTCCTGCAATGGTCATATCTTATTTTATTTTTCTGCATTTTTATTTTCGACTTTAAAACTATTTATCAGTTTATTTTTAATGCGGCGCATCCCTGGTTAAGGATGCGGTGCATCTTTATTCTGATCCGTATTAATTCCAGGATCGATACGGCGTATCTTCTTCAATAAGATACGGCGCATCGACTGACCTGATGATTTTCAGTTTTAATTTTTTATTTTTATTTTTCCTAACTACTAATGTATTATGCAAGTTTGAACCTTTCTTATCTTAGGTGTGTTTTAAAGTATTGGTGGTATTATAGTTTCCTGGATTTCCTGTGGATACATCAAGTATGAAGCTTTAACGTTCTAATCCACAAGAAGTTGATTTTTGCTCTAATACAAATGGAGGATCATACCGAGCAAATCTCAGGGGAGTTTTTCTATTCTAATTCTTTTATTTTCTAGTTTTTAACCTTTTATACAAACAACGAGGACGTTGTTTAACTTAAGTGGGGGGATTGGAGAATTAGAACACTTAACAATTACTTGTCCTAAACTTTTTCAAAAATTATGCTTAAAATGTGCTTAATATATCAAACTTAAAAATTTTTTTTAGCATGTTTTTGTTTAAGATCTAAGTTGCATAACTGCACACATGACGTTATTTTCAAAAATTGTGATTTTTCAAAATTCACAAATCTATGAGTGTGCCGGTGACTTGTAAACTTTAGAACTTGGCTTGTATACTATTCGAGACCACCATAATAAGTATTATTTATATAATTGGAGTGACTTGTCTAACTTGGTAAATTTCTAGGATTACACCCAAATAGCCTTATATGTTATGTGTTATTAACTAACTACACTGGTTAGTTAACCCCCGTATAAACCCTTTTGTTACTCTCATTTTTAGAGTAAGATACCCCTAGAAAAACCCTCAGAGCCATTCCTTTCGTTTCTTACACCTATGTTTAAAATGTTTCGTTACACCCTTACACCTTAGCCTACCCTGTAGATTAGAATCCGTGGTTGGTTGATTGCTATAGGCAAAGTGTGTTTCCTTACATTACCTGTGTTCGCGTGCGTAATTCATTATCTATGGTTAGGTCGGGAAATTGCACAATGCAATTGGAGTGAAAGTAAATATTGTATATCTTTGAGTTTATTTTTCGTGTGTTTACTACTTTCACTATTACCATTATTTCAGAAGTCATGAAAAGTATGGAAAAATTATCCGGAAAGAAAGTTATAGTGATGTGGTGAAATTTTACATATCTATATTTATGTTTAAAGTTTAAAAAAAAAAAAAAAAAAAAAAAAAAAAAAAAAAAAAAAAACGAAAAAAATGAGAAAAGAAAAAGAAAGAAAGAAAAGTTGGATGTTTATTTTAACCAACTTATGTAAAGTTATGTAAGTGGTCGATATCACCACTATTTGTTGTACTATATCTATGGATTGAATGGGAATTGGCAGTTATGGGAACGCCAATTAAGGTTTATTCTTTGATTAAGATCTTGTTGAGTATAATTCGTGTCTACCTAAAGCGTGTGTTTCAAGTGTTAAAGCGTGAGTTATTCAATGATATGAGTCTTATTCATGGGATGGTTGGGATAGTGATTAACCACACTTAGGATTTTAATCTATTTGTTTTGTTTATTTTTATTTTTGCACCAATTTATATCCCAAATGTTATCCATGCCCTTTATTATTCTTTATCCAACCAAACCTTTGATTTATTGAGATTGGGGATTTGAGCAATCTTAAGTATCGTAGTCGTGGATTCGGCTATGTATTTATGATTTTGTCGCCCTTTTTGACATATTATTATTGGTGAAGTTTGGACCTATCTTTAGCCTATTCAAGTTAAGGATTTGAGCAATTGCAAGTATCGTGTTCGTGGATTCGATCATGTATTTGTGATTTTGTCGCCTTTTCTGGAATTTGAGATCGATAGTGAAAGAGAATAATTAACCCTTAAGCCTAAAAACCCTTTTTACCGCTTTAGACTTGTTACTCCTTAGCTTTAGTGGTGGAGATGTGTATACTTGCCAAGCTTATGATAGAATATTCGTCGCGACTGGACAGTTAAACGATTAGATTTGCTTTTATCGACTTATTTTATTTTACTTCTGAATCGTTAAGTGTTTAGTTGTGTGATTATGAAATGAACGAATACATGCTTAAATATAAAAATAAATCCTAACATCTTTTAGGATACATTTTCATAAAAGAAATTCTAAGGTTTACTTGGGGACAAGTAAAGTTCAAGTGGGGGGATATTTGATGAACTCAAATAAGTACATTTTATTACTATCATTTATCCTATTAATTTGACTTGTTTTACTATATTATGTAAGAGGATTGATACTTAATCGTTTACTTTTGTAATTCTCAGGTAAAAACAAGCATTTGGTGAAACTTAGCGATTTTGGACTAATTATGGAGCAAAACGTGCATAAAGTTGAAGGTCTACTGACATGGACAAGATCAAGTCAATTCTGCTCCAGATGCGCCGCATCTCACTCTCGACATGCGCCGCATCTCTATCAAGATATCACCAGATACGATCCAAGATACAAGAGGACATGCGCCGCATCTAATCATGGAGTTACGCCGCATCTTCTGGCGGTGTACGAATATTCCTGAATATTATAATCTTGGACCCCACGCGAAGTTAAGTATATGCGCCGCATCTACTTAGTAGATGCGCCGCATCTTCCCTCAGACAGAAACTATAAATACCCCGTAGACCAGACGAATTAGAAGTTCCGAAAAACCTAAAACCGAAGTTAAAACAGGAGGAACAAAGGACGAATTCAGTCAAGGAGGCAGCACAAGACACACCCAAATCAGAGATACAAGAGCTGTAAGAAGGTGCTGCATGTGTTTAATTCATTAAGTAGTTTTGTTTTATTGTGTTAGCAAACTTTAATTCATCAGGATTGGTGGCTTGTGTAATGTGACAACGAAAGATTGCACTCCCTTTAATACTTGCTTTCCCATCAATTAAAGTTTATATGTTGATGTCTTTGGTTACTACTTATTAGTGCATTGATAACCTCTGTGTTTATTAGTGGCTTGCGGGCATTTGACTGCGGGACATAATGTGGCTCCCACGGTTATTACTAAATTGATCACTTAGGAATAACTTTTAGACATAAGTAATCATTAAGGGTTTACTCGCCGATAAGATTAGGACCAACGAGAAAGGGTTAACTACATACACTTCATATAAAGCTATCAATAAAACAAGTGACAATCTACTTAATCATAAGAACAGCCCTCTTATTGTCTCGAGTATTTATCTGTGTACGTGTGTGCTACTTGCTGATTCGTGCCTATTGGTTTATTTTATTATTTAATTGCAACAAACCGTGCCAGTCTCTCAGGCTGAAACCCCCTTGCGTTAGGATATTAAAATACTGATTAGAATAACGAGATAATACGTTCCACTCTTAGTGATCGACACTCTACTTACCATTATCTTCATACTGACCGGGTACACTGCTCGTTAAGTGTGTGTGTTATTGATAAGTCGGCTAAATATAAATTTAAAACTTGAGTAGGCATTAAAACTGCTAAACCGCAACGACACATCACGCGCATCAATATACTTCTTGTTTTTCTGAGTGAGTTCTGTCAAAGGTTTTGCGATTTTGGAAAAACCTTCTATAAACCTTCGATAGTAACCAGCGAGTCCTAAAAATTGTCGAATTTTAGTGGGAGTGGTGGGCGAAGTCCAACCTTTGACTGCTTCGATCTTGGCGGGATCAACGTGAATACCCTGACTGTTGATGATGTGACCTAAGAATTGAACGGTGGAGATCCAAAAATCACATTTGGAAAATTTCGCATACAGTTTTTCTTGTTTGAGTACACCCAAAATGGTTCTCAAATGTTCCGCATGCTCTTTTTCGTTATGTGAGTTGATCAAAATGTCATCGATGAATACGATTACGAACTTGTCCAGATATGGCTTACATACGCGGTTCATTAGATCCATGAACACGGCCGGTGCGTTGGTAAGACCAAATGGCATTACGCGGAATTCGTAATGTCCGTATCGTGTTCGAAAGGCTGTTTTGGGAACGTCTTCCTCTCTGACTCTTAATTGGTGGTATCCTGATCTTAGATCGATTTTTGAGTAAACACTCGATCCTTGCAGTTGGTCAAATAGATCGTCTATTCTTGGTAATGGGTATCGATTTTTCACTGTGAGTTTGTTCAACTCTCTATAATCGATGCACATTCGGAACGTTCCATCTTTCTTTTTGACAAACAGGACTGGTGCTCCCCAAGGTGATGAGCTGGGTTGGATGAATCCTTTATCTGACAGTTCTTTCAACTGCTCAGATAATTCTTTCATTTCGGAAGGGGCTAATCGATATGGTGCTTTTGCAACAGGTGCTGCTCCAGGCACTAAGTCGATTCGAAATTCTACTTGCCGGATGGGTGGAATACCTGGCAAGTCGTCGGGGAAAACTTCTGCAAACTCATTTACAACTGGCACTTCTTCCAGTCGTTTTTCTTTCTCTTTCGATTTATCTTCCGTTACTTGGACTAAAAAAGACGTGACATCCTTTGCTTATGTATTTCACCGTTTTGACGTATGAGATGATATTGAGTTGGGTTTTGTAGTGATCACAACGAACGGTTAACGTTTCATTGTCTATGGGAATTTGGACAACTTTTTCGTCGCAGATGATTCGGGCACGATGTTTGGATAACCAATCCATACCCACAATCGCGTCAAAGTTTCCAAGTTGGATGGGCATGAGATCGATTGGAAATGTTTTGTTTTGGAGGGTTAAGGTGCAGTTTTGGAGTACGGTGTTGGTGTTTAGCAATTTCCCGTCGGCTATTTCAATTTCGTACACGGTATCTAATTCTACGGGTGCAATATTAAGCAATAAAGCAAATGAAGTAGATACAAAACTCCTATCAGCTCCAGAATCAAATAATATCTTAGCACTATGTTGATTCAGTAAGAAAGTACCCGTGGTGACGTTGGGATTCTGTGGCATGTTTCCATCTCCGAGTACGTAAGCTCTTCCTCGGGCAACCTGATTGACATTCTTGGGACAGTGACTTTTATAATGACCTGTCTCACCACAGCCGTGGCACTTTACTGCTACAGGGTGCGCATTTGCTCCCGTGGCTCTACAGTCTCGGGTCACATCACCTATCCTCCAACAGTTACCGCAGATGGCGGTACATGGTCCCGTATGATGCATCTTGCACCGATTACACTGGGGTTTTGTCCCAATATACATTTTTCTTTCAGCAGGTGCAGCCACATAAGCCTTTGCGGTCTCTTGACGACGGTTCTGTTGACGATGACGGTCATTTCGGCTTTGCTGGTAATCTCTGTTGCGGTTGTTTCGGTCATTGTTGCGGTAGTTCCTGTTATGATTGTAATAACTGTTGCTGTTTCGGTTGTTGCTGCCAAGGTTATCATAGTTCCTCTTTTGCCCAATGACTGTGGACTTAGAACCTCGTTTAAGCTCTCGATTCATCATTCGCTGAGCAAATACGAATGCGGCTTCGAGGGTCTTTGGGTTGGATACGGTAACATCTCCTTCAATACTTGAAGGTAGTCCTTCCACATATTTCTCCAACAGCTTTTCCAAGTCAGATACCATGTGTGGACACAGAAGAGATAATTCTAGAAATCTTCGGTTGTATGCACTGACGTCACAGTTTTTCACCACTAACTCGTGAAATTCATCTTCAAGCTTTCTGACTTCTGTCCTTGGGCAGTACTTCTCCAGCATTTTATTCTTCAGTTCGGTCCAAGAGATTTGGAATGCTGCTTCAGCACCCATTATTTTGACAGTAGCATTCCACCAAGATAGTGCATCTCCCTTTAGGGTTCCGGTGGCAAAAGTGACCTTGTTGTTTTCTGCACAGTTGCTTCTCATGAATACCGTTTCCATGCATTCAAACCACTGGGCTAATTCAGTCACTCCTTCTACGCCTCTGAAGGTGGTGGGTTGACAACTCACGAATTCTTTGTAAGTGCATTTACGTGGAGTAGATGCCTCACATTCATTTGTTGCTCCCATAGTATTGCTTGAGTGGTTTGCTGCATCGGCCTCGCGTGCTGCGGCAATGTCATCATCAATCATTCTTCGAACCTCCTCAAGCGTCAATGCTACGGTCTGGTTGGTAGTTTCGTGTGTGCTATGTTCCATTTTCTATTAATGGCACAAGAATATAGGTTTAGAATTTGGATAGGATAGCTGAGTATATGCACAATGTAATCATGGTGTGAAATGATGATTAAATTGAATATTTTCCCATAGTTACGATGTCTCTGTAATCTATCAATTTACAGATGTGGGATTGTTAAGGAACAATCGATTTAATCATACAAGCTGAATTTCATGTCACCATATTTTAGGTGTTCAGGTTTTTACAATATTTACACAATTAGAGAATCATAATAATAACAGGTAACATCACGACATGTCTGGATACAATTACAATACATACGAATAACCATAATACATAAGTTAACAGATATATAGTACATTACTACCAGCATTACAACATTAATAACTTGATCAGTTGAGTTATACAACAAAACGATACAAGAGTCTTTATTAATTGCCACATGCGGCAGACTACAATGTCTCAAACTATACAATCATGCTAACTATGTCTACTGCTCAGGTCTATCCGTACGCCTCGTGAGCTCTGAGATCTGGTCTCTGAGTCTCTGTATCTCAGCCTGATGCTCTATCTGTATGTCTCCCATGAGTCTCTCCAATGTGTCAGCTCTACGCTGTGCCAAGTGAGCCTCCCAAGCTAAGTCCTGGCCCGCTCTACGTATGGATATCGCGTGGGATCGGGTATCTGCCAAGTCTGTCTGCATCTGTCTCAAACACTGCTGTACCACTGCTCTGTTGGAAGCCAACCTATGCAGAGTGTCATTGATAGTACCCGGGGAATCCAACGGCACATGGTCGATCATCCGCAGAAGTGACTCAATCTGCTCTCCGTGACTCTCGAGTCGTGTCACTACTGTGGATGGTATAAGGGTGTGGGTGACTACTGGTCTAAATCCTTCCCAAGCATCATGAGTCTGAGCTGGGGGAGTGAAACCAGGAGGGTAAGGTAATGAGGGTGAGGATGGGTGTATCTGGTCTGAGATGCGACGTCTACTCGATGAAGGAATGTCCTCTGCAGGAATCGGATCCCGCTGTCAAGGTGGTAGTGGATATGTCTGGGTATGTATGTCAAGTACATGGTCAGGTAGTGATGGTGGTGTAACATGATGGGGCTCGAGTAAATCATCAGCAGGGAGCCATTGCTGACTCTCATAGTACAAGTCGTCTGGGGGTGGTATATAGAAAGGAGAGTAGGTGTCATAGACAAAATGTGGTGGTAACATAGGTGCTGGCAAAGCTGGCACATGGGGGTCATCTAATAAAGGTATGGCGGCGGCTCTACCCTCTACAAAGGGGTCGATCGCGTCGGGCACAATCTCTGGTACTACAGCATCGGGAAGTACGGGGGACGTGACTGATGCTAGTGATCCCTCGGAGTCCGGCTCCGATGATACACTAAAGTGGGTGATAAACGACATAGTACTGTAATAATCCATATATAGTAAAGATAAGCACTTACTAACATCAAGTTGTGTAATATAAGCATAAAATGATCTAGTTGTGCACAGTAACTATCAAGTATGCAGAGGCTTATATATGATAATCCTAATGTATAACATACCGAGCTCGGCAGCAAGCAGGCATGGAGAGTTTTAAAGTAACATGGTGTATAATTAATTTGTTTGAAAAATGTAGTTATAGTCCAACGTTTAAAAACATTTGGTTCTCTATAACCGAAGCTCTGATACCAAACTGTAACACCCCCAAATTTTTAAACATAGCAGCGGAAGATTAATCTGGGTGTTACGGTGAGGATCGAAAACAAAATCATAAGAAAACAGCCTAAGACGGCATTTTTAATTTACATAGGTCCATAATACAAATTCAGTTATAAAGCATTTCATCAGAGTGCTAAGGTTTCTTCAAGGAACATTATTTTAACTGAATTACAACTTATTTTACACCATTATTTAAGATAGGGTATGCTTGCTCCATGCCTTGCCGTGCTCCTCTAGTTCCCTGAGATACATGCTTAAAAGTCAACATAATGTTGAGTGAAATCATGGAGTTTGTAATTTAAATATCAGTTCGATTCACAAGTAAAATTGTATTTGGAGATACAATCAGTTTAAAAATTGATATCGCAGTTCATATATTGCCCTAAGTCTCATGACACGCAAACGTTAACAAAGTACCGCATAAACGGAGGTGATCATCAAATTAATGATGAAGATTTTGCCCTCGTGTAATAGGTGATTTGCCAATTCCTATTTTTCTCAAATATAATGCATCGCGACTAATACGACTAGCAAAAAGCATTCCGTCCTAGTATTAGTGGGATAGGTTGTCAGTCCTCTAATAGATCTATTCATTATATTCGCGTTCACCGCAGTGATTAATGGCTCATGATAAAGGGTCTTATGGCAATATGGTGTACTTAGGCATATATCAAGTCAGGTAGCATACAGAAAAATACTTGTGATCAGTTTATAGCATGTATCCCCCTCACGGAGTTTAAAAAGTATAAAGAGTTTAAAAAGTGAGGCCATGACTCACCTTAAGCGTTACTGGTGATGATGAAAATAAATTCAGAGGTGATTATAACAACTTCGATATAGAACCTGATAAATATATAAATAACTGAGAATCTGACTAATTTCTAGTGGTGTGTGTGTATGAATGGTGGTTGATGATTAGCTAATGATATACAACGATTTAATCGTTGAGAGTGAAAATGTTATATGATTTATGGTGCTCGTACTATCGTAAGATCATATCTTCAAGGAATAAATGAAATATTAATATGAAATATTTCTATCGCTAATACTAATATGCAATTATAAAGGCGAATATACATATGAAGTAAAGATGTGGTGCAAAAATGAAAAAGAAGATAAGAATGACAAGTTATAACAGTTGGTCCTTGTTCTTTCCAGATTTTACAATTTTCTACCCTAACCGTGGTTTGCGTTACGTCGTTAGTCCTTGTCCAGTCCATAGTCCAATAATAGTCCAATAATTGTCCATAAGTCCATATAAGGCTTGGAGTTCAATGGTATGTCAAATTAAGTCCTTTACAACTGTTTTCATAGCTTCAGTCCTTTAGTTTCCAGGTTTGGCAGTTTTAGTCCTTTTCAGTTAAGTCGCGTTACATTTTTAGTCCTTTTTGTATAAAAATGACGGGAAAAATATTCTGAAAATTTTTATGACTTTATTAAGTTTATTTTAACTTATTTCAATTTATTATTTCAGAAAGTGAGTTATTTTTGCATTATTGGGCCATTTAACGCTTTGGAACATGGCCCGTTAAGAGTTTTAGAGGCGAGGGCGTGCAAACTGTTTTGGGCTTAGATTTGGGCTATTTTTATGATTCTAAAAATATATTATACGGGCCTATTGGACCTTGCTATTGAAAACTCTTGTTGGGCTTGAATTTGGCCCAACCGAAGGTTATAATAATTTCTGAAAATGGTTGCTAGTTACTAGTGATGATCGATCAAAAGAAGGTATTTTGGGCGTGATAACAAGTTCATGAGGTCGAACTTAGAACATGAAAAATATAGTTTGCCAGCTTGTCTATCGAGTGATGTAAAAATTTAGATATATTATATACGAGATTTTAAAAATAAAGTGGTAGTTTTTGGCTTGGTCGAATGAAGTTAATTTTTGAAATGTACTATAAAACTTTCTAAGTGTTTTACACTAGTCGGGTAGTATTCAAAAGGGTTTAATTTAAGTGTCGAGATGAGGTTATGAGGGGGATCTTAGAAAATGAAAAATATTGTTTCCCATGTGTACTGTCGAGTTGAGTAAAAATATATAGATGTTATGTTTGTGGATTTGAAGTAAACAAGTCACTAGTTGGCTATGTCGAAGGGTTCTTTTTTTTTTTTTTTAGTTGAAATACTTAGTTAGATTTTCTTTTGTTTTCTACATGGTCCGATCGAGTAAGAGTTAAGATGGTTTATTTTTAAAGTCGAGGCTTGTGTGTGTTCAAAACTTATCTAAATGAAAAGTGTCGGTAGTTAAGTCGTGTAACGAAAGGATATGGTCATTAAATTATTTAGCGAGATATGAAGTTATTTTGGAGGCCACCTTGGGACTGTTTTCATCCGCATAATTAAGTAGCATGTTTTATTTATAGCGTAGCATATATAGGTTTGCATGGAACGATTGTGTACATGTTCGAGTACAATGATGCGTGTATCTTAGTGAGGTGTCGTATATACGACCTAAACATAATGATGCATGGTGTGCTTATACGTTAAATGTGAGACAAGTTTGTAATGATATCGCATGTATGAAATAAAATAAATACGTTCGAGTGTAGTAGGAGATATGCATGCAAATGCAAAGAATGAAGAGAGGAGTTCATACCACACCTTTAGCAAAGGTGGTGAGGAAATGCGGTTGTTAGTAGAAGACACAATAAAGACAGTGAGCTTCGAAAAAGTTTATATGCTTTGACTCCCAATGCTTTGCTTCCAAGTTCTCGACAGAAAGTGATTATGAGGTTTAAGGAATGTATTGATGTTGAAAGACAGTGATAGGAGTATAAGGAAAGATTGGATCGAATGGAAAAGTTTATATAAGCAAAATATCTCCCTTGTGTATTGACTATTTGACCAAATGATTGGGAGTACTGTGTATAGGGGACACTTGTGTGATGATATGCTAGTTTAAGTATGAAACGTGTGTGGTTGGTTGTGATTTTGGCTGCTAGTTTCTTGTATGTTTCTTGTTCATTCGGTTCCTTCACATTTTATCACAAGTTGGAGTTACTTAGCTACAAGTCATGTTTCTCGTTTATTTTGTATTTAGATTATCACATTTGATTAGTAATATAGCTAGTA